>ML779315.1:31631-81344 GCA_009831015.1 Picea engelmannii
AGTTTAGTTATCACATTGAAGTAACGATCTTTTTCAATTAAAATGTGGTCACATACCTTTGCTTAGGTTCACTCATATTTGATATTTATATTTTAGGATGATAACAATAAGAAATGATCTTCATCCATAGGAAGGTTGCATAACTTTCAAGTTCACTATTATTTGATAGTGAAGTTTTGGGAAACAACCATTAACTATTTTAACCAAAACAAAGTTACATAACTTTGAGGCTCATCATTTTTTATTTAATATTAAAAATATAAGATAACAATAATATACCCTATTTACTCAATGTAAATATTTATTAAAATTATAAGATAATAATAATATAGATGTAAATATTTTCATCAGTAGTTATGATCCCTGATTCAAGGCCTTTATCTTCCATAAGGCCCAGCGCAGTTGCTCACAATAAGCTATTTAATAATGTTTTTAAAAACCATTTTGAATTATAACTTATATCAGAGAATTGCTAATCCAATACAAAAGATATCACACCTTTATCTTCCATAAAGCCCAGCGCAGGTGCTAATAATAAATTATTTAATAATGTTTTTTAAAACCATTTTGAATTATAACTTATATCAGAGCATTGTTAATCCAATACAAAAGATATCAAAGTTGTATAGATAAAAGGAATGACTAAGAAAAATGACATAAATTCAAGCCCACCAACTTTTCACAGGATTCATTTCCTTCCCAATTTCATCGGCTGATTGCTATATTAACATGATAATCACAATCAAAATCTGAACACGCAAGTACTCACAAAACACCACCTACTAACTCACTATTTTACCATAAAATATTCAACCAGGTTGTTTTCACGGAAGTATGGCCTATTAAGGCACAAGAAAAGTGATAATCACCACAAAGATAAAAACAAAGAGGACGCGTGTAGTAGTGCATCATTTCTTGACTGGATCTCAGTTTATCTCAACAACTTCTTGCCCAGACCTTGAAAAATAGAACAATAATAGTGAACACACTATTATGAACCATAAAACCAGTTGTTTTGGGATTGCGAAGTGTACGCTCATGCATGTAGAATTACACTA
Source organism: Picea engelmannii (assembly GCA_009831015.1). NCBI lineage: Eukaryota > Viridiplantae > Streptophyta > Pinopsida > Pinales > Pinaceae > Picea > Picea engelmannii. The sequence goes on from ML779315.1 coordinate 32,690, forward strand.
GCTATGCCAGAGGACCCTAAATGGCTTATATCAACAAAACATGAACAAAATAATTCACCTTAATGCATAGAAGCAGCCGAGATAACCTGGGTAACCTATTAATAGAAGCTCAAACATTTTAGAAGAAGCTTGCAGAAAAACCAACTCTTCAAATAACAAACAAACAAACTATACAATAAAATGAACATATATTTCACTTTTTTTTTTGGAAATATACAAAACATTGGAGTTACAAATTGGGTGAGAGGGGATATTAATATTATTGGGCTAACCTCTATGACCATTGCAGTGCCCTAGAAATCTTAGGACCTCGGTGCCTTCATGATCTTTTGATAATACTTGTTGAATGCAAATGAGGCAAGGGCGAACAATTGGTTGGGCGCATAGCAAGACTCAATATGTTGTATTGGGCCACAATCTGTATAGCCAGGCCCATAGGCCGAGTCCGGAGCTGCTTGCAAACTAATGGGGTCAGTGTAGTATATTGCAAAGCACCATGTGTTATCTTCTTCTTTGCTCTGACCTTGACATCTGTTAAATTTTGTCCATGGAAACGAGTCCCACTAGAGTTGAAAATGCCCAAATCTAAACTTAGCTGAAGCGACCCCCGTTAAATTTTGTACATGGAAACGAGTCCCTATAGAGTTGAAAATGCCCAAATTCGTTGAAGCGATCAAAAGCAAAGACCCCATTCTTTGCTCTGACCCCGACATCTGTTAAATTCTGTGCATGGAAATGAGTCCCCTGCTAGAGTTGAAAATGCCCAATTCTTGTACTTGGCTGAAGCGATTTAAATTTTGTCCACGAAAATAAGTCCCGCTAGAGTTGCAAACACCCTAATTCGCTGAAGTGATAGAAAGCAACGACCCTGGTGGAGAATCGAACCAGAGACATGGTCAAAACAAGCCACTAGGCTCGGATGTCAGCGAGCACCATATGAGATGGGGAAGGAATCGTGGCTAGTATACAGGTACAACGTGTTGATTCAGGGATTTACAAATTTAAATACACTGAACCAAACTTGAGTAATTGTAGTAGATTTCCACCACCCTATTTATAAACCACTAACCCGGAGGAGTCAAATACAATGCATTATAACTATTATTGGAATCGACACCGATATGTTGATGATGTTGGGAGGCATGCACACCTTCCCTGCTTCCAGGTCAACAACCTGCATCTAATACATAAACCATAAAACCTACACTGGCTCACTTTTCACCAAAAATCCTGACAGCCCACTCAGGAGTCCCAGGTAATTAGGATGGTGGCCGATGGAATTCAGACCACTTCAAAATATAAATAGGGAACATTTGCATCTTCCAGTGCTCTCCTGGTGAATCGAACACGATCTTGGTTGCGTTTCTCTGTGCGCTCTGCTTTTCTTGGATAGACCAGAACTAGGCATCAAACTAGCGGGAGTGGAGATTTTGAAAAAAATTGAAACGAAAGATGGAGGGAACGAGTAGCAGCATTAAAGCAATCATGTAGCGTACGTCAGCTGGCTCAAAAGTTGAGAAGCCTAGCAGATGACTTCGTTGGCATCGACTATACAAACTAACGGTAACGCCGTTTGAGCGAGTACAGTCCCCGCCTGCCAGATTATGTAGTGGCCGCCGCCCAACCCTCCGTCCAAGCTCGTGTCAATGGCAATGAATGAATGAAGTAGAGTCGGGCGACTTTATATGCTGTGTGTCTTTTTTTCATTTTTTTATTATATGTTTTCATGTTTTCAAGAGAGCCGTTACAATACAGCCCATCATCCAGATTAAAATTTGAATAAACATACGACCCATCTTCCACTTAGGGCATGTGTAAGATAAACTATTACGCCAAAATAAAGATTAAAAAAAACACATGTTTTAATAATGGATTTCCGTAGGATTAAATCGTGGTTTAACTTTAATAATGATATGCTCATGATTTCTTAAAAACATGGGTCTTTGACTAAATCAAGCGCTTCAAAACATTTAAAACGGATCATAAAATTTCTTTAAATCCATTTTGAATCACATTTATCCCACTTATCTCATCATTTTTAAAATGCAAATTTATTTAGGTTTGAATCACATTTATCCCACTTTTATATAATTACATTTAAACATTATAAATAGTATTAAATTTATCTCATCATTTTTAAAATGCAAATTTATTTAGGAAATATGTAAAATTCAAATTATATGAAAATTCAAAGTAAAGTTGTTAAACTTTATTTTAGATGTTAGAATTTTATGGTACAAAAATTCAAAGTAACTTATTTTTTTGATGATCTAGATTGATTAGCTCTCATAATGTTTGGAATTTTTATCTGATTTTTATAAGATTTGTGGCTGAAAATAAGGTCTATTTACCATAAGTTTAATTTACTCCTACAAATATTTAGGCAAGCTTTAAACACTAGACTTGTCATAAATCTTTACCGTAAAACCTTGATGTTACATCAAGGTTGCTAGGAAAGCATTTATGGCAAAGTCTCTTTGGATCTTAAGGCTTGCTTAGAAGCTTGTATATTTGCCATTAACTATATTAGGAGATGGTTTATAACAAAAAATATTAGCAAAATTAACCAAAATGTTCACTAATGGGACAAAAACTACCTTCAAGTCATTAAGCTTGTGCATGTTCTAAATATGGAGACAGGATGAAGACATCTCTTATGCATATTAAAAAATGAGGTTATTACCACCATAACTTGAGCTTGATGTGGAGGAGAAGAAACTAGAGTTAAATATCACGAGGAGTGTATGAAAAAATAAAAACTTGGCACAATTCAAGTGTAATATCTTTTCTCATATTCATCACCTAAGCAATTACTTAAATGAGACGATATAGTTGAAAATGTCACCTTAACACTTAAACATGGAGTTGTGAATGAGAATCATATATTAGTTTATGTACCTTCACTCATCCCTTACGAATGCAACAATAATAGTTGTTGAAAATAAGAAATAAAAAATGTGTAGAAACATTGTTCTCGTGTCTTTAGATGACATGCTAGGCTAATGTTTGCTTTTATAGTCATTGATATGTGTGGCATATTCACTTGAAAAATAAGTTAGGGTTTTTTAGAATCTCTTAAATAATAATAATTTGAGTATGTAGGTGATTTTTTTTTTAAAAACATTTAAAAAATGATGAAAAATTAAAAAAATTGAGAACTATGTGAAAGAAATTTCAATTAACATGTCAAAGTAACTTGGTATCAACTTAACTTGAGAAATTCCAATTAATATTGAGATACTCAACATAAAAATAAAAATAACCTATAAATGTTAATTATATTTTTCAATTAAAAACTTGAACCTTACAAATAAAATAAGTTATATCTCTTTAATCATAAATAAAAATGATATAACTATTTATTTAATAAAAATATAAATAAAAATTAAAAAATTATATCTACATTAATCATATATATAGATATAATTATTTAATAGTGATATAAATAAAGAATAAAAATTAATTACTCAATAGTGATGTAAGTAAAAAATAAAAATTAACGTGATAAGTATAAGTTCATCTTGTTGTTATGCATCATCACTTCCATTGAATGGAAGTTTAGCAACCCAACCTCTCATATCATCACTTCCAATGAATGGAAGTTTAGCAACCCAACCTCTCATACGTGAGAGTCTTGCCAAAATGTGAGGCAGCATTAAAGTCTAAGTTTAAGAAATGAGAAATTAATAAATAAATAAATCCGTAATCTTTAACTAGGATGGATTTATGTTGTTTCTTCAAATTATATTTTTAATTAGGGTTATAATATAGTTTTATAAAATATGTTTTAATATTAGTTGTTGATAATAATTTTGAATAAATGTAAAATAAAGAAAGTTTTGAAAGTGGCATTGTAAATTCATGTTTCGTGTTTTCATTTAATAATTATGAATAATGTGAATAATGGTTAATTTAAATTTGAGGGTGAATATAGTTTGATGAAAGTTTTGCAAGTGGTATTGTAAATTTATATATTTGCATTTTTGTAAATTTTATGGAGGAATTCATCATTGTTTTAAATACTTTTTAAAAGGATAGAAGTATTCGCCAAATGGGTGGACTGCTAAATTTTATTTGGACTTCTTCAAGTTGATTGGGGAAGATTTATTAAGGGTAGTTGAAGAGGTTAGACTATTAGGGAAGGTTCCAGGGAGCATCAACTCCACCTTTATAGCCCTTATCCCCAATTTTGATTATCCGGATAACATTGATGGTTCTTGGCCAATATCATTACATCATTGTGTGTACAAAATTATTTCTAAGATTATTGTTGTTAGAGTTAAGCCCATTCTCTCTAGGTTTATCTCCCCTTAGCATTTTAGGTTTCTTGAGGGGAGATAGATTCATAAAGCCATACGCTCTGCTCAGGAGGGTCTCCACACTATCAAGCTCTCTTAGTCTCCTACTGCAATTACCAAGTTGGACTTGTCCAAAGCTTATGATAGGGTCTCTTAGTTGTATCTTTGGCTTCTGTTGATTCATTTAGGGCTCTCTCTTCCTTTGGTAAAATAGATTATGGGGTGTGTGTCTTCTACTCTCTTTGTTGTGTTGATAAATGGATCTACCTCTTCTTTATTTAAGTGATTCGTATTTATGAGGGAATGAAATGAAACACAAAAATATGACAGAAAAAACAAAGATACGGTAATACTCATTTTCTATTAATGAATTAAATATGCAAAAACTGTAAAAATGTAGAGTGAAATGAACTCACTAGAATGGTGGCATCTTATCTCTAAGAAAAGATGTGATGGCTACGTGCATTCACAATAAGTGATTACATTGAGGCCAAAAGGCCTTTTAACACAAAACATCGATGAGAAAACCCTAAACATCCAAAACCCTAACCCCATAAGATGAAACACCAAGAGGTTTGTGGGCCTCGATGTGGTTAGTTGATACGTCAACTTCTCAAGGGCATAACTTTTGCATATGATCTATGTTTGGGGTGCTCAGTAGCCCATTGGAAAGGTCTAGCCGAGAAGTACACATTCTGATCGACCGAGTACATGTCTTTAGCTATTTATTAGGTGCTATCGTGCCAAAAAAACATCGTTTAGGGCCTCAAAACATTGTTTATTAGACGCACGACATTCTGTACAATTTCTCTCTTCCAAAAAGTCCAAAACTAGGCAAATTTTGGGAAAGTTACCCTAACTTTCACTTGGCACATCCAATTTAGGTCAGACATGTGGAATTGTAGAGAAGACATTTCATAGTACTACAGGTCAAAATTTCAAACTCAGAAGGGCTGAAATTTCATAAATACATCAGAAGGAAGGTCGGCTAGGAGGACAAACTCCAAATCAGGGTTTCAAATGTATGTTTACTTAAAACTATCATAACTTTTGATTGGGATGTCCGATTGAGCTTATTCAAAATCCATTGGAAAGAGAAAACATAGAACATCATATTGGAACAAGGATTATAACTATTTGAGATCATTATTACAAATATATTAAGGTTGTAAATTGAGGTTTGGGTTAGATCTCAATTAAGAATCAATGGAAATACCTTACTTTACTAAAAATGAAGGTGAAGGTGAAATAAATCATCTGGAATGGTTGAGGATAGTAAAGAAATATGGCATAAATGATGTAATGGAAAAAAGTTATTTGTTTGGTGAAGATTGTAAATGGTGGACTAGTATTGATCATGATACTAGACTCAACATCACATGGGAAAAAATTTGAAGAACTCTTCTCATATAAATGGATTAGGGATACAAAAAGGGAGGAGATGTATAAAATTCAAGAGGAGTTAAAGTAGTCAAAAGAAAATGTCTCCAAATTGCAAAAGGATAATGAGGAGCTAAGAAAATATATTACAAAGAAAAATGATCACTTCCTCAACATGCAATCTCTTAATGAATCACTCATTAAGGAGGTTAAGAACATAAAGCAAGAAAATAGTAGCAAAGCAAAGTGGGAAAAGGATAATTCAAGGGGAGAATTGAAGAAGAAAGATGAATAGATATGTAGATTATGAAACCATAATAAAAAAAAATTAAATGAGGTTAAGAGATTGAAATAAGAAAAGAAGAATTATCAAATCAAGAAGAAACAATGATCTTGGATGGAGAATTTACCAAAAGACCTGAAGAAAAAATTTGCAAGAAGGTTAAGGAATCCATAAATATTGATGAAGTAAAATTAGAAATGCAATCCAAAATTGAAGAAGGATATAAGATTCTGGTAAATGGGGTGACATTTCAGCTTCAAAAGGAGAATGAAGACAAGATTCAAGAAGGTCACAAGAAATCCTTGAAGAAGTTGAACTTCATCTAGAGGATGTACATGCCAAATATGATGGTATTATCTCCAAGGCTAGAGTAATCAAATACCAAGCAAAGTGGATAGAGGATTATATTGTCTATGAAAATAAGATAGATGAAATGGGTATGTAGAGTGCAGAAAAATTGTCAAATGTGAAACCATATCGACACCCTCATTACCAGTATTTATACCAGCTCTTCCCTTTCTCTTAAAACCCAAGCTCTTTGTCCTGAAGATGGATCCTGATCTGGATCCGAAACGTCGACAATCTAATGACTACATTGTGGCTTTTCCGATCAAAACTGAAAATCCCACCCACATCAATCTCACTCATCAATATCATCATTATCAAGGAAGTGTTAAGTTTTGGTACCTTGGGAAGTAGTCCCTTGGTGTTATTCATGTGCCTAACACTAAAGGGGGAAAAGTACCCCTCCCTTACTTAAATTTATGTTATAAAGTCAACGTGACTTTATGGACTCATTAAATGCTAAAATGACTTAGGGAACTTAAGTAAAGGGGGGAATTTAATTTCCACCCTTGATCTTAGAAAGATAAGATCTAATCTTGACCCTTGATCCCTAGGTCAAGCTAATGAGGAGGATAAAGCAAAAGATGAGGGAAGAGGGGGTGAATCGTTCTCTTGCACGAGAAGAGTAGAGGAAGAGGAGAAGGAGTTTGGAGGAGAAGAAGAAGGAGGACACACTTTGAGAAGAAGGGTGCACTTGTTGAGACAGGGTGCACTTGGGCTAAGTGCACTAGCTGAGGAAGAAGGGCGCAGTTTCTAAGACAGAAACAACATACACAGATTCTAAGGGTTAGGTGCACTTGTTGTTGAAGAAGGGCATGATTTTCAAGGACCCGGTGGCACAAATTCCAAGGAGATTGGACTGCTAAGTTGAGATGCGTTGGTCTATAATCTTTGTTGTAATTTTTCCCTTATAAGCTCCATGATAAATTCCTCTTCAATGGTTTTCTCCTTGGGGGTTTTTCTAGGGTCATGTTGACCAAAAATACATGTGTTAAATATTGCAGTTTGCATATTTTGTTATCAACATTTAAGTGGTAAATATCAGAGGTGTGTTTCTGGTTTTTAATGAATGTGGAAAGAGTAATTTGCAACAACAAACATTTGTTAATCTAACCTTGAAACCTGAGCATTAAAATGAGCTTGAAATCAGTTCTAGTGGTGGCCATAAAACAATCCTAAACAAAACTATTATTAACAACCAATAGAACCTCAGAAGGCAACATTTAAACAATGGTAAATTAGACCTGTGTTGACTACCTAAAGAACCTTGGAATTATTCATGGTATCATAGCCTAAGGGCATAAGAGAGCTCGTATAAGATGAAAATAGTGGACAGAATTTTAACTCACCTTGACAACATATTTATTTGGTCATTTTACATTAGTGGGTATCCATGTTAGTTGAAGGGTTGAGGGTGGAGAATATGCCAGTTGGAGTTGGTAATTGGTCTCCCTGGAAGGCTAGGATAGTTTTGATTTTGGAGTAGGGTGAGCTATGGGACATTGTGGAAAGTCATGTGGTTCCTCTTACAGATGTAGTGCTCTTGGCATAGTTTAGGAAGAGAAACATCAAGGACACGAGGACTATCCTAGATGGAGTCAAAGACCATATAATTCCTCATGTGTCTGGTAAGGACTTTACATTTCAGATGTGGCAGTCCTTGTGTATCCTTTACTAGAGCCCAAACCAAAACCAGAAGATGGTGCTCCAGGAGAAATTGAGGGGCACTAAGATGACTAATACTGGTACGGTCACCTCATTCCTCACAAGGTTTTCACATATACATGATGAGTTGGTAGTTATTGGGGAGGTAGTGGATCCAGTAAAGTTGGTGAGGACAACCTTAAATGGCTTCTCCAAACCACGTGAGTCCTTTGTATGAGGCACTATAGCCAAAGAGCACATTCCTAGTTGGGAGAGGTTATGGGATGACTTTGTACAGGAGGAGCTCAAGATTGGCTCAGGATCTACTAGTCAACAACGTGGCGGGGATGATGGTGAGGATCTTGCTCTTTCTATAAAGGGAAAGAAGAATACCAAGAAGGGTCTCAAGGGTGGGGGCAAGCAACAATAAAAAGGAGGTGAGCAACATAGGTATATGAGCAAAGTTAAATGCTTTGCTTGTAACGATATGGGGCACTATGCTAGACAGTGTCCCAATAGGAAGAAGAAGAAGCAGGGTGGTACAACAACATTAGTTGAGGAGGATGAGTTCGCATCTCAGTTTGAGAGGGAGATTTCCTTAATTGTTAATCTGTTTATAGTTGATACACCATCTAGTGTATGGTACATAGACAGTGGAGAATCCAATCATATGTCTAGTGTTAGAGAGCACTTTAATGATCTTATAGAGTCAGGAGTCAATTTGGAGATAGTGCTTGGGAATAACACCATAGTCAGGGTGGTTAGGTGTGGCACAATTTCCTTTCAGAGGGAGTTGAGACCACCCATGGTGTTCAGGGATGTCTTGTATGTCCCTGGCTGAAGAAGAACCTGATATCAGTTTCCACCATTTAGCATATGGGTTTTGAGGTGTCTTTCTGAGCTTTTCAGGTCCTCATTCATCGTAAGGGGTCCAGTATCACATCATCAAGAGTGATTGGGACTCGTGATGGGAAATTGTACGGACTCAAATATTAGCCATTACATGATTTGGCTAGTAGCAACAATAACAGTCAATTGTGTGAGTTGTGGCATAGGAGCATGGCTCACTTGCATCATGGATCTCTAAGGGTGTCAAGGGAGATTGTGACAGGATTTCCATAGTTCGACATTGAGCATTAGGAGGTTTGCAGGGGGTGTTCTCTTGGGAAGTACATCAAGAATGAATTTTCGAGCAGTCATTGTAGATCAGTTGGGATACTTGATTTGGTACACTATGATGTGTGTGGGCCCATGTCATCAATTTCCTTGGGTGGATGTGAGTATTATTTGACGTTCATTGATTACCACTCCAGGAAGACCTGAATCTATTTTCTGAAGACCAATAATGAGGTCTTAAAGAGGTTCCAACAGTTTAAGGCTCTTATGGAGAACCAGACAAAGAGAAAGATCAAGGTCTTGAGGTTAGACAATGGGGATGAGTATACCTCCATTGAGTTTGGAGACTTCTACACCCAGGAGGGTATCAGGAGACAGTTGATTGTTCCTTACAATCCCCGATAGAATAGGGTTGTTGAGAGGGAGAATAGGGCTATTGTTGGTGCAGGGAGATCTATGTTGCATGATTAGGGGTTACCATTTTTCTTATGGATCGAGGCTTGCAGTATTGCAATGTATCTGCAGAACATGAGTCCACGTAGAACTCTAGGGAGCAAGACTCCCGAGGAGTCCTTCACTAGGAGGAGGCCATATGTTGGACACCTTCACATATTTGGGTGTCTGACTTTCTCTCATGTCCCTTATGAGAAGAGGACAAAGTTGGATCCCATAGTGGACAAGGGGATCTTAGTTGGATACAACAGAGTCTCTAAGGAATTTCATATCTACATAACAACACTGAGGAGAGTTGTTGTGAGGAGAGATGTTAGATTCAAGGAAGATGGAACCTTCCAGACATCTTGTGAGTTGAGAGACAAAGTTGAGGAGGTCCCACAGATGCAGGATGATACATCATAGGGGACATAACCTTAGGTGTCTAGTACACCGAGTTCAAGGGTGACTGGTCCACCCAATACAACTACAGGATCACATGTGTTTGGTACATAGACCACAAGTGCACGTGCTTCAGGATCTCAAACTTCTATAGTGAAATCTATGGACGAGATTGAGGGGCATGAGGGTATTGCTCCACATGAGGTTACTTCAGGGAAGAATAAACCAAGATGGTTTCAAAAGACCTTGAAGGAGGCCAAGGAGTATGTTGGTGAGCCCCATAAGTTGATGAGAGAGAGCATAGCACCAGAGAGGTTTGGTTCCTACTTGGTCATGGTGACTAGCATCACAGATTCTGAGCCCGCTACTTTTCAGCAGGAAACAGACCAAAAGGTTTGGAGAGATGCCATGCAGGAGGAGTATGATTCCATTATGTGGAATGATGTGTGGGAGGTGGTGCCTAGACTAGAGGGAAAGTCAGTGGTGACTTCCAGGTGGTTGTCCAAGATTAAGTATGCTACATATGGAAACATTGAGAAACACAAGGCTCAATTTGTGGCAAGAGGATTCTCTCAGGTTGAGGGGATTGACTATGATGAGACATTTGCATCAGTTGCGAGATATACTTCCATCAGGAGTATTATGGCCATTGCAGCAGAGATGGGTTGGAAGATCTATCAAATGGATGTGCAGACAACATTTCTAAATGGCCTTATAGAGGAGAAGGTATACATTGAGAAGCCACAGGAGTTCAAGGTGTTTGGGAGAGAGTCCCACATGTGCTTTTTGAAAAAGGAATTGTATGGTCTGAAGCAAGCTCCATGAGCTTTGTATTCCAGTATTGACTCTTACTTGTTGCAGATGGGATCTGAGAAGAGTGAGGTGGATCTAAATCTATATTACATTGTTTGTGGAGAGGATACTCTCATTCTTATCCTATATGTTGATGACTTGTTTATCACTGGAGGGTAGGAGATCATAGTTGATTGCAAGAGGGGTATTGCTTCAGAATTTTAGATGAACGAGATAGGACTGATCCATTATTTTTTGGGAATGGAGGTTTGGCAGGAGGGTGGGCACGTCTTTTTGGGATAGAGGAAGTATGCAGCGGTTATTCTGAGTAGATTTCAGATGGAGGATTGTAGACCCATGTCGACACCTATGGTCACCAACTGGAGGAAGCTTAGTGCTTATGAGTTCGAGTTGGTGGATGCCACAAGATATCATTAATTGATTGGTTCATTGATGTATCTGGTCAACACTAGACCAAATATTTGTTTTGTTGTGAACACTCTCAGTTAGTATATGGTGGAGCCTAGGAGAGTGCATTAGATAGAAGCAAAACATGTTTTGAGGTACATAACAAGGTCCGTGGAGTATGGTTTGGAATACATCAAAGGTGATGGGGTCATGTTGATTAGTTATATAGACTCGGACCGGGAAAGATGTGCAGTTGATAAGAAGAGCACTTCAGGGTGTTGTTTCGGGTTGGGATCAACAATTGTTTCCTGGTTCAGTCGGAAACAAAAATCACTGGCACTAAGTTTTGCTAAGACAGAGTATATGGTAGCTAGTCAGGCCAGTTGCGAGGCTATTTAGCTTCGCAATTTATTGGTTGGTCTATTTGGTCTTGAGTTGAGGCCTACAATTATTCACTATGATAATCAGAGTTGCATCAAGCTCTCTAAGAATCCATTCTTTCATGATAGGTCAAAGCACATAGAGATCAGATACCACCTCATCCATGATTAGGTTCAAAGAGGAGTAGTTTAGCTTGAGTACATGTTTATTGATGAACAGATTGCAAACATTCTCACAAAGTATTTTCCAAGGGGAAAGCATGTCTACTTCAAAGACAAGATGGGAGTGGTGAAGAACACTTTCCTTGATAGGAGGGAGTGTTAAGTTTTAGTACCTTGGGAAGTGGTCCCCTAGTGTTATTGATGTGACTAACACTAAAGGGGGAAAAGTACCCCTCCCTTACTTAATTGTATGTTATAAAGTCAATGTGACTTTATGAACTCATTAAATGCTAAGGTGAGTTAGGGAACTTAAGTAAAGGGTGAGATTTGATCTTCACCCTTGATCTTAGAAATCTAAGATCTAATCTTGGCCCTTGATCCCTGGGTCAAGCTAATGAGGAGGCTAAAGAAAAAGATGAGGGAACAGGGGGCACATTGTTCTCTTGCACGAGAAGAGTAGAGGAAGAGGAGGAGGAGTTTGGAGGAGAAGAATAAGGAGGGTGCACTTGTTGAGGCAGGGCGCACTTGGGTTGAGCGCACTAGATAAGGAAGAAGGGAACAATTTATAAGACATGAACAATAGGCACATATTCCAAGGGTTGGACGCACTTGCTTTTGAAGAAGGGCATGATTTTAACGGACCTGTTGGCACAAATTACAAGGAGATTGGGTTGTTAACTTGAGATGAGTTGGCTTGTAATCTCTATTGTAATTTTTCCCTTATAAGCTCCATCATAAATTCCTCTTCACTAGTTTTCCCCTTGGGGTTTTTTCCAAGGTCATGTTGAGGAAAAATACATGTGTTAAATATTGTGGTTTGCATATTTTATTATCAACATTTAAGTGGTAAAGATCAAAGGTGTGTTTCCAATTTTTAATGACTGTGGAAAGAGTAATTTGTGACAACAAACATTTGTTAATCTAACCTTGAAACGGGAGCATTAAAATGAGGTTGAAATTAGTTATAATGGTGGCCATAAAACAATCATGAACAAACATGTTCTTAACATCCAATAGAACCTCAGAAGGCAACCTTTAAACAGTGGCAAATCATACATGTGTTGATTTCCTAAAGAGCCTCAAAATTCTTCAAGAAGAAGATGGAATACTCATCAATATTCATGGAATATGGCATCACAAAACCATAGTTCAACAAGATATTATCATATACCAATATCCACTACAAACTGGAGAAGCTTCAACAATAATACATGGAATCAAGGGAAAAAAAATTATGCAACAACAAGCCACCAAGGATTACGACCGAAAATAATTTATTTTGGATGGATGGATCATCATCAATGGAAAGAAGAATGCAGGAACTTAAGAAAATTGTATTACTTGGTTCATACACATGAAGCCTTTAATTGCAAAGCCTTGATGACAAAGATTTTTGAAGGAGGGTATTATGTTATGACCCAAAGGGGGGATATATAGGGTTAATGTATATGATATGACCCCAAGGGGGGGATATATGGGGCCAAATGTACATGTAATGTGTAAATACATATGCAATAAGATTGGCCTAATAGTAAAGGGGCCTCATGTGCAAGTGTAAATAGGTATATATAGAGGTCATGTATTCATCATTGTAGGCGTGTGAATGGTGATGTATAAATGTAATTGGTTATTTGGAGGATGTTCTCCTAATGTTTAAGGAGTTATTGTGTAAATTTTCTATCTGGGAGTTGTGCTCCACACTCACATTTTGTACATGGTGTGTACTTATGTTATTTTATGGTATTTGTGAGCATTTGGATCTACAAATACAACCAAACCTTGTCTTCTACCTGAAACTTGTGTGGAACCCGATGTTGACCATGGTGTTACTTGTACTTAGCATTAGCTTTCTCTAAAATATCATGGACCTATTGGCGGGTGTGTTGAATTCAATCAATGAATTTGGATCCTCACACTGAACATGGGAAGGTTATTCCTATGTGGACACAAAGGGTAGTGCTACATCGATGGGGCTCAATGGTTGAAACCCAGGCCCACTTGAAAAGGGTTGTGGTTGGTCGAGCTACAGAGGGATTTTTTATAGCTTTGTTGAACATAAGGAAGGCTCTCATCCTATTTGCATGGATGCTTGGAGTTGTACATGTGTAAGATATGCACGATCATCCTATTGATGACCTTTGTATGTCCATCAACTTGGGTGAGGAAGACAGTGGATTTGGTGAGCTTGGTGTCCAATAATGATGAGAGGCTTGACTAGAATGCACTAAAGAACTTGTTGTCCCAATATAATATGATGGTGTATGGTATCCCAAATTGTACCCACACATGCTCGAAGAAGAGCTTCGCAGTGGCCTTGGTTGTGATACTCTTCTTGCAAGCTATCAGAATGGCCATCTTAAAGAATCGATCAACAACACCGAATACACATTCATTTCCATGCTTGTCTGAGGGGATACCTAACATGTAGTCCATCGATATGGATTCCCAGGGCCTATTGGGAATAGACAGAGGGGTGTACAATCCTTGTTTTTCAATGGTTGGCTTGGTGATGGATCAGGCAGTGTAGGATCTGATATACTTACTAACATCCTGTAGAAGCTTCGGCCAATAGAAATACTTCTATAGTACTGTCATTATCTTCTCCATGCTAAAGTGTCTTGTCACTCTATTGTAGTGGGATTCCCAAATCAACTTCACACACTCGCTTGAAGGAACATAGAGATGACCTAGATGACATGAAAGTCCATCCTGAAGATGAAATTCGGTAATGGTCGTGCATGTTCCCAACATCCGATAGGTCGTAGCGAAGTTAGGATCATTTTCATAGAGTTGGGACTTGTTATCGCACAAGTTATAGGTTGGGAAAATCCCAACCCCGCCACCAAATGGAGATAACTTTGAGAACACCTACCCATTGTCACCTTAGGCAGGTATTCTCGTCACTTTAGAGATGATAGAATCACCTCAAGGGGGGAATCCCGGTGACCGTAGGGGGAAATGAGATGGAAAATGTGATGTATGAATGAATACCCCTATAGGTCAAGTTGATATGTGTGGACAAGGGCTTCAATAAGGTCTTGATGGTAGCCAGGGTTTCCAAGAAGTAGTAGACATTGTCGATGTTGATTTGAACTTGCCCGAGACATAAGGAAAATGAAGATACAAGCCCAAATATACGATGGACAAGCAAGTTAGGCTTGTTGTCCCTAATTGATAATGAATGTTGCAAACAAGTTGCTAAACGTCTAGTTGAAAGAGCAAGAGATAAACTAGAAACAACTAGATCAACTCAATTAAAAATAACATTGGACTTCAACAATGAAACAAGGTTGTTACACAATAGTATTGCAGAGATATTATTCAGCCTTATTGGTTGTAACAAACAAGTTATTACAACAAGAAAATTATCCACTAAAACTTCCCCAAAATCTAAAAAGAGATGCGCTAGGCCTATTAGGTTATGTGGGCAAACTTTAGGCAACTTTTAGTGGTTGATTTAAGAGTTATTTGAGAAGTTTGATTAGGGTTTCTGCAACCCTAATGGTTGTAGATGAAGTTTTATAACAACAACAAGAATTACTTGAGAAAAGATGATTCCCTAGTGGCTTAATCAAGATTATTGAGCAAAGAATTAAATCCAACTTAAACAACCTTCAAATCATAAAATTTAACGTTAACCAATGCAATATTTTATTTCTCCAATGCAATTATACTAGTGCCTTTAGTTATTGGGTTATGTAGTCAAGTAAATAAAGAGCTAAGCAATGTTATCTCCTTGGGGGTGTAAACCCTCTTACTCCCCAAGGCAAGCAAGTGTTAAGCTAGGAGATACTAGGAGGGTGTAAGCCCTTTTACTTCTCATAGTAAAACCTTGTGCAAACAATAACTTCTAGACAAAGATGATAGATACTTGTGGTGTTGTAAATCCTTATACTCCCCAAGAAATCTAGCAAATCAAACTTGTGACTAAGAAATGAAGCATCAACAAGACAAATCTTTACCTAGTTCAAGAAATGACAAGATAAACCTCTCCTTACCAAGATAGATCCACCACACATGCCAAAGAAAACCTCTAAGAAGGGTAGCACACTACTTCTTCCACCAATAGCATAAAGAGACCAAGATAAAAATCACAAGAGAGAGAAGGTTGTCGAAGGAGGGCACAAATTTTAGCCAAATACTTTTCACAATGGGAGAGTTATGTTATGAAATGAGATTCATGTGATATCTATTTATACAAAATATCTAAAACATAGTTTGTCCACTTAATTAGGGTAAAACATAAGATAATGGGTCAACAACCCTTATCTTACCCATTAAACTAAATAATAATATTTAATTTACACTTTTTTCACATTAGAAACCCTAAAATAAGATGATGTCACCCTTTTAAGGCAACATTTTAGCATATTTAGCAAATCGTTGGAGTTAGGGATAGAACGTTTGGCCACCAAAGGCCTTCTCCTCATGCGCTATAGAGTTTTCCTACAAGTCAATGTGTTCTCTCCATCAAATAATGCCAAGTTTCAATGCAAAATAGCTCCATCACCACCAACCCTAGCCCTAGGTGACGTCAAGCCCCAAAGAGTTATATTTTGCCTCTCCTCGGTAAATTGTTTGGGAAATAGGGGCTAGGTAAGGTCATCCATAATGTCTTCTAGGCCTCCAAAGTCAAGGCATCATGATCCGACATGTGGGTCATTGGCAACTGACCTGTGGGCTTCAAGCCCCGTGGAAGCCCAATATAGGCTTGTTCCTCCAAAATTGTCCACCAACAAGGTCCTGCAAAAAAAATAGGCACGCCCTCCAAGGATCTCAAGTCAAAATATCATGGCAAGTGAAAACCACATATAACAAACAAGGCACCTAAACATGTGCATCAAAACCACCTCATCAAATTAAACAAATGCTCCAATACCTTATACAATTGACCAACTTTAGTTATGGGAGGGGTGTCATAAAAGTCTTATTGGGTAGACCAAAACCCTCGAGTAGGGGATGCTCCCAAGGATGCCCCTTCAAGGTCATGTAGTGGATGATGAGGTGGATAGGGTTTTATACTTCATAGGTCAATGAGTTTCATGACATACAAGGGCTCGTATTATCTCATTTATGGGTGCCTTTGTAGGGGGTGTGATGCACCTTCTTCCTCGATGTAACCTTTTCCAAGCCCATTTATTACCATTTATTAATTAATCAATTATCCAAACACATGTGCACTCCCAATAGTGAATTGATTAGCTTAGGGGGCAGTAACACGATGTAACTTGAAAGAAGAGGTCCACAAAGTGCCATAGGGGTAACCATGTAAAGCGTTGTAACACACTTGTGTTAGTCTTATATTCAAGCGGGATATTTATTATGTGTTTGTTATTTTGCAAGTCTTCAATTCTTTTAAGAGAAGCAACTCATCGTTCTCAAGACCTGTCTAGGCGAGCATCTAGAAGGTTCATATTTTAGGCTCTTATCTTTTGCCAGCAGCCATCCCCCTAGGCCTTTAGCCCCTTCCTCCCATGAAACAAGGTACACGCCCTTCTTGGGTCACTAAAGTCAAAGGGCCTAGAAGAGGGAAATATGATGGGATTGTAATGAGCGTAAAGCGGTAAGTATGGTCAAGAATGGTACGATAACCTCTCAAGGGTTCCCTAGTTGCAACCCTTCCCAAAAATTTAGCCACTTACCAGGACGTCTATGACACTCACCAAGGTGAAACAAGGTCAAAAGCATAATGTCCAAAAAAGTGTTCTATAATCAAAAGTAACTCAAATACAACTGTTTAAATGCCTCAAATATTAGGGTGATTACCTGCCACAATACTTGACTTGTACTGCATGGAGCAAGACCCATGTGTTGTCTAGAAGCTATCTAGTGTGGTGGATGCGCCAACAATGGATCAAATTATGATTATAGAGCGGGCTTCCATATGTGCAAGTGGACACTACTAGTCATGTGGTCTCTCGGCACTCCATATTTGCAACCTGAGGGCCTCAAGACATGATCTCCTTAGTTATCCCACAGAATGGGGATAACAAGACCACTCGGAGGACTCATGGTTACAAGAGTCGAGCATCATGGTTAGTGATGCAACTAAAGGTTGACTAAGGTAGTCAGGGACGTGAATAATGCTCCCTTTCTTATATTTAATGTTGAGGTGAAATTGCTGCAAGTATGTGGACCACTTTTGATGGTGATCATTCTGTAATTTTCCTTGTGTCTACATGAACTGCATAGGCATGTGATCTATATGGATGATTGTGCCCTTCCCTAGAATGTAATGCTTCCATTGGCAACAAGCTTGTATAATTAAATACATATATTTTCCATAGATGGGGTACTTATGGACAACATCTGAGAGTGTGTCACTATGATAGGCAACTGGATGATTGTGCTAAGTGAGAATGACACTGACAATGTAGTTTGAATCATTTGTCTCAATCTCAAAAGGTTGTTGCAAATCGGGTAAGGCGAGCACTGAGGTTGAGCATAAATGATGTTTCAGATCGTCATATGATTTTTTTTGTGACCTGGCCCACATAAATTTGGTTTTGCAACCACCCTTAGTCACTTAGATAAGGGACCATGCAATATGAGAGAACCCCCCAAAAAATATGTGATATAAGTTGGCAAGGCCTAAGAAGCTCCACAGCTTAGTTAGTGTTGTCAGGGCTGGGTAGTCACAAATGACTTGGATCTTGGTTGGATCTACATTCACACCATGCTCATATACAATGTATCAGAGGTATTAGTCCATGTTCATGTTGAAGGAGAATTTCTCTATCGCAGATAACTTGTGTTGTCGCAGAGTGTGGAGGACCTACTGAATGTGCTACAAGTGTTATGCCCGACTCTTGTTGAAGATGAGGATGTCATCCAAATATACAAACATAAAGGAATTGGTGAAAGGTTGTAAGAAGTTGTTCATCAACCCCATGAAATTTGTTGGGGCATTTGTCAAGCTAAAGGGCATGACCAACCACTCGAAGAGACCATTTGTAGACTTGAAAGTAGTCTTCCATACATCAGTCGGTTCTATTGGGACCTGGTGGTAGCCAAACTTCGGATCAATCTTACTAAAGTAATTGTCTCCCTTGAGTTGGTTGAGAAGGTCATCAATTTGGGGAATTGTGTACCGGTTCCTGACTGTGATTTTGTTTAGAGCTATGTAATCAATACATAATCACCATGTCCAGTCTTTTTTTTGCACAAGCATGATTAGGGTTCTCAAGGGTGAGGAGCTTGGTCAAATGTGCCATTTTTGGAGAAGCTCTTGAATCTGGTGCTTGATTTCCTCATTTTCCAAGATATTGTCGATATACTGGCCCATTAGGTAAAGGTGCATCGAGAATCAGATAGATTGAATGCTTAACCTAACAGTGCAGAGGCACCCTAGTAGGTGAGGTGAAGATGTCTTGGTATTCTTCCATGACTTTGTCCACTTGCTTCTTCTATGTAGAGAAGCCATGTGTAGAGGACATCAATGTTGTTGTGACCTTCAGTTCACTTTGAGAGTGAATCATGAAGAGGAAAAATTTCCCAGTTTGGGAGATGACCTTCCTGCACTGCTTAGTTGAAACCAAAGAAATCGTGGTAAGTGGAGCTACCTCAGGTGTCCTGTATAGTTGTCTGCCCAAAGTAACAATGACACTACGAGGTCTAGAATCATATACAACATGATGTTTCCATATATATGTCTAGCCTAAAAGAACATCACAAACTTCAAGTGGGGAAACATCACATAATACCTCATCCTTGAAGGTCTTGATTCCATCGGGCAAGTGGCACTGTTGGTTGACACAAATATCTCTTCCTTGGCTTAGCCATCCGATGTTGTATGGTTGCGAATGTGGTGTTGTTGGCAACTCCAACCGCTTGACGAACTCTGTTGATATTAGGTTCTTTTAGCTTTTGCTATCAACAATGAAATACAATGGAGCACCCTTCACCCACATCTGCAAGTGAAAAATGCGCTCACCTTCCTTCAACTCTTCTTGTTCGTTTGGTTGGACCTTGGTGGTATCGACTGTGGCACTGGGTTCTACATCAATGATCCAATTCCCCTTGTCTAGATTTGAATCATAGTCAGAGTTTGGATCTAACTTTGGAGCTTTCAACTTAGCCACCAATGACTGCTTCAAGTGACATTTATCAGTGATGTGTTAGGGGCTTTTATGGAACTCACACCACTTCCCAACATCTTTCTTAGTCTTCCCATTACCCTTCTTTGCTTGCGGCTTATACTAGTTGTCCTGAGGTTGTCCATCCTTACTTTGTCCTTTGTTTTGTGGGATAGGGTTTCCTTTGCCCTGCTTCTTCTATGATGCATTCACAAATCCAAACTCCCACTTACTCCTCTACTTAAATTTTTGCTCGATTTTGAAAGCATATCGATAAGTGACTCCCAGTGATGAGATGTCTACAAACTCCATTTATGTTTGAATGTACATATGTAGAGCCCCACAATATTTTATAACCAGATGTCGCTCAAAGTCTTTGATACCCAACTTGGTGCGCAAGGTATGGAATATCTTTGTTAACTCTGACACTGTTTGGTCCCTCTCCTGACGTAATGTGGTCCATCTCATCTATTGGTTGTCATAGTTTCCAGCATGGTAATATTGTTCCTTGACAACATCAATAAAAGAGTCCCAAGTGGGTTTGGCCCCAAACATTCCAAACTCCTCTATAATTTTTCTCATAGTAAGTCTCTTACCAATTTTATACATGGGGAACAACCTTAGGGAGCGCAAAGGTGATCTTTTCCCACTGAAAAAGTTGTGGACAGAGAAATAACCTTCTGCTGGATTTAACAAATTTTCCAAAGCATCCACATCTATCTGACCTTCAAATATGGGAATATCAAAATTAAGTCTTACCTTGAAGGGGAAGACACCTCCAAAGTGGTCGCTTGACGAAGACGCATATGTTGTTGTCAGTAGTTGTCGAAGGATTTGGGACAAATTATCCATCATCTCTTCCCTTTATCACACAAGGGCTTCCTCAAGCAACAAATTAGTAGTATATCTTTCTCCATCGTATCTCTTTTCTTCCACCGCGGGAGATCATCAAGGGTTGACAAGAACGGTCTTTTAGAGGCTCAAGTAGTTCAAGTCCCAACTCCTTATACCCTAACCTCGTTGGGGACATGCATAGAGAAACAAACAAAGAGTGAACACCTCTATACCACTAATCCGAATTTATGAGGGAACATAATCAAATACAAATATGACAGAAACACAAAGATACAATAATACTCAATTTCTATTAATGAATGAAATATGCTAGAACTGTAAAAATGCAGAGTGAAATGAACTCTCTAGAATGGTGGCAACTTATCTCTGAGAAAAGATGTGACGACTACGTGAATTTGCAATAAGTGATTACAGTAAGGCTAAAATGCCTTTTAACATAAAGCATCAATGAGAAAACCCTAAACATCCTAAACCCTATCCCCAAAAGATGAAATGCCAAAACGTTTATGGGCCCCAATGTGGTTATTTGATATGTCAACTTCATGGAGGCATAAATTTTTCATACATCTTTGTTTGGGGCACTTGGTTTCCTGTCGGAAAGGTCTAATCAAGACTTACACATTTTGATCATCCCAACACATGCCTTTTGCTATTTAGTAAGCGCTTATGTGCCAAAAAAATGTCGTTTAGGGACTCAAAATGGCCTCACAAGTTTCGAACCTAGAAAAAACCATAGAAAACTACCAAGATGGAAACTATGTTTTCAGCTAGTGGAATAGGTGGGTGGCCAACTGATGTCCACCTGGATCATTAGGCCTTTTAGAGGCTCAAGCAAGGCTACCCTCTATCCCCATACTGCTTCTTGTTGGTTGTAGAAGGATTTGGTAGGTTGATCAAGGAGGCTAAGAGACAAAGACAACTTTCGAGCATTAAGGTGGGAAGGAGTGAACCATTAACACACCTCATTTTTGTTGATGATGTACTTATTTTATGTTTTGGTAATGATGGTGAAGGCCAGGTTATCAAGGATATTTTACAACTCTATTGTGATGTTATTGGTATGGAGATTAATGAGAATAAATTTGCTTTGTTCTCATCTATCTTGGTTGACACTCATCATACTATGATTGAAAGAACCTTTCCTTTTCAACATCTTGATATTAATCAAGGGGTAAAGTACCTTGGTTTCACTCTAAAATCCAACAATTATAGTAAAGTTTAT
Organism: Picea engelmannii; assembly: GCA_009831015.1. NCBI lineage: Eukaryota > Viridiplantae > Streptophyta > Pinopsida > Pinales > Pinaceae > Picea > Picea engelmannii. The sequence goes on from ML779315.1 coordinate 54,484, forward strand.
TGGGGATGGATTTTAACAAGGATTACAAATCTCGTTTCTTTTTGGTGCAATAGGTGGCTTTCTGAGGGGGCAGGTTAGTTATTGTAAAATATGTATTAGAGGTAGTTCCATTTTCTTGGAACACTTTAGCTCATGTCTCAAAGGGGGTTTTGGAATGGATTAGGAAATGTTGTTTTAACTATTTATGGAAATGAATCAATGAGTATAAGTAATCTCACCTGGCCAGATTGAAACTCTCAAAGGGGTTGAAGGAGGATCATCATATAGAAATACATTACACCAAATTCACTCTTAGACTGAGTAACAATGGGGAGGAAAAGCATAAAAGAACATGTCAAATCAAAGCAAAGTCGTGACATTAGCCTTCCTCGTGATTGGTAAGTACTTGGCAATGGGACATGGGTGAGAATAGGACTATTGCAATCATGGAATGTGGCAAGGATAACTTTTTTGTTGAAAAATTGTTCTTATATTTGCAAGAGTTGGGGAGGTGCATACTAAATATGGTCGACAATCCAACTAAAACTTCCCTATGGTCCGAAAGCTACTTGTCAGCTCTGGAATTAGGGATGAACAATGAGATGAGTCAAGGATGGGAGACCTTTCTGATTGGACCAAGAAGAGGCCATATAATGTTGAGTGGGGATATCAATTATTTATAAGTATGGGCAATGAATAAGAGTGGGGGTGATTACACTACGAAGCTAAAATATATATCTTTGCAATCCCTTGGCCATGCTAAGATTAGATGGTGGTTATCAAAACCGTGCAAGGTTAAGACTCCACCTAAGTGTATGTTGTTTGTGTGGTTGATTCTAAATAATAGGGTATTGATTTGGGAAATGCTTCAAAAGAGGAACAATATTGGGCTTGGAAGGTGTTCATTGTGTAAAGAAAATGATGAGACTGCCACTCATCTTTTCTTGTCTTGTTCGTTCTATATCTAGGTCTAGAAGGATTTGGATACTTTGTTGGGTTTTTAGGATTCGTGGCATGAAGAGACTATGGATATGAATTTCCAATAGTGATTTATAAGAAGAGAGTTGAAGCCTTTTAGGGAAATTCCCTTCTTTGTCACTTGGGGAATATGGCTAACCCACAACTCTAGTTTGTTTAAAGATAAACCAAACCCATATTTTCAAATCTCTTTCCATGTATTGTCTCTATTATCAGTTCATAATCCTAATGCGAGTATAAAGGAGCAGAGGTTTGTGTGAGCACTTTCAGTTGATAAGTCTTATTCTCATAGTTTGATCGACAAGGCTTGTCAAGGGCTAGGGTAGACATACAATTAGGGTATGGTTTTAATTCTATTAGATTCTCATTTCTCCACTGCAAAGGCTAATCTGCGAAAAGGAACAAAAAATGTTGGGGAATTCAAGGCTTTACTTTTCCTTATGAAATATGCACTTAAGAGAGGGATCATCGAGCTTCAAAATTTTGAGGATTTATCTCTCACTATAAATTGGATGCAGGATCGACTTCAGGTCCGTAGTAATAGTTTATCCTCATTGGCTAAGCATTTGAAGGAGATTTTGAGGCAATTTCAGGAGGTATCTTTCAAGCATGTCTAAAGGGATCTTTGTTCAAGCTGATACCCTTTCTAAATATGGTTTAATATTGATGGAAGATCAATTCATTGAATATGATTATAACAGGGGGGTTTTAGTCTCTTCTAAGCCCACCAATTTTTTTTAGTGTTAGGAACCAAGTATCAAAATAGCATAAAAACCTCAGAATAAATACTCAACGCCTTGACAAAGAGAGAAATACAGATAATAAGCCTCTTTGAGGGGGAAACCTCCTTATACATCATATGAATTCACAATTACCAGATGATTCCAAATGAAAAGGTCTCCTTGGTATATATAGGAGACTAGGAGGTACAATTACAACTAATGGACCCAAACCGACATAAATAAAATAACAATACTAATGTAATATGCCCCAATTAAGGGGTAATGCGCCACGAATCAGGTCTTAACATGCCCCTCCCCTCTATACAAGTGTTGTCCTCAACACTTGAGTAGTTCAAGATGCTTATGTATAAAAGACTCATCTTCCCACATGGAATATTCAACATGAAGTTTCTTCCACTTAATGAGATACTCTTAAATTGATCTATTCCTCAGCTAGTGAATTCTTGTCTCAGTGATAGCTTTAGGCTCCAGTATGATTTTTCCTTCCTCGTCAAGTTATGGAAATATAGTTTGAACTGGGATCTTGTCACCTATAACCTTTTTTAACAATGAAACATGGAAAACAGGGTGTACTTGCGAAGATGTAAGCAACTCTAATTTGTATGCCATAGTACCAATATTTTGCAACACCTTATAAGGGCCATAGTACTTCAATGATCATTTATTATCCTTCTTACCTTGCTTGAGGGAATTTGTTTGTATGGTTGTAGTCTTAAAAATAACCAATCCCCTACTTCAAAACTTCTTTCACTATGATGTTGATTTGCTTGTTGTTTCATGCGATTTTGTGCCATGGTTGGGTTCTCCTTTAAGAGTTGGAGAACTTGTTGTTGATGCTCAATGTGATCTTCCACTGCTTGAATCTTATATTTGTCTTTTAGAGAAGAAGTGATGGATGGTGGGTGATATCCATAAAGCACCACAATGGGTGATGGCCTCTTTGCCAATTGTTTCCTCTACCTCTGTTTACACCTCTGCCATTGTTGCCCCTGGTAAAGAAACTCATCCTGAAGCAATATTTCAATCAGAATATGAAAACTTTTAACAATCCATTCACTAATACTCTACCTAAATAAAATCTAGATGTTGGCTCTATCATTCACAAAGCATATGCAATCCATCCATTAACACAATTTTGCCAAATCCAATCTAGTAATTAACTGCAATTGAAGAGGGAATGGTAGGGTCGTCGGGAATATGAGGGGGTTTATAATGAATGAAAAATGGTGGTATGGACGGGAATCAACAATGAATATTCTTCAAGCAATGTTGAGTCTTTTTCTTCCAAAACAATATCTCCATGTCACAATTTCCAATCCATAATTATTATCCAATCCTTTTGAATCTTTTTCCTTTAAAAATGATATTCAAGATAACAGAACAGGGAGTGGATAAATGTTATTGGGAATGTGGCAGGCGTATAATGAACGAAAAATGAAACAATGAACGAGAAAAAAATGATTATTGTTCTGTTACAAGAAATAACATTTAAAATCAACATTTCCAATATCTATAAAATCATTTGAATATTCACTGTTTGCCATCCAAAACTTTCACCAAAATTGTTTGTGCAATAACACTCCTTTAAAACTTCACACACGGAATATACAACAATCTTTTAAAATAACGCAATATAAAACTCAAGTGGGATTAATATGATTATTTAAAAAGAAACGAATTTCATTTCTCCTTTTAAACTATCATAATTTTTTGTAGGCGATTGTTTATAAAACAATTTAGCTGTCATAATTATACAAAATGTCCCAAACATCGTGAGAGGAAGAGAAACATAGAGCTATTCTCTTTCTGTTACATCATATCCACATCACAACTTCCAACAATAGCTACAAACAAACCAGGGTTGAAAACCCCCTACGACTCTGATGGGCATTGGGTCCATAACAATTCTTTTAAACTAAAAAATTGTTCAAACCACCTCGTAGACCAATAACAAACAAGAAATAATTTTGTGGGAAACCTCAATCTTTTCAACCGTCGGGTTGAATATTTGGACAAGATTTTGAAACTAGGTCTATAGTATTCGTGTGTCCACATTTGCAGATGGGAAAACAAGGTTTAGGACTGGAAAATAGGCACAAGCCTCAAGGCACAGTTGTAAGCAAAGCCAAATACTTGATTCCTGGAGTGACTGTAATAAAATACACAGAGCTTCGTCACCTTTTTAAAATAGTGGCAAGGAAAACATGAAATGGCTGTGATACTTCGAAAGTGTCGATATGTAGTAAGGGTACAACACAATAATCACAAAATCGATTGTGGGTCAAATAATTCAACAAAACTTCAAAAATGGATTTTCTTTTATTCATCCACATGTGTATTGGAAGAGGAGAAGAGGCCTAGAGTAAGAATATAGTCGTAGGGTTTGAAACGTGGGCTACCCGCAAAACAAAACCCAATTCTTTTCCTTCAACAGACAATAGGATAAAGCACATAGGCCACCCATAACATCCAAGATATGGTAAAATAAATAAGATTGCACATCCTCAGGGGTGAGGGTGCTACGCAATATTCACAAGACCCAACTGCATATTTTATTTTACAGAGGAAACCCTTAGAAATAATCATACAAAATGAGAAAAAATGAACACCTTCACCCACAATTACTTATCAACAGCCATATCATAATAATATCACCTTCGCTCCAGGCCCATACAACCACACAATTCAAACAGAACAAAATGTCAAAGCGTTATTGCCAGTTTGAAATATTTTAATGCCAACAAGAAGAAACCCAATTCAACATGCGAGTTATACAACCAAAATGCCCGCAGTAAATCCATTAAAAGCTTCGGAAAACAAACACATTCTGCATGAAAACTACAAGAGCCAATATAATAATTTTATCTAGAGTAGAGATGACCATCATGAATGGAGAGATAAGAGCCAACATACCTATGAGAAGAATACGAGAAAGCTTAAGAGCACAACTATTTTTCTGCCAACGATCGAGCACAATTGAGGCGCTGCTAACCAGAGTAGCAAACAAATGCGATGAGAAGTGAAGGTGGTAGCTTGAGGTAGGGTAAGAATGGCGTGCAGTAAATGCACATCCCTTCCCTTATTTTTCATTCAATTTCATCAACCTAAACAAAAAATAGAGCTCTTTCAATTTCCAAAAACACTTATTCCAATCATAGAATAACGCCATTGCATATCTAAATGCATATAACATAAAGTGCCATTTCCAAATTAAAAGTCGAATTGGCCTCTAATATGAACTCCATAACCATAATAGCCCATTTAACACTTAGCATCAAAATAATATGTTCCACATTCCCCGCTAGTGTTATGTCATATCCAACATAATGATTATTTTTCCCATGCATGCAAATAGACCATGAGTGGTGTATTATGGATATTTGAAACAATATATCAAATCCTAAGGGTAACAAGACTGGAATGAAATGTTTGATAAACATTTCTTTTGTTTTGAAATCAAATTGCTAGCACCCTTATCATCCATTAGTTTCACATGTAAATAGGTTAGGATTTCCACTCTTATTCTTCGAAACTATTAATCTTTTTCACAAGGTAATTAGGAGCGCAAATAAGAAGAGAGCTTTTTATCGTTGCTTTTATCAAGGGGTCCCACCTATCTAGTGTTATTTAAGATATATATAAGTAATAATGCATTGCAACTTATTTGCGGGTAGGAACTTTACGTCTCACTTTTTTTAGGTGTCAACAATGTTGTCTAATGCACAACCATTTGAAAGGGGCCTTCCGATATACTCTAGGTACGTGGAAGAACCACACAGTTCCCGGGTTGTAGCGCTGACAAGTAACGATAGATCCTACATTTAAAGACGCCAGAATACGTTTGTACCAAATTTATGTGATACTCCTTTTATCCCACTTTATTCCAGTTTTTGAATCACCCCAATTGGTTCTTCTAGTCAAACAATATGCAAATTTCTAAAAAAAAAAACTCACATTTTAAAACTCTAATTTGGAGACAGTTTTGCTAGCTGACATTTCTTCTTCTGTAGCTCTGCAATTTCGGCCCTTCTGAGTCTAAAATTTCTACCCGAGGTAACATGATGTGTCTATTTTCCAACCCCACAGGTTATACCAATATTGGATTCTCCAATAGAATTTTATGATAACTTTCCCAAGATGTGTTGATTTTTTTCCCTTTTAGGAGAGTGAACTTTTACAGACTATCGCGTGTCACTGTATTCACTTCAGAACTTGAAATTTGTACCAATACAACTTATGTCTGTACCCTAACCAATGGAATAGGTCTGACTCAATTTAGAGGTATGTAGCTTTAGATATAATAGTTTTCCCAAGAACATCGATTTTAGATTGAAATCTAGACTAGCCAAAAACCCTAATTTCCTCAGGGAATAAATTTTAGAGTACAATGAATCAAGGGATGAAATTTGTACACAAGATACTTCACTATTACTCTTTCGTATTGTAAAAATTTTAGAACCTGAAACCAATCTAAAAACAATTGGGAGCGAAAATTCCAAGAATACTTGTTTCATACTAATTTCAGGACTAGTAAAAACCCTAACTTGAACATAATGTATCTCCAAAAATATAACGAACCAAGATTTGAAATTTGGACCCAAGTTAGATATATATGTTGCCTCTACACCATGGAAATTCCATATCCTGAAACCTTCCAGAAAAAAAGTTGTAGCGGAAATTCCAAGAAGACTTGTTTTGAAGAAGCCAATCCTGGGGATTGTCTAGCTCTAATACCAAATGTTAAAAACCAAATATCAAAATAGCATAAAAGAATAAGTACTCAACGCCTTGAAAAAGAAATAAATTCAGATAATAAGCCTCTTCGAGGGGAAAACCTCCTTATACATCATATGAATTCACAATTACGAGATGATTCCAAATGAAAAGGTCTCCTTTGTATACATAGGAGACTAGGAGGTACAATTACAACTAATGGACCCAAGTGGACATAAATAAAATAACAATACCAATGTAATATGCCCCAATTAAGGGGTAATGTGCCATGAATTAGGGTTTAACATTTAGCTTTATCTTTTTCATTGGGTGTGTTTCAATGTTTTTGACTAGCTTTGATTTGTTTCATTGATATGTGTTTTGATGAAATGTAATGTAAGTCCTTTGGATGTGTCAATTTCATAATTATGCTTTTGATGAGTAGTGGGGTAGAACTATAGGTAGTTTAGTGATATGTATATATAGTAGCACACACTTTGAAAAATGTGCATCGTGCACCATGTGGAATGTATTTTTAACTCTCCTCGAATGAAAAATACGTTTTTTCTTTCTTAGAAAAAATATATTCATTTTTATTTAATAACCATAAATAGTGTGTATAATTTTTATAAAATGTGTTTGTATTTTGTTTATATATGATTGATAATGTTGAACATTAATAATGAATGAAAGTTAGCTACCATGATAATGTTAGTGTGGTGGTCAAATTTGTCATGCACATAGAAAGGACATAGGATGGCATGATACTTCTACAAAACTCACATGTAATATATTGTATGCACATTATATCATAGACATGCTTTATCGTGACAAAACAAAATAGTGTTTGTGTTTTTTCTCCATTTTCTTTAGTTGTCAATAAATAAAGAGTATATTTTCCTATTCAAACCGTTGGTTAAGAAGGCATTAGGAAATCTAAGACTTGTGATGATGAAAACTCATAGATTTAGCACTTGAAATCATGTAGATTCAATACTAGAGTCCAAGTAGGTTCGTCTTTGTGTGTTTTTTTAAATTATTCAGTCAAATTGTTCGTTATTTTCAAATTACATGTATATCAAAACCCTTTTAAGCCCAAAATTGAAAATTTGAACATGGATCAACATGGATCGACATGGATAGATGAATAACAACGTGGATTAATAACAACACCAATACCCTTCTAAGCTTTAAAACCAACCTAATCCTCCTCCATTTACAAACATGAATATTCATGATCTGGATTTATGAGCGGAACGAAATGAAACCACAGATTTATAATATTAACACAGAGACAAAATGAACAATAACAAAGATACAGTAAAACTTGACTTCTGTTAAATAAGAAATATGATGAAAACTGCAAAATGCAGATTGAAAACAAGTTTGCTAGAATGGTGGCAACTTATCTCTGAGAAGATATGTGACGGCTACGCTCATTCACAAGAAGATGAGTACAATGAGGATCTGAAGGACTTTTTACCATAAACATGAATGCCAAAACCATATACATCCAAAAGCCTAACCCTAGGAGATGAAGCACCAAAGGTCACGTGGGCCTCGTTGGGGTAAGTTAGTACATCAACTTCCTGGGGTTGTAACTTTTGCATACAATCTCCGTTTAAGGCGCATGATAGCTCGTTGGAAAGGTATTGATGAGGAGATTCATTTCGGGGACTCAATAGAATATTAGAAAATCATTGAGGTGCCTGATCACGAAAAAGTGTCATTTAGGCCTTCAAAATGGCCCCAGAAGTTCAAGAATCGAAAAACTGCTAAAAATAGTAAGTTGCCAAAAAATTGTTTTGAGCCAGTTGGACAAGGTGGGTGGCCACCGAGATCCTCCTAGATCAATACCCCCCCCCCCNAATGGTCTTTATTGCGTTCATTGCCCCCATAAGATGAGGAATTTTCTCTTGAATTTGGCCCTGGGTGAGCCACTTGCCTTGGTGCAAGAGCTGCCCTTCTTTGACAACCCGATAAAGATGGATCCTCTATTGGCGAGTGCCCTTGACCTGTGTGTCCACGATATGATCAGTGGATGCATGTTCCATGTAGTCAGGGTTGATCTCTATTGTTGTCAATTGTACTTCTATCTATGAGGTGTCCAATAATGGTGGAAAATAAGGCTGAAGGAGGTACACATTGAACACTGGGGGAAAACCAAGGAAGGGGGGAAGGTTGAGCTCAAAAGCATTGTCACCCACAACCTTGGTGATGGTGTAGGGTCCATAACAGAGTTGATGAAGCTTCCTTTGAGGCCCTATAAGGAGTTCTTTCAACAAGTGCAACCAAACTTTGTCTTCTACCTGAAACTGGTGTGGCACCTGGTGTTGATCATGGCGATGCTTGTACTTGGCATTGGAATTCTATAAAATATCCTAAACCTGTTGGCAGATGTGTTGGATCCACTCAATGAACCGGGTGGCTTTGTCAGCTCCAGTTGGAGCATGCGACGAGTCTTCCTGGGTGGACGCAAGGGGTAATGCAACATCCATGGGACCCAATGGTTGAAATCCCAACCCCACATGAAAGGGGTTGTGGTCGATTGAGCTATGTATGGCTCTATTGTAGTTGTGTTGAACATAGGGAAGACTCTCATCCCAGGTGTGAGGGTTCTTGTAATTGTACATGCGCAGGATGTGCATGATCATTTGGTTGACAACTTCGGTTTGGCCATTCTTTTGGGGGTGGAAGGCAGTGAACATGATGAGCTTGGTGTCCAGCAGTGACTAGAGGCTCAACTAGAATGTGTTGAGGAATCGACTGTCCCGATATGAGATAATGGTTTGTGGGATCCCAAAGTGTACCCACACTCATTCAAAGAAGAGCTTGGAAGTGGCCTCCATTGTGATGCTCTTCTTGCAAGCGGCCAGAATCACCATATTGGAAAAGTGATCAACAACCATAAAAACATAGTCATTTCCTCGCTTGGTGGATGGAAGGCCTGACATGTATTCCATTGAGATGGATTCCCAGGGCCTGTTAGGAGTAGGTAGAGGAGTGTACATGCCTTGTTTCTTAATGGTCGGTTTGGCAATAGTGCAGGCAGTGCAGGACTAGATATACTTGATGACATCTTGTTGAAGTTTCGACCAATATAAATGTCGTTGTAACATTGCCATTGTCTTTTCCATGCCGAAGTGTCCTATCACTGGACTGTAGTGGGCTTCCCAAATCAGCGTCGCTAGCTCGCTTGATGGAACACATAGATGGCCCAGATGGCCTAACAACCTGTTCTGAAGATGGAAATTAGTGACAATTTTGTTTGCGTCCAACATCTGGTACGTGTGGTGAAGTCAGGATCTCTCTAATAGAGGTGGGGCCATTCAGAGGTCTCGTGGACGCAAGAATCGAGCACTATGGTGAGTGTCGTGACTGAAGGTCGTCTGAGGCAATCAACGGCTCGGTTGGTACTTCATGTTTTATACTTGATGTTGAGGTGAAACTAGTGAAAATATGTGGATCACTTCTAATGGCGGTCATTCTGCAATTTTCCTTGTGTCTGCATGAACTGCAATGACTTATGATCAATGTGGATGATTGTCTCCTTCCCGAGAATGTAATGCCTCCACTGGCGGTAGGATTTCACAATGAACTACATTTCTTTTTTGTAAGTAAGGTACTCACAGACAACATCAGATAATGTCTCACTATGATAGGCCACGGGGTGGCTGTGCTGAGTGATGACTGCACCCACAACATAGTCTGAAACATCTGTCTTGATCTCAAAGGGTTGTTGCAGATCAAGTAATGAAAGCACCGGGGCAGAGCACATGCGCTACTTCAGATCATCAAACACTTTCTGTTGTGATAGGCCCCATGCAAATTTTTCCTTACCATTGCCCCTGGTTATTTGGTTGAGGTCCCATGCAATATGGGAGAATCCCAACATGAAACTTCGATAGAAATTGGCAAGGGATAAGAAGCTTCAGAGCTTAGTGAGTGTCGTTGGGGCTGGTCAGTCACATATGATTTGGATCTTGGCTGGATCAACATGCACACCATGCACATCAATAATGTAGCCTAGGTACTGGACCATGTCCATGCTGAAGGATAATTTTTCCAAGTTGGCATATAACTTGTGTTGTTGAAGAGTGTGCAAAACCTGTTGAATATGCTGCAAGTGTTCTGCCCAAGTCTTTTTGTAGACGAGGATGTCATCCAGATACACCACCACAAAATAATTAGTGAAAGGTCGTAAGATATCGTCCATCATCCTCATGAAAGTTGTTGGAACATTTGTCAAACCAAAGGGCATGACCAACCATTCAAAAAGACCTTCTTTTGACTTGAAGGTGGTTTTTCATATATCTGTCGGTTGTCTTGGGACCTGATGGTAGGCAGACTTCAGATCAATTTTACTGAATTATTTGACCCCCTTGAGTTGATCAAGGAGATCATCGATTCGAGGAATTGGGTACCAGTTCCTGACAGAGATTTTATTTAGGGCCCAGTAATCCATGCAGAGCCACCAAGTCCCATCTTTCGTCTACACCAACACGATTGGGCTTCACAAGGTGATGAATTGGGTCGGATGTGCCCCTTGTGGAGAAATTCTTGGATCTGATGCTTGATCTCCTCGTTTTATAGCAGAGAGTAGTGATAGACTGGCCCATTGGGTAGCAGTGCGTCAGTAATATCGATGGGATGCTTGACTTGACAGTGTAGAGGTACCCCAATAGGTGATGAGAATATATATTTGTATTCTTTCACGACCTTATCCACTTGCTTCTGTTGCATGGAGAGGTTGGCCATGGAGGCCATGGATGTGGCTGCAACCTTTTGCTCACTCTGAGAGTGAATCACAAAGAAGACAAAATTCCCGGTTTGAGAAATGACCTTCATGTATTTCTTAGCAGAGATCAAGGAAATAACACTAGGTGGGACTACCTCGGGTATCCTGTACAATTTCTTGTTCAAAGTAATAATAACATTGCGAGGCCTAGACTCATATACAACATAACGTTTCCATTAATAAGGTTGGCCCAAAATAACATCATAAACTTCAAGGGGAGAAACATCACACAATACCTCATCTTTGAATGGCTTGATGTCGTACGATAGGGGATACTGTTGGCTGAGTCGAAGATCGCTTCCTTTACGGAGCCATCCGATGGTGTAGTGTTGTGGGTGTGGAATTTTCGGTAGGGATAGCCGCTTGACGAAATTTGTTGCGATGATATTCTTCTGACTATCGCTAGCAACGATGAAGTGCAACAAACTGCCTTTTATCCACATCTGTGAATGAAAGAGGCGCTCACCTTCCTCTGGCTCATCAGGTTCATCGGGCTAGACCTTGGTGGTAGCAATGGTGGCATTGGGTTTCATGTCAATGATCCATCTCCCATTTTCTAGTTTTGAATCAGAGTTGGAACCCGCATATGATTCATAAGTGTTTACCTCAGCCACTAATGACTACTTTGAGTGATAATCAATAATGTTATGCCAGGGGCTATTATGGAAGTTGCAACACTTCCCGATATATTTCTTCGTCTTCCCATTGTCTTTCTTTGCTTGTGGCTTGGAATGGATGTCTTGAGGTTGCCCATCTTTGCTCTATCCTTTTTTATGCGGGTTGGGGCTGCCCTTGCCCTGCTTTTGCTGTGAGGGGTTCCTAGACCCAAATTGTCGTGTCTTTTGTTTCAGCTTCTACTTGATTTTGACAACATATCGATAGGTCGCGCCCAAGGATGAGATGTCCAAAACTTACATTTTTGTTTGGATGTATCTATGTTGACCGTCGTGGTACTTGATCACTGGATGTCGCTCAAAATATTTGATACCCAACTTGGTGCACAAGGTATGAAAGACATTAATGAACTCTGGCACTATTTGGTCTCTTTCCTGCCGCAACGTGGTCCATCTTGTATACAAGTCATCATAACTTCCAACATGGTAGTATTTTTCCTCAATAGCATCACTAAAGGAACCCCAAGAGGGTGCAACTGGAAATAGTGTGGATCCCTCTATTTTCTTTTGCTCACATAAAGTCTCCCACCAATATTTGGCAAGGGGGATGACCTTGAGGAGCACAAATGTAATATTTTCTCTATCGAAAAAATTGTGGATAGAAAAATACCCTTCTAGAATGTTTAACCATTTATCTATGACATCCGCATCTATTTGACCTTCAAATATAGGAATATCAAAATTGATTTGTACCTTGATGGGGGCGGTTCCTCCTCTTGAGGTGGATGTGTCGCTTGTTGACAGTCGTTGAACGATTTGTACAAAGTTGTCCATCATCTCGTTCCTATGTCGCTCAAGGGATTCCTCGAGCAACATTTTGAAAGGATCTCGTGTCCCATTGTCTTTCTTTTTGCCCATCATGGACGTTTTCTTGGGCGTGCAAGAGAATTTTTCCTCAAGAGAAACAAGCTCGAGACCCCAACTCTCTATAACCTGACCACATTAGGGACGTGCATTAAAAAAAACGACAAGGAGCAGAACACTATGATACCATTGATCCGGATTTATGAGAGGAACGAAATGAAACCACAGATTTATAATATTAACATAGAGACACAATGAACAATAACATAGATACAATAAAACTTGACTTCTATCAAATAAGAAATATGCTCAAAATAGTAAAATGCAGACTCAAAACAAGCTTGCTAGAATGGTGGCAGCTTATCTATGAGAAGAGATGTGATGGCTACGCTCATTCACAAGAAGATGAGTACAATGAGGCTATGAAGGAATTTTTACCATAAACATGAATGCCAAAAAATTATACATCCAAAAACCTAACCCTAGGAGATGAAGCGTCAAAAGTCATGTGGGCCCCGTTGGGGTAAGTTAGTACATCAACTTCCTTGGGTCATAATTTTTGCATATGATCTATGTTTAGGGCGCACAATATCTCATTGAAAAGGTATTGATGAGGAAATTCATTTAGGGGGCTCAATCCGAGCCTAACCCTATCATTGAGGTGCCTGATCATGAAAAAGCATCGTTTAGGCCCTCAAAATGGCCCCAGAAGTTCAAGAACCGAAAAGCTATTAAAAATAGTAAGTTGCCAAAAAAATGTTTTCAGCCAGTTGGATAAGGTGGGTGGCCACCGGGATCCTCCTGGATCAACAAAATGGCATACAAAACCCTAGTACAGAGAAAAACCAGTGCAACAACTTGGATTAGGGGCACCACGACATATGGATGAGCATGATGATGAACAAACAGATTCGGATGAGCGCAAAGTATAGGCCGAAGCAACGCAACACCTTGTAGCAGAGCCAGCTTATAAGTTAGAGGAACAAATACAGGTGGAGGATATTGCAAACAAGCAAAACTCAAACACATAAGATGATGAGGATGAGAACCAAGAAGCAGGTCCATCGACAAGAAAGAAGAAAACTAGGGCAAAACCTACATCAGTAACAACACCGCGCAAGCAGAATGAATTAACACTGTCATTACCTCAAATACCTGAGGGAGTCAAAGTAGTTGGTGACATGTTAGGATGTGTAAACAAACTGAAGTCTTATTATCGTGATGTAACGGAAACGGACAAGTTCCCAAAGTTTGCGTCACAAGTGTACATGGAGAGCAAAGGAGCGAGTTCATCAGGAGATCCCATTTTGGAGCCAAAAATATGGATTGCAGGACTTTATAACATAGGGATCATGAACCTGCTAGATATTCCACACTTTGGGAGGGGAAAATATGTAAATAGTTGTTTGAAACAACTATTGGCACTAGTACATGGAGGTATCTTATGGATGGACAATCCAGTATCAATATATGTGGATTTAATTACAGAGATCATGGGCTTACCAACAGATGGAGAGAAAACATAGCATTACATGGATGACAAGACATAGGAAAAATATTTAGTAGAGGAGATGAAGAAGAAATATCGCACTCAGAGAGGGTCCCGGGGAATAATCATTAACCGAATCAGTGAACTAACAATGAGGTTGGTGACAAAATTGATGCCATGTAAACTTTTGAGGAAGTGTTGCAAGTTGGAAGAATCTGCAGGAATCATAGCAACAGTCGTGTAGTGCACAAAGGAGAGTCTACTCAGTTGGGATCTATATCTACTTAACTTTTTTTTGGAGAACAACAAGGACTTGTAGGATTTTGGGTTAGAGTTTCATTATTCAAAGTGCGACAGAGTGCGCCAGAGAAACAAGGGGTAGTGTGACCACTAGGAAGCCAAGGTAGAAGAATACTATCCCAAAACCTTCAGCGCAGGAGAAGGAATGCACAGTAGAACCAAATGGAGGAGCGTTGAAGGATACACATGGTCATACGCAAGAGGAACTAGGTGGAGGATATCTCCCATATATGGACATACCAGTGACAACTATGCAAACAAAGATGTTGCCAATGAAAAGGACAATATTCCAGTCAATGAGATAGCGTAAGAACATGAAGGTGCATAAGGGTGTTCATGAGCTTACAATTACTGAAGATGATGCAGAATTAGTCGTTGATAAAGTACATGATCGTGCAACAAAAGCGTGGTATGATGCAGAGAAACAAAGAGAGGAGATAGTCAAGAAGTTGATAGAGCTTAAGGATGCATTGGAGCAATCGCAACTCACTACAGTGCAGCAGAAAGAGCAGGCGCAACAACAACAAATGTTTTAGGAGAGAACAATTCTAGCGCAGGAGACAATGCAGATTATAACTATGGGGAATGAAAATTTTTGTATCACTGAGGAAATGTTGTAGGTTGATGGGGATACAACGCAAAAGCCATTAAAGGACATAGACCATTTGGACTTGGCATTTACCAAGGTTCCAACGAAGGCCTTGTACAAACTTCAAATTAATGTCACATAGGAAATTCAATCAAGGGCTCGTGTAGATGATACAAGTCTACAATTGGCCAATGAAGTAAAGAATAAACTGGAGATGACACTTAGTTTTGGTTGTGGAGCCTGATTATCTTTCTAATTCAGAGGTCTTTATTTCTATCCGTGTTTACACACCATGAAGACTTTACACCCCATAAGAATGTACAGTCCTCCACGCGGCGGAGTGCAGAGGGGGTTTACCCCCTCTGCGGGGTCCGAGGGCAAGCGGGCTTCTGGTGGGGGTTTGGGGTTGAAGCCCTCGAAGAAAATTTCCTTGTAAATGTATATTGTAATTTCATTATAAATCTGGACCATTCATTATAAGGTCGCAGATATGACGATAGAAGTTATGTTAGGGTTTTTTTCCCCAGAAGGCAACCCTCTTTTATGAGGGAAATGCATTGCGGCTATGTATCATGGTGAATATTGTATTCTAAGTGAGGAGACTATGGGAGAACGAAGAGGAAGTTACAATGGGTTTGTTGTAGGTTGTTTCCCTTTATTTGTTGGATAATAATAAAGGAAGGACCTGGCAATTTCTCTAGTGGACGTAGCCCACACTGGGTGAACCGCGTATATATGTGTCTCTATTGTATTGTGTATCTTCTATGTTTTATTTCTGCATTTGTTTTATTGTATTGCTCCGGGATCATGTTTTTCTAACAACTGGTATCAGAGCGAAAGGTAACTCGCAGGAAAAAAGGGTTCTTGGTTCGAGTGGGAGCAATGGGGGAAGATGGAAAGTTTAGGGTCGATAAATTTAATGACCATAACTACCAGTGATGGAAGATGTAGATGGAATATTATTTATATCAGAAAGATTTATTCCTACCATTGGGTGGAATAGCAAAGAATCTGACGGCCATGAAGGACGAAGAATGGGAGGTTCTTGATAGAAAGGCAATAGGAACGATACGACTGATCCTGACAACGTCGGTGGCTTTCAATATTTCGAAAGAAAAGAAAACGAAGGAGTTGATGGACACATTGGCTAAACTGTATGAAAAACCCTCGGCGTCCAATAAGGTATTTCTAATGAAGAGATTATTTAATATGAAGATGTCAGAAGGTCTCTTGCAGATCATTTAAATGAATTTAATATGATTATTAATCAACTAAGTTTTGTAAAAGTGGACTTTGATGATGAGGTCAAGGCTTTTCTAATCTTGTGCTCATTGCCAAAAAGTTGGAACGGCTTGGTCATGGTTGTAAGTAACTCTGTCTCTGGTTCAAACACTTTAAAATTTGATGATGTTGTTGGTGTTATCCTTAGTGAGGAAATGCGATGGAAAAACACAGGTGAGACATCAGGTAATACATTGAACATGGAGAACATGGGAAGACAAAATGATAGAGGAAAGGGCTCAGGGAACTGCGATAACTCTAGAAAGGGTAGATCCAAATCCAGATTTGGAAAGATAGAGTGTTGAAATTGTGGGAAGAAAAGACATCTGAAGAAAGACTGTAGAGCTCCAAAGAAATAAAGAGATGGACAACAGGAGAAAAATCAAGAAGCAAATGTAACAAGTGATGTGTTGCAAGATGCTTTGATTCTTTCTATAGATAATATTTTTGAGTCTTGGGTTGTAGATTCAGGGGATTCATTTCATGCCACACCCCATAGAAAACATTTTCTAGATTATGTTCAAGGTGATTTTGCACACGTTTATTTGAGTGGCGATGCACCATGCAAAATTGTTGGAATGGGAAAGGTAAAAATAAAGCAAAGCAATGGAATCCAATGGTTGTTGAAAGAGGTAAGACATGTTCCATATCTAAGGAAAAATCTAATTTCAACATGGCAGTTGGCAAGTGAAGGTTGTATATCCATATTTACAGATAAGGTGTGAAAGGTCACCAAAGAGTCATTGGTGATAGCAAAAGGAGAGAAGGTAGGTACATTGTATTTATGTACTATTAATATTGTCTCTTCTATCTCTTTAGCTTCTACATGAGTGGATACAACATTGTGGCATCATAGGTTTGGACACATGAGTGAGAAGGGGATCCAGATACTTCACAAAAGAAATTTGTTGCCAAATCTTAAAAAAATTGATTTAGCTTTTTGTGAGCATTGTGTTTATCGAAAACATAAGAGAGTCAGATTTCTCAGAGTCGGAAAAGAAAAGAAGAGTGAAAGGTTAGATCTTGTGCATACATATGTATGGGGACCATCTCAGGGATCATCTCTTGGTGGATGTTGTTATTATGTTACTTTTATTGATGATGCAACTAGAAAAAACTTGGGTTTATTGCATTCGACAAAAATCTGATGTTTTTTATACTTTTAAGAAATGGAAAGATTTGGGTGAGAATGAGACAAGAAAAAAGTTGAAGTGTCTCAGATCAGATAATGGAGATGAATATTGCCACAAGGATTTTAATGGTTATTGTTCATACCATGGGATTCGTAGAGAGAAGACAGTTCCAGGAACACCACAAGAAAATGGTTTGTCAGAAAGGATGAACATGACAATCATGGAGCATGCAAGGAATATGAGATTACATGTTGGTTTGCCCTTACAGTTATGGGCAGATGTTGTAGATATTGTTGTTTACTTAATAAACAAAGGACCTTCAAGCTCTTTGGATGGTAGAATTCCAGAAGAGGCATTGACAGGTAAAAAGGTAAACTATTATTTTTTCAAGACTTTCGGTTGTGAATCATTTGTCCATATTGATAGAGAAAATAGAACAAATCTTGAGGCAAAATCCAAGAAGTGTACCTTTATTGGATACAATGTTAATGATTTTGGTTATCACTTATGGGATTATGAAAATAAAAAAATCATTAGGAGTAGAGATGTCATATTCAATGAGAAGGTCATGTAAAAAGATCAGTTGCAAGGAAAGAAACAGGAAAAAGAAAAACCATAGTACACAGTGTTTGATGAGATCACTAAAAAAGAAACTCTAAATGTACTAGAAAATCAAAATGTACAACAACAACATCAGCAGGTACCTCAAAATCCTGCAAATGTTGTTAGAATATCTACCAGCTTAAGTAGACCCCCTGAATGATACTCTCTTTCATTGTATTATTTATTGTTGACCGATTCTGGTGAACCAGAATGTTATGAAGAGGCAATGCAAGAAGACACCAAAAAGAAGTGGGAGCAAGGCATGAAAGAGGAAATGGATTCCTTGGTAAATAACCAGACTTGGGACTTAGTTCAGTTGCCCACAGGAAAAAGAGCATTGTAGAATAAATGGGTTTACAAGTTGAAGGAAGAAGATGGAGGAAAAAAGCGGTACAAGGCTAGACTTGTTGTAAAGGGGTTGGCACAAAAGAAAGGTATAGATTTTGATGAAATATTTTCTCCCGTTGTTTTTTTTTTTGTTTGTTAGTTTGTCTGTGACATGTGGGACTAACCTGTGGCTAAGAAACCATGACTCAGGGGCATCTAAGCCATCAAAATCACTCGGGGATCGCACCTGGCCTAAGCCACACCAACCCTTAACATGGCTGGATTTTTTGTCCCCACAGGTTTTGAACTGATGACTTTAACGTCACAGAGCGCCTTAACAACACACTCCGTCACCGACAGTCCTACACCTCGAGGACTCTCCCGTTGTTAAAATGACTTCAATTATGACTATTTTAAGTCTTGTGGCAATAGAATATTTGCATCTTGAATAGTTAGATGTAAAACTCGAATTTTCTCCATGGGGATTTGGAGGAAGAGATTTATATGCAACAACCACAGGGGTATGAGGTCAGAGTGAAGGAGAATTTGGTATGCAGGTTGAAGAAGAGCTTGTATGGCCTAAAGAAATCTCCAAGGCAGTGGTATTTTAAGTTTGGCAGATTTATGACAAAACATGGTTGTAGTAGATGTCATTCTGATCACTGTGTTTATTTTAAAAGGCTAGAAAATGGAAGCTATATTATCTTGCTATTACATGTAGATGGCATGCTTGTTGTAGGGTCCAATATGTAGGATATAAATGTGCTAAAGAATAAATTAGCTAATTCATTTGCGATGAAGGATTTGGGTGCTGTAAAGAAAATCCTTGGTATGAGAATAACAAGAGACAAAAAAAATCACAAATTGACATTGTCTCAAGGTGAGTACATAGAGAAGGTGTTGGAGAGGTTTAGAATGCAGAATGAAAAACCAATTAGTACACCTTTGGCCAGCCATTTAAAATTATCTAAAGAAATGTGTCCTAAGACACATGATGAGATATAATACATGTCCATGGTCCCTTATTCATCAACAGTTGGCAGCTTGATGTATGTGATGGTTTGCACAGGACCAGATATTGCACATACAGTGGGAGTTGTGAGTAGGTATATGAACAATCCAGGTAAAGAACATTGAGAGGCAATAATGTTCATTCTCATGTATTAGAGAGGTACTGGTACTCATGCATTATGTTTTGGAGGTTCAAACATTGTTCTACATGGATAAGTTGATTCATATATGGCAGGTGATAAAGATAGCAGGAGGAGCACCACAGGGTATGTTTTTAGTATAGGTGGAACAACAATAAGTTGGATTTCAAAACTGTAAGAGGTTGTTTCACTTTCAACAATAGAGGCAAAGTATGTTGTTGCTACAAAGGCTAGTAAAGAAATGATTTGGTTATAGAGGTTTATGGAGGAATTGGGAAAGAAGCAGGAGAATAATAGGTTGTACTATAACAGTGGCATTGTCATTCATCTTGCAAAGAAATCAACCTTCCATTCGAATACTAAGCATATACAACTCAGATACCATTTCATTTGATCTGTCTTGGAAGATGGACATTTGAATTTGGAAAAGATACACACTAGCCAGAATCCTGCACACATGTTAACTAAGAGAGTAACCAGGGAGAAACTAAGTTCCTGCTCAGTTTCAGTTGGTCTTCAAGCATGAATACGAAGATGAGAAATTTATTAGGTCCAAGAAGGAGCATAGTCTAGCATATATAACATCGGTGGAGTTGTTGAGATCAGTCTCCAAGTGGGAGATTGTTGGTTGTGGAGCCTGATTATCTTCCTGATTCAAAGGTCTTTGTTTTCAGCCGTGTTTATATCCCATGAAGACTTTACAGCCCAGAAGAATGTACACTCCTCCACGCGGGGGAGTGCAGAGGGGGGTTACCCCCTCTGCGAGGTCAGGGGCAAGCGGGCCCTCGACAGGGTTCGAGGGAAAATCCCCTGAAGGAAAAATTGTCTTGTAAATGTATATTGTAATTTAATTGTAAATCTAGACCGTTCATTATAAGGGCACAGATCTGACGGTAGAAGTTATGTTAGGGTTTTTTGCCCTATAAGGAAACCCTCTTTTATGAAGGAAATGTATTGTTGCTATGTATCATGGTGAATATTGTATTCTGAGGGAGGAGACTGTGGGAGAACGAAGAGGAAGTTACAATGGGTTTGTTGTAGGTTGTATACCTTCATTTGTTGGATAATAATAAAGGAAGTACTTGGAGATTTCTCTGGTGGATGTAGCCCACATTGGGTGAACCATGTATATCTGTGTCTCTATTATATTGTGTATCTTCTGTGTTTTATTTTCGCATTTGTTTTATTTTATTGCTCTGTGATCCTGTTTTTCTAACACTTATCCAGGTGTAGTTTGAGAGGGAAGAAGCAAAGCAATGCACTTTCAAAATGGAGCAGTAGGTGAAAGAAGTCTTTAAAACAATTTCTAACAACGTGCAGGAAGGGAACATACCAACAGAGGAGAAGATTGAGAAAATAACGAAGGATATGGAGAATTAAAAGAGCCACATTACATAGTTGACAAAACTCCTAGCAACACCTAACACTCCACCATAAGTACAATCACAAAGGGAGCATGAGGTTACAGGTCATACAGAGAGCATTGCGTAGATGATCCAGGAAATCACAGAGTTGTATAATAAGAGTGCATAGTTATGGACAAACCTACAAGAGGATGAGAACCTACAAGAGTTAGACAAGAAAGAAGAAGGGGTAAATATTGCAGTGCAAGAATTAAAGCAAAGGCAGAAAATGATGACAATATCATATAGGTTGAAAAGTGGGTAGAGATTGAAGAGTTTACAGGCAGAGCTGAAAACTATACAAGTAGACAAGCAGTCAAGGCAGGCGCAGTTGGAACCACTACAAGACGGCGCAAAACAAACACTGACAGATATTGACGTAACTAAAGGTCAAATTGAGCAAGTTGGATTAGAGAGTGAAGAAGTGTTGAAGGAGCATATTATAACGCAGATTGTGGATACTATAGCAGAGAAGAGCGCACAAGTAAAATATCAGGTCGAAGAAGTTTCAAGCAGGTTTCAGGCGCTGGAGAAGTCAATGTAGGAGGAAAACACTACCTGAGTGGCTCAGGATGAGTCACTTGTGAGTGTTGGGGGCCTATTGGTGCAGTCCATTTTGGGGAAAAGCATAGTAATTTATGAAGAAAATTAGAAAATGGATCAGAAAAGGAGTGTGCATTGAAAAATAGGGGAAAACAACGTGGGGAAACAAGGAAAGCCAAAAGAAGGAAGAAGGTCGTGGATCGACGAAGGAAAATGGTTGGATTATGGATTAGGCACACGTAGGAAGTTAGAATGTCGACAAACCTAATCCACTAAGGGTTAGTGGGTTAGGGTTTTGGTCATTGTTATAACGAGTTTTAACCCATTTTTGTAATATAAATATGTATGGTGAGATCTAGTTACGATTATTGTTAGTTGTGGAGCTAATATTGAGATGATCTTAGAGTCAGTTTTGGAGATAGAGAGATGCATTGTAATTGAGAGTTAGGTCATAATATGTGGAGCTTAGTGCGACTTAGCCGTCAACCTCTTATGACTTCTTATGTAATGTGCACAACGCTATAAATTTGGTGAAGAATAATAAAAGAATGAAGAATGTCAGATATTTGTGGACGTAGCCCAGAGGGGGTGAACCACGGTAAAATTTTGTGTCTCTATGTGGAATGTTCTATTATTTCTTGTAGTTACTTAGTTATGATAAATGAATGTATTTGTTAGAAGTAAAATGCAACGCGCATTAGAATAGTCATGATATTTACTGCAGAATGAACTTTAATGAATGCAATTGATTATAGTATGGTAGATCTAGATATAATGATGCGTTAGAATGGTATATCTAATGTATGTTGAGGTAGAAAGAATGTCTGACATCCCCACAACGGCCTCCCTTCCACGATTGCAGACATTCGGGTCCTGCAATCACCCATAAGCCATCTCAGGTGAGACTTCATTGTGCACTATGTGCGCAGTGTTGCCTTCTGGTCTCCAGAAGGGCTGATGGTTTGGAGGGTTTTGTTGGAAACCTAAAGTAGAGCCTGAGTCATCCCAAACACTCCAACACAGAGGATGACATTCTCAGAGTCAAGACTAGGGTTAGGGATCAATTCCCACTATTAGTATGAGTGACAAACCTATTCCAATAGACCAAGATCACTTATATAACCAATATATGCACAAATGCGTACTTAACGATTAACCTTGCATTTATTGTTAATGATTTGACTAACTACCCCTTGAATGTGCATGTACTTATTCCCCTATATTGCATTGATTTGCAAACCAAGTCTAGTCTACACCACATATTATAATCAAATGTGAATTAGAAGCAAGTTTTTTTTAATGAAGCATATTATGATCACCTTACTTTGCAAATTGGAATAATCGTGAAAATGTGTGAAAAACAATGCTCATTCTATGAATGTTCACTTTGTATGAAATGCTTTAGCATGTTTGTAATCGTTATTAATTGACAAAACAAACCTAAGTTACTCTTTGTGCATATTGGTGATTGTGAATTTGTGAGATATACTGTGTACTCAATTCCCTTACATTTTTATGTTATCGAGAGTGTAAAGGGTCGATCTTCCTTTTATTATGAATTAAATTAATCGAACAAACTAATGAAAACTATATTGCATCAATATTTGAATTGTGGAAATATTTTACCCAATATGTTAATGACCAATTAATAAGAGAATGAATCCTTTTAACCCTTCATCTAATTATAATTACATAGTAATCCAAGAGTATTAACAATGCTCAAAGCTTAATATGGGAAGTGTATTGTGTTAATCTCTTGAACTTTGGTTTTACTATATGTGAAAATGAATTAAATAAATTGTGAGTGAAATATGCCTCATCTAAATACTTTCAAGAGATCAAATGTGCTTGAATCCTTTTAAAAAAATTGTACTATGAATTGATGTATGCATTGGTGAGAAAACTAAACAAAATTATGTTATTTAAAACTTGGTTTCCTTCTATGATTTTTTGCTTCTTATTTGTGATTAAGAAATGAAATATTTCAAAATTGCCTTACACATTGAACTTAATTAATGTGGAACCCACTTTATTTTATTATTCAAAATCATGAAAATGTTGAGCCCTCAACAACCTTTTCAAATTTACATAATTTTAAAATTTGGGAACCACTCCTTTTTACTTATGTATCCTGCTACGAATTATTTGGATTTTACTTATGTGTCTTATTACGACTTTTTTTTCCAACGAGAAAATTTCTCAATTATATTAAAAATATAATGTGTTTTCTGGACAGAGAAATTATAAAGCACTGTTGAGGATACAAAACTTTGTTTGATGCTGCTTTCGCCAATAGGGGTATCTCGACTAGCAAATGGAGAAAGATCGTACAATGAGAAAGGTCAAGTATAAAATATTTCTGCCATATCTAGTGGGCAAAGTTCTTCAAAATATGAGAAATATATGGAAAATAAAACGAAGATCTGGAGGAGCCATCAATAAATCACAACAAGAAAGACTGCTAAGATGAGTAGAGTAGTTCTTAAAATAAAGATAGGAGATGAGGAGGGCCCTCATGGCCATCTAGCAAGAGATTGTAAGTTAAAATGCCCTCTTTTTTTTTGTAGAGCTGCCTTGGATACTTTGTCTGCAATTTTGTTGTGTTCACGGTATATGTGATTGAAGCATAGTTTTTTGAATGAGGGAAGCAATAGTTTGATTCTGTCCTTCTAAGCCAGGGGGAGATGGCTTGAAGATCACTCTTGTTGTTCAGCCACTCAATAATGATTTTGGAGTCCCCAAGCATCTGAAGTGCATCAATATGATGTCTAGAGGCCAAGAAAAGAGTGGCCCAGGCACCCAATATTTGGATTGACTCTCTTAATTTGGATTATCTTTTAGAGGCTAAATTAAAGAATACAACTTATTTGCTACTACGACTTATTTGGATTGACTCTCTTAATTTTGATTATCTTTTAGAGACTAGACTAAAGAATTGAATGATAATCCATCTCTCTTTCCTTTCTTTTAGTTCAAATGAGCCACTAAAGAAAATCTTATACTTTTGAAGTCTTTCAAATCCATCCCTTAGTTTGAAAACCATGCATCTTATTAGTCCCTACCAAGGGGACTATAGCAATTAATATGATGTTGACTTGATATTAGTTTACAGTTGACCAAAAAAATTTACAATATTTTCAAAGTTTAACATCATATAATGAATTTTATTATTTATTTTAAATATTTAAATTTATTTGTCTGTCGATTCGGCTACAAAAATATTATTTTTTAAAATATTAAAGTTCATACCTTTAAAATATTAAATACCTCTACCTCCATAAGAATGACCGCCATATCCTTTCTCGTCATCAGGAACCCCGCCCGTGGGCATTTCCTATCCATTAACTCCCAACATATGTATTGGTTGATCTAGGGACTATAAATGCCAAGACTGAGTCTGCTTTCTATGTATTTTGTTGTTTGTTTGGACGATTCAAACCCTAATCAATGTTACACACTATTGAATTTATCAACCGAATTTTAAATATATATATCACGCTAATACAATTTACCAGTTGTGTACATATTGGGTACATAATGAATTATGAAACACTTTAATTCCAATTTCTATGGTAACTTCCCGTTCTTAATTAAGTTAGTTTTACTTGTTTGTTTTCATTTGATAGTAATGATAAAATTAAAGAGTAAAATACCAAAATAAATAAGTAATTGGAATAAATAAACAAAGTACATTTATATTATACAAAGTTAGACATTTAGCAATCAGTTTGCCTTTTACTCTATATTAATTTTCTTTTGACTTTTATATTTATATGCAAAGTTTAATGTTTAATATTAGAAATATATATAGAGAGAGATAGAGAACCCTTTCTTTAAAATGTTTGATATTTATATTAGAGAGTTTTGATTACCATTTTTTTTTATTTTTATTTTTTTATGTAAAGTAACCTTTCTTTCCATGTATTTGTTCTCAATATTAATTTTCTTTTCCAACATGTAAATGTGTAGAAATATGTTTTTAAGAGAAAAATTGGCACTGTGTGTGGGGATGAGGTCTAGGGTGATTACTTACATCTGTGATGACCAGGGTTCAAAGCCCCACGGGCTTTGATATTATGGTTGACTTGAATCCTTCTGAATTGTGGAGGGGGTGACACTGGTACATAGGTACTTTAAAAAATAGTTTTGTATAAAGAGGCCAATTCATTTATACAGCTTCATAACTGAAGGTAACACAATCATATGGCTTCATAGATGAAGGTAACACAATTATAAAATAGATATTTCAAGTACTCCAATATCCTCTCCAATGAGCCCTTGGAGCCAAAGTGGCCATGCCTTGCTTCTAATTATTGTCAAACTGATTCTAATATTTCCTCTTATGTGGTTAATTTCTATGGCTATGCAGAAGAGTCCCTCCTCCTGCAGCTTCAAGAAAATAGTTTCTCTTGTATTTCTAGTGCATTACTGCCTAACTTCGGGTGTTAATATATTTATTTCATTAATCTGTCATGCAGGCCAAGGGGGCATGATTATGCTGATATATTCGAATTAGTGGATCTTTTACTGGAATCCCCCATACCTAGGAATAAGCTTATTGTCTGCTTTCACGAGGCCAGTGACCGTGGCTCCCAGGTTTGATTGTAGGGTTTAATATTTTGGGTTTGCAAGTTTTATTAACTGTGCAAAACTATAAAGGATTCTTTCATATTTGTTGCTGACTTGCAATTCTAATTTTAGGAGTTTATGCATTTTTGTTTTTCCCAATTAAGGCACTTGTATCCTATTCTAATGACCCATAGATCCATTGTTCTGGATTTAGTCATGATGAAATTAATCGTGCCTCTTCTGGTGGAAAAAGAACCCTTTATTCTCGCTGGTGGAGTACCTTTTTAGCAAAAATTGAAATCGATGCAGAGGCCTTCAATTCAATTATAAAAATCATCACTGTCAATCATAAAAATCATGACTCGAAGTAGCTCAGTTCAACTTTACAGTTGCATATAGTTTGGCAATTAATTTAAGTAAAAAAAAGTCTTAGGATATTCAAGAGAAAATAGATATGTGTTCCTGATAGTGGCAGAGGAAAGGAGCAAGCTAGGGTTTGAAAGTCCTAGACACAACAGAGAGTAACATGGTTACCAAAGGGGGCGATAATGGAACCCCCTCATACAAGCAGGTAGTGGTGGACAAGGGGAAAGGTCCACGAGGCAGAGGTTTCAAGGAACCGGCGACGAGCACCTCGGGTTCAGGACCAAAAAAAATTCAGGAAAGCAACCCGAAAAAAAGGGATCGCATGGGGGAAGAAGCTAGAGAAACCAAGAATGAAACACAAGAACCAGAGAACCCCAATGGGGTAGAAGGACGCAACCCATGTAAACCTAAAACAACA
>ML779315.1:94600-114187 GCA_009831015.1 Picea engelmannii
ATGTACTTTTTAGGCTAGTGAAGTCTGTAATACTTTTTAAGTTTAGATGGTTGATAAGAGACTATGCATCTCCCTTCATCATTCAACAAATTCTATTATCAGTATCTGCATGTTTGATTATCCATTCAATAGCCTCTAAGCAGGGCATAACTATGGTTATAACGATGGTGTGAGTCTTTTCTTAACATCTTGGACTTTTGAAATAATGGTGCATCTAGAGAATTATAGTAGTCTTTATCGAAGTAATGTTAATCTATGTTTGAAGAGGCATCATTTCCTTGAGTATTTCCCAAAATGTTTGGGATTACCCATTTAGTGGTGTAACTTAGAGCCTCAAAGGTGCATGGCTCCTAGAAATTTGGAAAGTCAAGATGCATGTAATTAACTAATTATTTGAGAGGTATCATCCATACTCCAAAATATTCATAGATCTTTTGGAAGGAGATCATAGAGACATCTAACATTAAAATATTTGACAAAGGATATCCTTCTTGACCAAAAGTAGCTTATTGATTCTTGAACATGTATCATCCCCATTTGCTTAAAGCTATTACTTCTCCCAACCATTCATTATTAAGGAAAATCTAAAATAAGAATTGGGATAAGAAGTTCAGTTTATCATGGGGTAATGTAGATATCTCCACTAGGGTTATGGGTGTTTGCTAACAACAGAGCAAGGTCCGTGATACCGAGGTGAATCCATCAGACTATGCACATTCGAGGGTAATGGAGAAACACCATGAGAATTTGAGAAACTAAGTTTGAAAAAAACTTAAATAAGAAAACACCTTGATTTACAAATTCCTGTATTATGGTTGTAACCTAAAAATTTAGATCATGTTCTTAGAATATGAATTACATTAATTATCCTCTCAAATCAATTGGTTCATTATTCCATATTAGGAATCAACTTGAAAAGGTGTTCATCACCAAGTTTGGTCTTGATGGGACATTGTTTGGAAAAAAATCAAGTCAATTTGATCAATTTGGTTAATACTCCCATTGTCTCATCATACAAATACAATAGTAATTCGGTAGATATTCATGGATATACTCAGACATTCATCTCATTCTTTGACCCCTCAATACCCTTCTCGAATTTAAAAATTTGGGGACTCCTTTTTCCTTATGTTTTTACTCAAACATTCATCTCATTCTTTGTCCCTCAATACCCTCCTCGAATTTAAAAATTTGGGGACTCCTTTTTCCTTATGTTTTTTGCTAAAGCTTATTTGGATTGACTTTGTTAAGTTTGGTTATCTTTTAGAGGTTAGTCTGAACAACTAAATGATAATCCATCTATATTTCCTTTCCTTCCATTCAAAGAAGCCAAACCTTATGCTTTTTAAGTATTTTGAATTTGTGCCTAGTCTTAAAATCTATCATTGGTCTTCTTTGTTTTGATATTTTAATAGTATTGTTTGACCCTTTTCTAATTTTCAACTTTTGAAAGAACCCAAAGCCTTCAGGGCTTCTTAAGTTCAAATATAGAAAGGATCCAAAAACAACTTATTGGTACTTTTTTCACGTTTGCTCTTGGAGTTCCTTAAAACTTCAAATGTTAGATTATCCCCAAAACTTTTAGGAGCTTTCATGAGTTCATAACCATGTCCTGTGGTGATTTTTGAATCCTCTACATTTAGTTCGATAGGATTGGCGTTTTAATATCTGATCATTGCATTCGCATAACACCCATTATATCAATCGAATAGAATACATAGAAGGATAGAGCTGCCATATTTGAACCCATCCTTATACCGTTGGATTGAAGTTTTAAGAATTTGAGGATAATTCATTTCCTTTTAACGGAACTTGCTAGCTTTTGACGATTGTTTGCAATTTCTTCTACTGTTGAAAAAACTTTTAGGCCCAGAGAGATTTCCTCATATTTTCCCATGAATGAAAACCATTATTATTCTTTGAAAATTTTTGCATGAAATCAATTACATTCACCCTCAAACTTGAAATTCTTCTAAAAAGAACAAAAGTCTAGTTACTCCAATCGTGAATTTGAACTGATTGATGTTTCGTCACTTGATTATTTATTTTGAATAATTGTGTAGATGCTATGTCCCCTCAAGCCAAATCCTCTGTGCAAAAGGAAGTTATGGAAGAAGAGTTGAAGCAACAAAAGGAAGTTATGGAAGAAGAGTTTACAATGATAAAGAACATAACGATCCCAATAGAACAAACTTCAATGATACCTCTAGTTACATAGGGATCAAACATAGTCCACAATGGGGTGAAATTTATCAAGTATTTAACGAAACCCACCCCACACAATTTGGCTTTATGGCCTACCTAAGGATAAGGAAGACCTTGATTACATATTATGAGATTACGAGAATATTTGAAAATCACATTGTAATTTGGCCTTATGGCCTACCAGGATGAGGAAGATCTTGATTTACATGCTAATGAGATTTTGAGAATATTTGAACATCACACTTGCTTAACATTGCAACTAGGTTATCCATTTTACCTTGTGCATAAATGATAAGATGGATTGTGAATCATGTTAATTTAATGGTAGTCAATGAAACTAAATTGCCTCTTTTAAATCCAAAGGATGAGATGAATATTATAGACTTGTAAGACTCGAGAAATCCCTAACCACATAATGGTTAGAAGAGTTTAGTAAAACTAGAGAAATTTCCAAAGTAGGGAAATGGTGGATTAGCCCTAACCACATGATGTTTTCCCAAAGAAGCAGGGAAATGGTGGATTAGAGATAGACAATTCAGAACCAAGGATATAGGGTCATGGATCATACCCAACACAACTTCATAAAGACCTATTTAGATATACCACTATGATTCTTTGTAGGTTATTTAGAGAAAAATATTTTGTTATAGGTTATTTGGAGAAAAACATTTTGCACGTATCAAGGAAGCTTAGATCCCTTGTTCATTTTTAATTGGGATCCACCTATCATGAATGATGTTATTTTATATTATTTATTTTTATTTCTAAATTATAATAAATAGTAAAAAATTAATATTTAAATGATGTTATTTATATTATTTATTTCTAAATTATAATAAATAGTAAAAATTTGATATTTATTTTTTAAATTTAATGTTTAAAATTTTTGAATTTTAACTTTCAAACTTTATAACTATGGAAAGTCAACTCTTTAAGTGTAACACACCTAGCCCCAATGTAACGTCCCCGACCATCAATCCACTTGTCGGCAACGCTACTACGCGGAAACATTCTCTTACTTATGTAGTAAGCATTTAAATGAAGTTAAACGGCTTAACAGAGTAAACATATAATTACTGCTAACATACATAATTAATGGAAGCAACAATAAATTTCATTGCAATGGAATACATGATAATATTGCAAGCATCATAGACATGCATTTTAATTGCATTTAAACACATGCATATACTTATCTTTGAAACTGTAGTAACTCCACCAACCACGTGCAGACTTTCCACAAACCTCCCAGCCTTAGACCTCATCGCTCATCACACTCAACAGTGGGTCACCCTCGAGCTGGGACTAAACTCCACCCAAGGCAAGAGAATCCTAGACTAGACTAAGGTTACATGAAAACTACATAGAGCAATCGAAAGGATTCTCTCTCAGAGCCTTCTTATGCCCACTACTCACGGACTCTCATTCCCCACATGCATGTTCCGCCAGGGAGTATACACCTTCACAAGCACAGTCCATCGGTGCTTCACCTCCCTTATGGGCCTCAACAACAGGCCGGATCAGGAATTCTTAGAGCTCCGTAGCTGGTGCTGGACTCTCCCTGGAAGAAAACCACTCCCCAGCTGACTCTCTCACCTGGAGAGAGTTGCTCACAGGCCTGACAAACTGCCTCTTCTTTCCTCGGACTTGAAAACCTGGTTCTTCCACCAGTTTCCAATTCAATTCCTATAAGTTCAGGATAACAACAACAACAACAGTTTTTGGTTAACTCACAGGTGATAGCAGCAACAGGAAAATGGGGTGTGGAACCAAAAACGACAATAGGCCACTAAGACACAACATGGTTCAGGTAACACTGGTTTGCAGGATGCATGACAAACAATTCACGCAGAGGTCGACACAGACTCAACAGTTCGGATAGAGGGTGTATCAACTTCTCAAGAAAACATCACATGCTTCGGTTTCAGAGCTACGTGAGGCTTGCAGAACTCAGACGCATAGACCTCCCCCCCCCCTTCAGACAACGAACGTCAAAATGGAGAACGAACCCCCATCACGACTCAATTCCTGGGTTAAATTGCATGTGCCTGGGCCAACACATGTTGCCCATGAGGCTACTTGTGCTCCATCAACATGCATTCCCTTTTGCACACGTTCCCCTTTCCAGGAACTTAGGATAAAAACCTACATTTCACATAGCTTTTGGAATAATAATAAATTATTATTCCCAATGACTTAAGCTCCTAAGCTTAGCCCCTCTTTCCAACCTTTCAGCCCCTTTTCCCTTACCCACCTTGTGGAAGCTTAGTCCCCCGTCACTCTTTCTTCGTGGTCGGTCTGCACGCCATGATGTTTAATCTTTATTAATGTTCTACATATTACATATACAAAAACAGGTTCCTGGCCCTTACACTTAGGCTCTTCGGCCTAATAAACACATGAGCCTACCAGCTTATCAATACTCGGCTCACCAACCTACAATACATGATTTACAATTCATAAACATGATTACAACGAGACTCGTCCTTAGGAATATTACAATCCCCTCCCCTTATTTTTGCACTATCCTTAGTGCAACTTTCACACAGTGTCGGCAAGATTTTCAAAATATTCAAAAAGATGCAGGTATTTTGCCTACATAGCCTCCTCATGCTCCCATGTCGTGTCATCGGGACCGTACTAGGTCCACTGGACCTTTACAAGCCTTATGGCTCGATTCCGGAGCTGTTTGCTTTTTCGGTCCAATATGCGCACATGATGTACTTGCAAGACACCTTCTTGTTCCACCTGAATCACATTCCAGTCAATTACATGATTAGAAACAGGTATATATTTCTTAAGTAATGAAACATGAAACACATTATGTACAATCATGGATGCAGGTAATGCAAGCATATATGCAACTGGCCCAATTCTTTCTAGGATTTCAAATGGCCCACAAAATCTGGCTGCTAACTTGGCGCAGTTTATCAGCTTCAAGGAACTTCTATTGGCTTTTACTTTCAGGAAAACATGATCCCCCACTTTAAACTCTCTGTGGGTTTTGTTCTTATCAGCATAACTTTTCTGCCTATCTTGGGCAGCCTTTAAATTCTGCTTAATTTTTAACATTTGTTCTTTCATTTCCTTGAGCAACTCTGGCCCAACTAATGCCTTGTCAGCTGTATTATCCCAGCTTACTGGAGTATTGCACTTTCGGCCATAAAGTGCTTCAAATGTGCTCATCTTCAACGAGGCTTGGTACCCATTATTGTAGGTGAATTCTATCAAGTGCAGGTAATTTTCCTATTTCAATGGTTTGTCCATCACATACATCCTTAACGTGTTTTCTATTACTCTATTCACCCTCTTTGTCTGTCCATCAGACTCAGGATGATAAGCTGTGCTAAAGTTCAGACTCATTATGAATCCTTTGAACAACCCCTTCCAGAAATTTAAGGTATATTTTGGGTCTCTGTCAGACACAATTGTCTTGGGGATACCGTGCAGTCGTGCCACTTCCTTCATAAAGATATCGGCAACATCCGTTGCCTTGTGAGTAGTCTTTAATGGAATGAAATGGACAGCTTTCGTAAGCTTGTCCACCACCATTGTAATTGAATCATGTTGCTTGCCTGTTCTGGGCAATCCTGTGATGAATTCCATTGTCACTACTTCCCACTTCCACTCAGGAATGGGTAAAGGTTGCAGCAACCCTGTTGGGTGTCTATGCTCAACCTTAACTTTTTGGAATTCCATAAATTTGGTGATGTATTCTGCAATCTCTTTCTTCACACTTGGCCAAAAGTAATGGCTCTTGATTGCTGCCATGGTTTTTTGATGTCCAGGGTGCCCTGCATAAGGCACATTATGCATTTTGTGCAAAATCATACGTTCCAAGTCCTGGACATTAGGTACACAAATTATGTTTTTGTACAGAAGTGTCCCGTCGGTTTCCAATTTATAATTTTTCACTTTCTGTGGCATCTCACCTAGATATAGCTTTGATACCAGCTCCATGTACTGCAAATCTACATTTGCAGCTTCCAAAATTCTGCCCTTTATTTCAGTTCGAAACATGCTAATGGTTGTAGCATGTAATTCGTGTATTCTCCTATTGAGTGCATCAACCACTTTATTCTCCTTCCCTTTGATATGCTTGATATCAAAATCATACTCACAGAGAAACTCCAACCATCTACTCTGCCTAGCATTCAAGGTTGGCTAATCGAACAAATACTTCAGACCATTATGGTATGTTCTCAGTTCGAACCTCCTTCCCATGAGGTAATGCCTCCACTTCTTTAGAGCATGTACTATGGCCGCCAACTACAAATCATGAGTGGCATAGTTCCTTTCATGCTCTTTCAACTTTCTGGATTCATAACAAATTACGAACGCATTATAACTAAGGACTCCTCCCAGTCCTTCTTTGCATGCATCAGTGCACACCACGAAATCTTCGTTCGGGTCTGCAATCTTTAGAATTGGAGCACTGGTTAACAGTTGCTTCAATCGCTGAAAGATTTTCTCACAAACCTTTGTCAACTGAAACTTCTTCTCCTTCCTTTGCAAGGAAGTGATAGGGTGAGCTATCCTCGAGAACCCTGCGATAAACCTTATATAATAACCAGCTAATCCCATGAAGGATCTAACTTCTGTCACATTCTTTGGCGCTGACCATTCTCTAATGGCCTCAATATTCTCAGCATCTACCGCTATCCCATCCTTCGAAATAATATGCCCCAAGTAATGGATCTGTTCCTAGTAAAATGAGCACTTGCTCAACTTGGAATACAGTTGGTGCTCTCTTAGCACCTGCAACACCATCCTCGGATTTTGTTCATGCTCTTCCTCCAACTTGGAATACACCAGAATGTCATCCAGGAAGACTATGACAAACTTGTCTAGACAGCCCCTGAATACACCATTCATCAGGCACATAAAAATAGTGGGTGCGTTCGACAACCCAAACAACACCACTGTGAACTTGTAATGACCATACCTTGTTCTGAAGGCGGTCTTGTTGATGTCTTCATCCTTTATCCTTACCTGGTGATATCCCGACCTGAGATATATCTTCAAAAATATCTTTGCATCCTTCAACTGATTGAAGAGGTTGTTGACAATTAAATTCACAACGAGGCTTGGCCCGCAAAGTATTGCTAACGCCTATTATTGTAAAAGCTAAATAATGCTAGTAGGTGGGACCCCTTGCACTGTTGAAGATCAAGTCTAGTGTTATTCAATACTATTCAACACTACTTTCGTGGCTGACGATATCTTGGGTTATTGGAAATGGATCAGGCATTTTATATAGGTTTCCCTTGTTGTTTCAAGATCAACTTATACTGAAGTTTTTTCAGGATATCATTGTTGATTATCCTTGGATTCAGGACTTGTGACACCTGCAACAAACACATTTTAGTAATGACAAAATGAAGAAACCGCCCTATACTAACATGCCATACTATATGCATTGAAGAGGATTGTGGCAAACCCAATCTAACATAGGATATCCATACGAGTGATTCAGGGTTATATATGATATAGTTGATATACATTTCTGCATAATAGAGATTGTAATGTGGGTGACACTCTTGGAAATTAAAGGTTGTTGTTGCAAGATGGATGATTTGTTGGGTAAATAGCCGATGCATACTAAGAATTGAATGAAATCGGAGTAGGTAAATGATGTGCATTTATTACACATCACCTTTACCCTTACTGATGGACGCAACCATGGTCAGGCCATTTTCCAAACACTACAGTTGGGTTATTTTCCGATTTCTCAGCAGAAAGGAATCGTTCGGCCAATGCGTGCTTAAGACATTTGATTACAGGTATGTTCTTTTCTTTGGCCATTCATGAATCTACTCTGGTTACAAAATGGATTTTGGCTCAAATATATTAGTTGTGTTCTCCTCTAGTATTGTGACTGGTAATGGTGATTGTGAATGCGACATTGATGATTCTCTTTGAAATGAGGTTGAAGTCATAACATTAATGGGCGTTAGCAGTCACAAGAGATCTCTTTTATCCTTGTTGGTTCCTTTGGAAGACCCGGTTGGTCTTACTGGGCCATTTTCGTGTTCCGCATTGCTAAATAAACCTGCGTTTTTTTTTATGGGTTTTGTGGCTAAATTATTAGTATCACCACACGCCGTACATATGGGAGATGGATTGATTTCACCAGTATAGATCACAAAGCGAGTTTTTTCTGTCATAAATCGGTCCTGTCCTTACCACACTATGGTGGTTGTTTTATCGAAAGGCAAGAGGGTTACACCCTGTGTGCATTAAATTACACTTGTTATACCAAGATTGGCTTTGTTATTCCTGTGGTGGCTACCAAGAAAACCCTTAATCCCTCCAGTCTGAAGTTTCGTAGAGAAAATTGTTGTGCCTGTCCAGTGGCAATGGGTTATTGGAGGTTGAATAAATGGTCGATTACTTTGAATATGGATTCACCCAGTCAGTCATATGGCAGTCGTTTTGTTTTGATGTATAGTTAACTGCCTTCGTGATGATGATGTTAAGTCCTACATTGCATTAACTAATGGTTATGTTATGATTATTATGATTATTATGAACAAAAGGGAGTCATAGGGGATCCCACCTACTAGTTATTATTATTATTTATGACCCTTATTATAGTTTTTTACTCTTCCCCTAACTAAAGTTAGTTGAGTCTTTTAATTAACTTAACTAATGAATTGGTTCAACTTCTTCAACCAATTCTAATTTGTTAAAAGMAAAAACAAAGGGAGGAACAGGAGGAGGATAGAAGCAGAAGCATGCTAAGGTTTKCTCTTTGAGTTTATGTTGAGACAATTTAGTTTTCATTCATTCATATATTCATCATAGCCTAATTTTCTTTTATGATAGCAGGGTCTTATTGTAGACAGCAATATTCGGGGCTGAATCAAATCATTCAGACTTTTGTTCTTCAAAGGTGTGGATCTATCTTTGATAGTCTGTGTAGACTTGTCTGTTTGTGAATTAGTTTTCATGACTGACAAAGGCTATTGTGCAGAGTTGAGTGGGAAGCAATCGAGTGGGCAACAAGCTGATCCATCTTTTAGAGTTCAGTTTTGGTTTTTTGTCAGAGGTCCTTTTGTATGTTCCATCGGGGATGTCTAAGTTTGACTTTGGTCCAAGATTTATGTATGAGATTTTGTAAAGAAAATGTTTCTTTGGTGAATTGGAATGAAATAAAGGATTTTTTTATGTCTCAATTGTCTTGATTATCATCTCGGTGTATCTACTTCTGTTCTTATATTTATTTCAACAACTAATATATTCAGAAAATACATAAAAAGTGAATTTCCAGCAAGCTTTTTGTTGATAAAATACTAGCCTAAGCACACGTAATTAATACTTGTGAGTTAGGATATTATTTTTGTTGGCTATAAACATAGGGTGATATTCCCGTCTACTTTACTTTAGCCAAGTAAAGTCTGAAAATGCTTGAGTAAGATCAATTCATATCTTTTCCTCAACATTTATTTGGTGACCATACTGGGGAGATGTTCGATATCTCTCTGGTTAAATTTTATACTCAATTTTCATCGATTCATATTTCTTTTATGTTTTTGATTCTTTGACTGTTTTGATTTTAATAATTGTTCCTGTTGCAAGGCAGCCCAATCTTGAGCCCGATCTCCAAGACCAGACCAGCATTGCTTTGAACCTGTTTCATACTATTTTAGACATTGCTAGGATCCGTGCTGAGCTTAACCGTTCTTGGATAGCAATTGAATGAGATATTAGTACTCATGAACAATTGGAAGCTAGGCGTAGGTAGGCTAGAAATGAGCAGTAACCTTTTGTTTCTTCAGTTTTGGCCATTCTTTTATGTCCTTTGATTATCATGCTTCTAGAAGAAGAAGAGGATTGTCACCCGAAATCAGTCCTATGATTGAGCTAGGAAGGAGAACGTTGTGTTATCTACCCAACAAAGTGCTCTAAGGAGAAATTTATCTGATTCATCCAGCTCGTCTTTCTTTCTCTCACCTATCATCCACAAGATGGCATCTAGTGGTGGCTCTGGTGGCACTGGAAGTGCTCCATCTTCCCAATATTCATTGTCATCGGTGATCGGTAGCTTTTATAGCCACCATATCCCTGTCCAATCTACTACAAACCCCACCAAAGTTGTTAAAAAAGTATGTTCTTTTTCAGTTCGAAGAAGATGCCACAACCACATCATGGCATGTGTCCTCTCCTCTTAACCTAGCACCTACTACTCGCCCACTTCCAACGTTTAAAGAGCATCTGCCTAAGTTTTCAGGTAATAACATTGTCAGTACCAATGAACACCTAGTGGCATTTTCTAATGCTTGACATCACATAGGGGCCAACGACAATGACACCTACATGCACTTGTTTGTCAATTCCTTGGAAGGGAAGGTTGCAGCTGATTTATTTGACCTTCCTCCTAAGATCCTGTCTACTTGGGAGGAGTTAATCTATTGGTTCTGATCCACTTATGGGAAATCTAAAAGCCCTGCCGAAAAGTTAAGGGAATAAAATAACGTTGCCTATAAAGATGGTGAGACCATCAGGTCTTTCAACTTGCGTTTCACCAAGTTGTATAATCAAATCCCCAAGATTATCCTCCCTCAAAACCAAGCCACTTTCATGCATTGCCTTCTCCTTACCATCATAGGCTTGAGGAAAAGGCCATTGATAATCTCGGTTTGGCCCTTCATACTTGCTCCGAGTATGAAGAACAAGTCAAACGAACTGGTTTACCCCAGGGAGAATCAATTAGACAGACAGATATGTCCGCTCTCTTACAACTAGTACAAGATATGAACAATCGTATGATATCATTTGAGCGGAAGGGTATTGTCTCACCTCCCACCCCTGGAGTTTCATCCTCTTCTGCCCCTCCTTTTGGAAGTCATGTTGAAAATACTTTTTAGCCCAAAGCTATCCTGCCTAGGAGTTGGTGTAACTTTTGTGAGGAACACAATGGAGAAACCACGTGTGAGGTAAAGAAGAGCGTTGGAGACAAGATCTTTGGTAAAAGACTAGAAGCTACTATCATTGTCCTAGATTTTCTGAGCCAAAAGATGTCATGGTCAACAATACTAGGAATAAAACCTACGCCCCAAAAGGCAAATCAGACCCTCCTCGCAGTTCTTCTAGCCCGAGTTCATCATCAACCGCTATTGCACCCCAGGTTCCTAAAATTCCTGAGAATCAAAGGATCACTCCTCCTCCCTCTTCCAAATACAATATATTGAATCAATTGGTTAACATCAAAGCATATGCAACCCTCCTAGACATGGTTGTCATCCCTGAACAATAGATGCATCTGAAACAACTCATGGAAGGAAAGGCTTCCATTGTGGCCAATCTTTCTGAAGAGGTAAGCGATGGGGATTCTTCTATAAATAAAGTAGGTGTACATAACTTTAGATACCCTGTAAAAAATCCCTCTTTTTATATTTCTGTAAATATCATGGATAAAATCGCCCATTGTGTCCTCATTGATGGTGGTTCGGGCCCAAGTGTTATGTCGAAGATTATTATGGAAGATCTGGGCCTATCTTATACAAACAAAAAAGCCAGAAGCATGCTTTCCTATAATAGTCTTCAACAAAAGACCATATATGAGATTAAAGATGTGACCTTAGTTTTGTGCGCTCACCCCGAAATAAGGATGACCCTCATCATTCAGGTGATTGATATGCTTGTAAGCAATTACTCAATTATTTTGGGAAGAGATTGGCAAGCCTTAACAGGTGGAAACCTCTCACTTGATGGAACACATTTATCCGTCCCTTCGAACGAAAAAAACATTTTAGTTCTTAGAGAAGGAAGGATATTCCCTTATATCGAGAGTGACCCACAACCTAATGTAAACTATCTCGAAGAGGACCTAGGAGTATACTCCATCTTTGCTGAGGAGGATAATATTCCTTTGGAACAAATCAATTTAGATGATGGTATGTGGCACATCCACTTTGATGGTTCATGCTCTAATGAGGGTAATGGAGTCGGTGTTGTCTTAATTTTTCCTGTAGGGAATATCCATAACTTTTCTTATAGGTTGGAGTTTGCTTGCACAGACAATGTCACTGAATTTGAAGCCCTGTTATTAAGCATTGAAAACACATATAATCTTGGTTGTGGTCACCTTTTAGTTTTTGGGGATTCCGAACTTGTTGTTAACCTTGTACATACGATTTATTCCCCCAGCAAGAAGTTGATGAAACGATACACCCAAATTGTTTGGGCTCTTATCTCGAACCTATTGTCTTTCAATATCACTCACGTGAAGAGGGAACTAAACTCAATGGCTGATCAGTTAGCTGTTTTTGCAGCTTCTCCTACTCGACAACTTATGCCACACAGACCTGATTGCACTTTTCAATCCCTATATCGTCCACATATTCCCAACAATGTAGAATCTTGGCAGGTTTTCCCTAATGACGAGAGCATTTGTGCTTTTATCCAAAATGAACCTTGTAATCCTAAGGAAATTATATCCATGGAAGATAACCAGATTCCTAAAGGCTTGACTCCTTTAAAGAGTTCATTTTCTTCGAGTGATGTAGGCAACATGGAAAAACAAAAAGAAGAAGAGTCGAAAAGGAAGGTGGGTGAAACCATCTCCTTGAACATTGGGACACCAGAGACTCCAAAGAACGTGAAAATAGGTGCCAAATATTCAAATGAAGAGAAGAAGAAGATTGCCAAGTTGCTTAGTGAATTTCAAGAAGTTTTTGCTTAGTCTTATGAGGATCTTTGTGGTTTTGATCCTAGCCTTATACAACACGCTATCCCCATTCAGGAAGGTGTAAAACCAGTTAGGCAAAAACAAAAGACCTATCAATCCTGCACTAGAAGCAACCATTCGAAAGGAGTTGGAAAAACTTTTGAAGGTTGGAATTATATTCCCAGTCAAATATTCTGAATGGGTCTCAAATCTAGTCCTTGTTCGGAAAACGACCAGTCATATTAGATTGTGTGTTGATTTTTGTGCATTAAATCGAGCTAGTATAAAGGACCACTTCCCTCTTCCCAACATGGAAATGATTTTGCAACAGGTTGCAGGGTCACAAATGATGTCCTTACTTGACAATTTTTTTGGTTATAATCAAATCAAGGTAAAAAGGGCAGATACATATAAAACCACCTTTATTACTCATCGAGGTACCTTTGCTTATGAACGTATGTCGTTTGGTTTATCTAATGCAAGTGCCACCTTTCAAAGAGATATGCAATTAGATTTTGACAATTTGATCGGTAAGATCATTCAGATCTACCTTGATGACTTAACATTCTACTCTAAAATCCGATCAGATCATTTTGGCCATCTGAGAAAAGTTCTGTGTAGGAAATTTGGAATTTCCCTAAACCCTTCCAAGTCCATTTTTAGTGTTACCGAGGGTAAGCTCCTCGGACACATTGTCTCCGATTTAGGAATAAGTATCGATCCTGAAAGGATCGTTGCTATCCTTAACCTTCCTGCCCCTACTTCCAAGAAAGAAGTTCAAGCCTTTATGGGAGTTATTAACTTCGTCTTTAGGTTTGTTCCAGATTTCGCAGTGATGGTCAAGCCGATCCATAATCTGCTTAAGCAAGACCATTCTTTTTCCTGGACTGATGATGTTGAAAATTCTTTTTGAAGGGATTAAGAAAGCAATCAGCTCCGCACCAGTTTTGGCAAAGCCAGATTTTGCGAAGGAATTCACGATTTATACTAATGCTATTCAGGAGGCAGTTTCTGTTGTCCTTATGCAAGATGATGGTCATGGAAATGAAAAACATGTGGCTTACATGAGTCAAAGTTTGTCTGATGATGAATTCAAATACTCTTTTATTGAGAAACATGTTTTTCTTCTTCTTAAAACCGTTGAAAAGTTTCTCCACTATATCTTAGGTAAGCATATGTTGGTAAAAGTCCCTTTACCTGTTGTTAAGTTTTTTCTCTCACGAATTTATCTTTCAGGAAAACCTGCACATTGGCTTGCCAAGATCTAGAAGCATGATTTGAATATCGTGACTTCTACCACTATCAAGGG
The DNA here is from genome assembly GCA_009831015.1 of Picea engelmannii. Lineage (NCBI taxonomy): Eukaryota > Viridiplantae > Streptophyta > Pinopsida > Pinales > Pinaceae > Picea > Picea engelmannii. Next base: position 108,787 of record ML779315.1, read on the forward strand.
ATGTGACCTAGCCCTTCACTTGGCTTAGCATGATGAGAATGGTGAAGAAGTTGATGAAGAAGATAGTTCCCTTTCAACCCTCTTTTACATTGACGATCAGACCCTCCCCATGTCTGAACATCCTTGGTACAAAAATTTGGTTTATTATTTACAGAACCAAAGATGTCCAGACAACTTAGACACTCATCAAAAGAGAATACTTTGTCTTGAATATGCAAGATATGTCATTATAGGAGACCTTTTATTTCAGAGATCTGTTGATGGTGTGTTACTTCGCTATGTAAACAATGAAGACGCACATAAATTGTTGCAGGAAGTCCACGACTCTTCAAGTTTTGTCATTCATATAGGAGGTCATTTTTTGGAAAAAACCATTGCTTTCAAGATTATTAGGAAGGGATATTATTGGCCTTCAATCTTTCACGACTCTTGCATTTTCTCGAGGTCTTGCGAAGAATGCCAAAAGTTTGTTGGGAAATAATTCCTTTCAGCCCTGCCCTTACAACCTGTCTTGCCAGATTTTCCCTTTTCTAAGTGGGGATTGGATTTTATTGGTCCTATTAAACTTCCTTCTTCAACTCGGCAAGTTTTCATCTTGACAGCCATAGACTATTTTACTAAATGGGTTGAAGTTGTCCCACTTAAACATTCCACGGACGATCAGGTAATTTCTTTCCTTGAAAATAATATTTTTTCCATATTTGGTCTTCCATTGGAAATTATTATAGACAATGGTCCCACTTTCATTTCTTCTAAGTTGACTCAGTTTATAGCCAAATTAGGGGTTAAACATTTCACATCATCAGCTTATTATCCCCAAAAAAATGGGGAGGTTGAGTCCACTAATACAAATCTGGTAAGGATCGTCAAAAGGCTCATCGAGGATAAACCTCGCTAGTGGCACACTCTCCTCACTTATGCCCTCTAGGCAGATTGAAATATTGCCAAAGTAAGTACTGGTTGTACCCCTTTTCAGTTGGTTTATGGTCAAGAATCCCTCATGTCAACCGAGCTGGAAATTTCTTCCTTAAGGTTGATGCTATAGACCGAAGAATTAAATTCTTCAGATGTTCCACAAAGAGTAAATGCATTACTAGCTTTGGAAGAAGAAAGAATGTTTGCTTTGGATAATATTAAAAGGAGGCAGCAGACCGTTAGGAAATATTTCAATAAGAGTGTCAAAACTGTCAAGTTTAAGGTTAATGAAAAAGTTCTACTGTGGGATTCGACTCACGCTGATAGGGGAAGACATTCAAAATTTCAAAAGTTATAGCTGGATCCCTTCAAAATCTTTGTTGTCTTGGGTACAAATTCTTACATTCTAAAAGATTTGCAAGAGTGATTGTTTTCCTATAGCACTAACGGTTCTCACTTAAAGCATTACGTGGAACCAACGTGAAAAGCTCTACGATGTCTGGATTTCCTGTATTTTAGTAGTCTAGCTCTGTTTTTAGGTTTCATTTTTTTTTCTTCTACTTGCAATAGTTGTTGTATGTTTAAGTATTTCCCACTGCCTTTACTTTTCTGCCATTTTAAGCTTTTGCAATTCTATTCAGTTGAGCTTTGTTTTGGGTCAGCTTTTAGTTTCAATAGTGAATAAGATGTTGGATCATATTTTCCACAGTGACACTCCTGCAAGCATTGTTAGTCAATAACAACTAAGCTTACACAACTATTATGATGTCGTCTCTAAAGGACCCTTGAAATTGTTATATATATTTCCACTATTGTCTTATAAGGAATTGGTTATCTCCCGCTTCTTCTCGCCACTTCTTCATCCATTGAGAGTTTAAGAGCAAATCTGGAAATTTTACTCCTTAAAAGTTAAAGAACAAATTCTGGTCGATGGATTATGCATTTAGTGGTAAAACCCCTCATACTTAACATTTTTCATAAGTTATTCCCGAGTTTCCTGTCATCTTTCCATTAAATCTGCTCACTTCCCCCTATTGCATAATCATTCAAGTTATGTCTTCTTGAGATTACTATTCTTGGTCTATGAAACCATGAGTCTTGAGTTCTAAATCTATTAAAAACAAATTTTCCTGTGGAGTCACCAATTTGTTGATGATTAAATTCGCAATGAGGTTTGGCTCGTAAAGTATTGCTAACGCCTATTATTGTAAAAGCTAAATAATACTAGTAGGTGGGACCCCTTGCACTATTGAAGATCAAGTCTAGTGTTATTCAATACTATTCAACACTACTTTCATGGCTGACGACATCTTGGGTTATTGCAAATGGATCAGGCATTTTATACAGGTTTCCCTTGTTGTTTCAAGATCAAGTCATACTGAAGTTTTTTTAGGATATCATTGTTGACTGTCCTTGGATTTAGGACTTGTGACACCTGCAACAAACACATGTTAGTAATGACAAAAGGAAGAAAATGCCCTATACTAACATGCCATACTATATGCATTGAAGAGGATTGTGGCAAACCCAATCTAACATAGGATAGCCATACAAGTGATTCAGGGTTATATATGATATAGTTGATATACATTTCTGCATAATAGAGATTGTAATGTGGGTGGTGCTCTTGGAAATTAAAGGTTGTTCTTACAAGATGGATGATTTGTTGGGTAAATAGCTGGCGCGTACTAAGAATTGAATGAAATCAGAGTAGGTAAATGATGTGTGTTTATTACACATCATCTTTACCCTTACCAATGGATGCCACCATGGTCAGGCCATCTTCCAAACACTACGGCTGGGTTATGTTCCGATTTCTCAACAGAAAGGAACCATTTGACCAACGCGTGCTTAAGACATTTGATTACAGGTATGTTCTTTTCTTTGGCCCTTGATGAATCTACTCTGGTTACGAAATAGATTTTGGCTCAAATATATTAGTTGTGTTCTCCTTAAGTATTGCGACCGGTAATGGTGATTGTGAATGATACATTGATGATTCTCTTTGAAATGAGGTTGAAGTCGTAACATTAATGGGCGTTAGCAGTCACAAGAGATCTCTGTTATCCTTGTTGGTTACTTTGGAAGACCCTGTTGGTCTTACCGGGCCATTTTCGTGTTTCGCATTGCTAAATAAACTTGTGTTTTTTTAATGGGTTTTGTGGCTAAAGTATTAGTATCACTGCACGTCGTACATATGGGAGATGGATTGATTTCACCACTAGGGATCACAAAGCAAGTTTTTTCTGTCATAAATCGGCCCTGTCCTTACCACACTGTGGTGGTTGTTTGATCGAGAGGCACGAGGGTTACACCCTGCGTGCATTAAATTACACTTGCTATACCAATATTGGCTATGTTCTTCCTGTGGTGGCTACCAAGAAAACCCTTAATCCCTCCAGTCTAAATTTCTGCAGATAAAATTGTCGTGCATGTCCAATTTCAATGGGTTATTGGACGTTGAATACATGGTCGATTACTTTCAATATGAATTTGCCCAGTCAGTCGTATGTCAATCGTTTTGTTTTGACGTAAAGTTAACTACCTCCCTAATGATGATGCTAAGTCCTACATTGCATTCACATTTTTTAAATACACGGCTATCCTCCTTACATTCATAACTCAGTACTGTTAATGAGGAAGGCCTCTGCTCCAATTCAATTTGATGTGTAAATATGCATAACTACTACAGTTGTTTAGTTGATTGATTCTCTCATAGTGGCAAATTGTTGATTTATGTGCTGTCACTAGTAATTACATTGACGAAAGTTTGAATGATGGCTGGTATTGGTTACAAGGGTTTGGTGTTATCCACGCATGTTGCATCCTGTAGATGATGTTTTTGCAAAGTAAATAATTGGACTGGATATATCTACTGCATCTTTTGTTGTTGGTCGAATAAACCTGAGTATGCGTGGCCTGGTAAATCACGGGTGACTAAATCAATATCCCAACATGATGTTTGAGTTATATCGTGGTCGCATGTTGCTGTGTGATTATTGGAAAGGTTACACTTGTTAGCAAATATTTAACAGATAGCAGAAGGCATGAGTACAGGAAGAATGTACAGAGGATTGTTGGTATGTTTTACAGGCAGCGTATACTTGTCATTGATGGCAAGTACAGTGGTGATGATGGCTTGAGTACAGCAGCGATGATCAGCGGTGAAGTGATAATCGGGGAAGAGCAACAACCATGTTCGTTGGATCTCTTTTTGAATTCCCGATGGCCGTCAGATCTGAATAAGAGCATGATGAAGAGGTAGGCCCATAAGGTTTGAGAGGCATTTCTGTTCGTTGGATCCCCTTCAAATTCCCGATAGAACGAGGGTCGTCAGATCTGAATGTAGACAAGAAGAGCGCACTGAAGAGGAGCACAGATATCAGACGTTAGATCCAAGCACAGGACCCGACCATCATTGGATCAAGGAGAACCTGCACATTCTTTAAAGTACAAGGAGAAGTGGGCGTACAAAATTCTGAAATCGCGATTTGCAGAATCGTGATTCAATCGCAGTCGTTAAATCAAGATCAGATCTAGACCGTTGATCTAACTCCGTATCGGAGTTTCATGAATCGCGACATGGAGAACAATGCAACAAGAATGTTGAAATCGCGATATGCGAAATCGTGATTAAATCGTAGTCGTTGAATCAAGATCAAATCTGGACCACTGATTCCAATCCATGTCGGAGTTTCATGGATCGAGAGTTGGAGATGTCCAGTAATATCATCCATAGGAATCCCGATTTCGCGATATGCAAAATCGTGACTTAATCGCAGCCGTTGAATCAAGACCAGATTTGGACCGTTGATCCAACCTCATATCGGAGTTTCACGAATCGCAACATGGAGAGGGAAAAGAAACAATGCAACAAGAATTACGAAATCGTGATATGCGAAATCACGATTTAATCACAGTCATTTAATCAAGATGTGATCTGGACTGTTGATCCGACTTATTTACGGAGTTTCATGGATTGGGATTTGTAAGTGACAAAAACACTGAACGTCAAGAGTGTCAAAATCGCGATGTGTGAAATCGCGACTGAATCTGAACCGTCAGATCAATATGTGATCTAGACCATTGATCCGACTTCATTACGGAGTTTCGTGGATCAGGATTTGTAAGTGACAAAAACACTGAACGTCAAGAGTGTCGAAATCGCGATGTGTGAAATCGCGACTGAATCTGAACCGTCAGATCAAGATGTGATCTAGACCATTGATCCGACTTCTTTACGGAGTTTTGTGGATCGGGATTTGTAAGTGACAAGAACATTGAACATCAGGAATGTCAAAATCGCGATATGCGAAATCGCGGAATGATCTGAACCGTCAGATCAAGTGTTGATCAGAGGGTTACTATTCTCTCTCACAGTTAACTACTCAGTTTCGAATCTATTAGCGAAACAGACTCATGTTTGTTGATTAGTTGGCATTTCAGTTGTTGGGATAGTTGTCTTCCTTTTGCCTAAGGAGATGGG
>ML779315.1:140834-168437 GCA_009831015.1 Picea engelmannii
CCCCCCCCCCCCTCTCCACACAAACTGCATTGTTCTCAGTGCACATAACCATACAATTTACACATTGATATAGATAAAATAATACATCAAAATACTTGATAATTCCGCAACTTAATGACTCACACAACAATTCCAACCAAGTACTCTCTTTTCCCTTCAACTTCAATGTCGGTTCAACAAGAAATCTCAGAGTTGTGGCTCCAGGAACTGTAGCTTCCAAAATGGAGTATTCATTTTCTTATTAACAAATGTATATTCATTTTTCTTCAAAATTTACAAAAAATTGTGGGTATGCTTCCCACGTGATTTCCTTGTGCTCCCATGTAGCATATTCAGGACCATAGTAGGTCCATTAAACATTTACCAAGCCGATGGATTTGTTCTTGAGAACTTTTACTTTCTGGTCAAGGATGTGCATTGGTTCCACCCAGAAGTCCCCTTCATGTTCCACCTAGACAATATTTCAATCAATCACATGATTAGGATCAAGCACATGTTTTTTTAATCAAGACACATGGAACATCTTATGAATTCTCATGGATGTAGGTAATGCTAACATGTATGCAACTGGCCCTATCTTTTCTAAGATCTCAAAAGGCCTACAATATATCGTTTCCAACTTTGGCCAACTTCTCTATTTCAATGATCTTCTATTGACTTTAACTTTTAAAAATGCATGCTCTCCTACTTTGAATTCTCTATGTGTTATTATTTTATCAGCATAACTCGTCTTCCTATCTTGCGCAACTTTCAAATTCTGCCTGGTGATATTTAGCATATGTTCTTCCATTTCCCTCGATAGTTTAGCCCAATCACGACTTTGTCTGTTGGGTTATCCCAACTTACTGGTGTGTTGCATTTTTTTTCCATACAATGCTTCAAATAGGTTCATTTTCTATGATTCTTGATACCCATTATTGTAAGCAAACTCAAATAAACAGATATAGTCCTTCCACCTAGAAGGCTTGTCCATTACATACATTCTCAACACATCTTCAATTATTCGGTTAATTATCTATGTATACCCATCTTACTCTAGGTGATATGTCTTATTGAAATTCAAATTGGTCCCAAATCCTTTAAACAACCCCTTCCAAAAATTGGAAGTGAACTTGGGATCTTGATTTGACACTATTTCCTTAGGAACACCATGTAGCCTAGCAATTTCTTTCATATAAATTTCTTCAATATTGGTTGCCTTATGATTTACTTTTACTGGAATGAAATGTGCAACCTTTGTAAGCTTGTCCACCACTACCATGATGGAATCACGTTGCCATGTTGTCTTAGGAAATTTAGTAATAAAATCAATAGTAACAACTTCTCATTTCCATTCAGGAATAGGCAATGGTTGTAGCAATCCCATTGAATGTCTGTACCCAGCCTTTATCCTCTAACATTCCATGCATTTGGCCAAATAATCAATGACATCTCTCTTCGTACCAGGCCAAAAATATTGGTCTCTTACAGATGTAATAGTTTTCTGGTATCCTGGATCTCTAACATATGGCACATTGCACGTCTCCTTTAAAATATAATTTCTCAATTCCAAAGAATTTGGAACATAAACTCTATTTTGAAATAAGAGGATTCCATCATCTTCTAGTTTATAATCCTTATATTTTTGTTGTACATTATTTTGTTGTAAGCTTTCTTTAACTTGCACATAATGTTGGTATGTTGTTATAGCCTCTAGAATTCTATCTTTTAAATATAACATGTACATACTAATGGTTGTAGCATGCATTTTATGCACCCTTCTATTGAGTGCATCAACCACCTTGTTCTATTTTCCTTTTATGTGCTTGATGTCAAAGTCGTATTCACTAAGAAATTCTAGTCATCTAGTTTTTCTAGCATTTAGTGTTGGCTATTCAAACAAGTATTTCAGACCATTATGGTCTGTCCTTAATTCAATTTTTTTCCCATAAGGTAATGCCTCCACATCCTTAAACATGTACTATGGTTGTCAACTCTGAGTCATGTGTGGCATAATTTATTTCATACTCCTTCAATTTTTATAAATCATAACAAATTACATATCCATTTTGTGTAAAGACTCCACCGATCCTTCCTTGCATGCATTTATGCACACAAAAAAAATCTTCATCTGGATTTGCAACTTTCAAAATAGGTGCACTAGTTAGTAAATCATTAAGTGCTGAAAATTTTCTTCACACTTAGCACTCCATTCAAATTTTACTCCTTTCTTTTGCAAAGATGTTATTGGGTGTGCAATCTTGGAGAATCTCGCAATGAATTTTCTATAATAACCAACTAGACCCATAAATGATCTAACCTCTTGAATGTTTGTTGGTGCTGGCCAACTCTTGATTGCTTCAATCTTTTCCAGATCCACCGCTATGCCATATTTAGAAACAATGTGACTCAAATAATGGATCTGCTTCTTATAAAAAGTGCATTTACTAAGCTTGGCATACAATTGGTGCTCCCTCAACACTTGTAGCACCATCGTCAAATGTTATTCATGCTCCTCCTCTGTCTTAGAATAGATAAGAATACCATCCAAAAATATAATGACAAACTTGTCAAGGAATTATTTGAACACCCCATTCATTAGACACATAAATGTATCCAATGCATTTGTCAACCCAAATGGCACCACTACAAATTCATAGTGTCCATACCTTGTCCGAAAGGTTGTTTTTCCAATATCTTCTTCTTTGATTCTCACTTGATGATAATCAGATCTCAAGTCAATCTTGGAAAATATCTTTGCTCCCTTCAATTGATAGAAAAGATCATCAATCCTTGGAAAATGATATTTGTTCTTGAATATAACCGTGTTCAGTTGTTTGAAGGCGATACACAACATCAATGTTCCATATTTTTTCTTGACAAAATGAACTAGGGAACCCCAAGGAGAAACACTTGTGCACATGTACCCCTTTGAACAATTATTCTAGCTACATTTGCAACTCTTTTAGCTCCAGTGTGCTCATTTTGTAGGGAGTTTTGGATACTGGGGAAGTTCCAAGCCTTAAATTGATAGAGAAATATGTATCCCTTTTTGGTGGTAATCCTAGAAACTCCCTGAATACATCTTCATACTCTTTCAAAACTGGATAATCTTCAAGACTTGGCTCCTTATCCTTCATTGGCTCTTCCATATGGATTGCATATATCCAACGTGCTTTTCTAAAACTTCTTTTCAATTGCAATGTTGAAATCTTTCATAAATATATGGTCCATGAAATACCTTGCATTGTCCTTGAATTCCCTTCCTCATCAAGACATGTGAAAGCCTTGTTATAACAATCCAAGACAATATATTGCTCTTTTATTCAATTCATACCAATCAAGCAGTGATAAGACCCAAGCTGTATGATGTTAAAATCTACATTAGTGTTGACTATATTCATGTTTATTGAGCAATCATTAACACGTTCATTGATTCTTCTCTTGGTTCTAGTAGCTAGTTGAACTAACCAAGATCTTTCATGCTTACATTTCTTCAATTTAAATCTTTCAACTAGATTTGGATCTATATAGCTATGACTAAATCCACAATCAATTAAAATAACTATGGGTTGGTTATCAACCTTACCTTCCACTTCAATCATATGGGATTGATGGTCTATTTGTCTGTTGTCCAAGGCTACATAGATCCTTGGCATGCTTCTGCCCACGTCCTATTTTGTCTCCTCATGCTTGATGCTATGCACAATCTTCATTTTATCTCCCTTGTGAGAACATTGTTTATACATGTGATCTCCTTCACATCCCCAACACTTTATGGGTTGTTGTCTTGGCCTCTTTCCCAAGGAATATGTCATTTACTTGTCACCTTGAGATGGTTGCCCTTGTTCATATTCTTGAGATCTTTTCCCAAAGAAAGGTGTATTAAATCCTTTCTTCTTCTAATCCATATTTCCTTTCTTCTTGTCATCCCAGGCCTTTTGGAAATATGGCCTCCCTTTGTTCTTCTCATATAAATACTTAGCATTTCTTATGGCTTCTTCTAAATTATCGAGCTCATCAAACTAAATTTTATCCTTGTATAAGGATGGGAGTCCACTCAGGAACCTCTGAATTTTAACCTTCTCATACATGAGGAGTTCCAAGAATTTCCTCTCATATTCATCCATGGTCATGTTCCGAAGTTTGAATTCAAACAACTCTTGCATATTCTTTTCATAATATTGCTTTGACAAGTATTGTTGCTGGAAATATTTCTTGAACTACTTCCAAGAAATTCTCTTCTCATCAAGTTGCTTGACCTACTTCAACCGATCCCACCACATATATGTCTTTCCTTGAAGATGGTACATTTGATGAGTAATCATGTAATTGGAAATATTTCCTCATTCCCAGCAACCATGCTTCTACATCTTCTCCTTTTTTATTCTCTCCATCAAACAATGGTGGCTTGATCTTCCTTAGCTCCCCTTGCAAGCTATTTGACCCATGTCTCCTCCTCTGTGTCTGACAGGAGACATTCTTGGGATGCTTTCTGACCTTGAACATGCATATTCTCTTCTGGTCACGTGCCCTATGGAATGATGATGTTGATGCCTACTGACACTCCTTAATTGTCTATATCCTCCATGATCATCCCTCCAATCATGAGATCTAGATACATCTACTTTCCTTGCACTAGCTTCTTGCTTTATGTTAGAATATTTGTTAACTTTCTTTTGTAGCATGTTTAGGATTTGTAGTATTTCCTCATGAGATTTCATGATCTTTTCATTATCATCCCTATAACTCTGCACTTCTCTTTGCAGGCTTCTCACAATCACATGCTACTTCATATCTCTTCTTTCATTAGACTATGTCTTAACATTTCCCATGCTAACATTAAAACCTTTAATTTATTCTCCATGGATGTAAGACCCTTGGGCATCCTCCATATCTCTAGCTCTTGTATAGGAACTAAATTATTCTTTCTCGTGTCTCTAATTTTGCAAGAATGTGCATGCAATAGTTGTTGTTAGAATTAAGCATATTAAAAAATATTTGTTAATTATATTACAGGTCATTCTTCATTACAAATTATGAAGAACACCAATGCACCAATCCAAATTATAGGTTGATAGATGGATTCCCCTCCTCAAGACCTTTCCGTCAACAATATGTTTTCTCAAATCTGAGCTCCAAATTGAAAGTTATGGTCTTCAGAAGTTTAGATTGTTTTCCCATTTTATCCTTATATGTTACACGTGTCTTTTTTCTCTTCCTCCACATTTTTTCATACCCAAATTTCAAATCTGGCTCCATAGCTATATTTTATGGCTCATAATATTTCCACAGATTGTTCTTTTGCCCCAAATGGACCTCCGACCAAAGAGTTATGCCCTTTATAAGTAAATTGATGATGAAAATATACACTTAACTCTTTTGGGTGTCATTTTATCATACAAAATCTGTTTTGTGTTCATAATAGCTCATTGGAAAGCTCTCTTCAAATTATTTTATTTAAGCTACAAAAATTTTATATGGTGCTTTTGGAACTTATAGTTTCGAAATTTCGAACTCCTAAGAACATTGTTTAGGGCCTCAAAACTGCCCCTCAAGTTGAAGAGCTTCAAAAACCATAAAACTTCGAAAAAAATTGTTTGTTTTACTATTATAACAGTCTTTTAATCTGAATCGTGTTGAGTTGAAAACTCGCCACTAGTTATATAGCTTGCAAATGATTGCAAGGCATACCAAAAAAACTTATTATGATAAAAATATTTAATAGGTGGGACCTCTTGGAAGACAAAAACAAGTAAAGAGTTTATTTTCAATTATTCCTTAAATGACAACAAATGCATATAAATATTCAAAGGAAAATCTACATTTATGATGTGCATGATGATGTTTTCATTTCTTGAGATTGATTATGACCTCTTCTTTAACTTGGTTGCATATGGAAGACTGAGGTTGCATTCATAATTACACTTATTTACACTTATATTTTGGGACAATAGACAACTTGATCTATTTTTGGCATAATTATGATATTTTAGGAGGCACAAGTGTATTTATGGCATGCCTATTTTGAGTTGTTGGATGTAAATGTGTTTTATGATGATGAGATGGCATGGTATGCATATTAAAATTATGGAGGAACGAGGGAATATTGAAAATTTAAACTAATAAAGATATGCGTAGGGGGTCCCCACCTATTAGTTATTATTTATGATTATCATTTATTCGTATTTAATAAAGTTGTCTTACTTAACTAAAATTACTTAATGTTCTAACTAAAAGGTAGTTGAACCCCTTGAACTACCTCATTGAAGAATAAAATAGGAAGGCAAAGAAGGACAAAAGGGAGGAGAAAATAGAGGCAATTCTGATAAAGGATTGTTCTAAAGTGAGATTTTGTTGTAATTCAGAATTGAAATCAATAAAATCATTTGTTGATTTTGGTTTCACTTTTGGATCTGTTATATGATGTTATTTAAAATTTAGTTTCTTTAAACTTGTCTTTTATAAATCTATTTATAATCACATTACAATACTTTTACTATTTTCTTTTCTTTGAAACACTTAAATATAAAATTAGCATCATGTCTAAGTACTTATTGCTTGAGGGTTGATTGAAACTTTTGATTAGGCTATAAACACAGGGTGATAATCTTTCCTATCTCACTTTAGCCTTGTGAAATTCGGGAATGTTGGTATAAGGAATTCCATTCGTTTTCATCAACATTAAATTTGGCGACCATACAGGGGAGCCTCGTCCATAGTTCTTTGGTTTTCTTTCTTTAATTTTTGTATATAATTTTTCTTTCTCAGACATCATGACTTCATCTATTTCCCGTCAACCTAATATTGAAGAGGCTTCTCAAGATCAGAGTAGTATTTATTTAACCTTGTTTGATTTAATTTTGCAAACTGGTCATAGTCGTGAAGAACTCCATCGTTCTTGAGAAGTTATTGCTAGAGACATTCAAATTCGAGGACAGTGGGAAGCCAAACAAACGCAGGCTCACAATAGACCTACTTTATAATTCCATATCTTATGACCACTTAATCTCAATTCTTCTCAAAGAACAAAATGCCAATCACCGAAGTTTCATTCTTTCCTAGAAATAGGAAAGAAGTGGTTGAAAATATTCCATGGCTTTCCCTTGCTTGTCTTCTCCTAACTCTGTCAGATCTACTTTTATTTTCTTCATATGAGAAAGGAAAGATGTCAAGTTTTATCCAAACTTTCATCTCTCATCTAATTGGAACCATGTATATTGGTTGTAATCATACAATCTCAACCACTAATCCTGGGAAGGTCATACGCAATTACAAAATATTCAAATTTGAGTAAGATCTTAACAATTACACGTGGCTTACACTTACCCCTTTGAAGCTCATTTACCTGGTTAATCTTTTGCCTTACAAATTCAAGGAATATTTTCCTTTATTTCATGGTGATGGAACTATTTTAGTAGAAGAACGTCTTCATGTTTTTTCAAATGCTTGCGCCATCCTTGGAGTTAATGACAATGACAATTGCATGTTTTTATTTAAGAACTCCCTCTAGGGTAATGCTTCATGTTTGTTTTCCAATATACTTCATCAATGTATATCCATGTGATTTGAACTTTCTTATTAGTTTACCTCAACCTTTGGACACTTTGATAACCCATATGAGCACCTTAAGAGATTTAACCAATTGTGCATCAAGGAGAATGAAAATATTTGTGATTTCGACCTTAGGTTTATCAAGTTGTACAATCACATTCCTTTGTCAATTCATCCAACTAATTTGGCTTCCCTCTTGCACTATTATGATCTTTTACCTTCTCTTTATCGTTGGCGGTTGGAGGAGAAAAATGTTCAAAACCTCGAGCTAGCCTTAATCACCTTCTTTGACTTTGAAGAGTCAATGCATAGAATATGTTTCTCATTTAGCAATTGTAATTTACACAAAGATTTTCATCCTTAATGTATGTCATCCAATATTTACAAAATCACATGTTCTCTCTCGAATGTCGATTTTCAAAACAAGTTCATCTTGAGAGATCCTTGGAGCACTCTCACCTAAAGCCTAAATTATAATACCTTTACCATTTGTGATCAAGAGTTCGAAAGTGAATATGATCATGAGCATATCATGATGCTTGACGATCAACCTATCTCTCACATTCCAAATATCACCATCCTAAAAAATAATAGATAAACCCAATCATAATATCATGGGTTGCATCAAGTCTTTTATCAATGTGCATTAAACATTGAGGTTGGCTATGCAAAGAAAGTTGTTTCTGACCTCTTTAATCCCCTCTATGACAAATTTTGATATAATGGTGTTATTAATGAATGGTTAGATTTAGTTTATGAGACTCCTTTCAATTCCACTATACGTGATTAATCTTCTTTTAAATTTCTTCATGATTTTGATCAAAATCTTGAAGTGTATCATGCTTTTCAAAATCCATTGTTTCAATCGAAATAAGTTAAGGAGCTCAACATTGATCTACATACCTCTCTTTTGTGCATACTTTCCTTTGATAATAATAATGATTTCAAGGGTCTCCCTATGTTTTTAAATCCCTTATATTATCCCTTGGAGTATGATGACCCTTTTCATGGTGAGAAGATTGTAAACAATGATGTCAAAATGCTTGATGAGTCCATAAACCCTATCATTGACATTCAAACACCGAACCATGAACCTAAGATATTTCATCAATTTCATGCCTTCAATATGAGGTATGAAGCTCATCTTGTTAGTTGGAAAGTCTTACAGGATAGTAATCATTTCTTTTGGGTTTTAATAGGTCCTTTATCCTCACCATATGCATCTGTTGGTTCACAACTCAATAAGTATCCCTTGCATTATTCCTTCCAAACCATGAAACCTGCATGTAAAATGAATGATGCATTCCTCTATGATAAGTATCATCCCACCTAAATACTAGGTTGATGCTTTCCCCTTCCCCTATACATAAATAAATTGATTTAATAAAGTGAATATTTTATTGTTTTAGTTTGCTTTATGTTATATTTTTTTTTATCGTTCTTGTTTTTTTGTCTTGAATCATATGCTTTATTTCCATTGATGATCAGATGGAACAAACATATACCATAAGCTATTATGATCTTCGAACTTACATTTATCTATTAATACATTCTTATTGCTTCTGATACTTCTAAATTTAATTTATGCTTGTATACACAGTTTTCAGTTTTATGATATTTTCAGTTTTGATTTTTCTAGTTGTAAGTCTTTTGAGTGAAGTTGGATCAGTCAAGTTGTTGATTGCAAATTTTTTTATTAATCTGCATTGGAAAAATATGATTAGCAGAGACAAATGACTTTCTTTTATTCTGCATCACTACTGCTATAGTAGTTGCCTAAATTTTAGTTTCTTTGCTAAGACTTAATTATCATGGCTCTTTTTCCATTTTTCTACTTTCCCTTTCTACCATTCATGAGTATTTTTGCAATATTATATTAGAAAATCATAATGAAAGTGAAATGATCAGCAAATATAATTTTACAACAAAACCATAAATTCTTAGGTTCTATCCAATTAGTAAATTTGCTACCCTGTGGAGTCGCCAGATGTTGACTTAAAAACTCGCCACTAGTTATATATCCTGCAAATGATTGCAAGGCATGCCAAAAAAACTTATTACGATAAAAATAATTAATAGGTGGGACCCCCTGGAAGAGAAAAGAAGTAGAGAATTTATTTTCAATTATTCCTAAAATGGCAGCAACTGCATCTAAAGATTCAAAGAAAAATCTACATTTACGATATGCATGACAATGTTTTAGTTTCTCCAACTTGATTGTGACGTCTTCTTTAACTTGGTTGCATATGGAAGATTGAGGTTGTGTTCATAAAATTTTAATGGGTTCCATACTACATACACTATGTTCATGAAGTTTCATAACCTTGTGGTTATATTCTAGAAGCATTTATATAGGAATGAATGTTTTTGAAAAATGTCTCCTATACTCTCCAAGTTTCATCACATTTCATGTTTAAGAGATATATATTACAAGCAACAAATGTATTTTATATACCACATAAAATGGTTATGTTTGAACTTCTTATTAGAAGGTTGTGTCTTTTAAAGGTTGGGATATTAAGATTCATATGACATGTGGTATATAAGAGCTTGGTCAATGGTATGAGGTGTAGTTTGGGCTTCCATTTGAGCTTTGGTTATGTTATACATTAGGCGAACCAACCAACATATATCAATGGATTGCATTTGGTTTATGTCATAAATGTGGTTTAATTATTTACAAACCCTAGTTGTGATTTGAGTCGTCATTTGATGGTTATGATGGTATAACAGTTGTTGATGTGATTTGTATAGATATGATGCATAACTCTCCTTCATACCTGGAATTCGTTCTTTTTTGGAGTTGGTTGTCTTGGCAGTCGTTGGAAAGTGGAAATCTAAAATGGCAAGGTTTATGATTGCATATGATTTGGGTTAACGTGAGTCTGCCCATGCATTCAATGTGCAAGGGCGTGGTCATAACCCGCCACCCTGCGTATTCTACCCTCATTCTTTGAAGTTAGACATTTCATTTTCACTGCTTTTGTGAGAGGTTGCAGTATGAACCTGGTAAGAAAGCTCATCCTTGGTGGTTTGATAATTGTTACTACCTGTTTTTGACAAGGATTTAAGCACTTGGTTACAGGTGTGCAAATGCCAACTTGCTTCTCCATCAAATATATGTTTTCTCTACAATTATAGTTTATGGTGGCTCTGTTTGAACTGGTTTTGAGCATGTTTCTCTTTCCCCATTCTCTCATTCCATCGAAGAATTATTAAAATGAAATTTTGTAGCATTCATTTACTCACTTTTCATATTTTTAACTGCAAAGTTATTGGTTTGGCTTATGAAGGAAACAACCCAGTTGAGTTTGTAATAAAATCCACCCAGGATCGAATTCTCTTGTTGCTATTTGGGTTCTTCATAAATTTTAGTTTGATAAGTGACATGTTGGTTGAATACTCAAGTTTTCTCAACTATTTGTATGACTGGAGATGAGTAATTGAAGCTATTTTTTCGGGTTCATCGTGTGTGTGTGTATATATATATATATATATATATATATATATATATATATATATATATATATATATATATATATATATATATATATATATATATATATATATATATATATATATATATATAACTTGAGGTTTTATTAGTCAAAGCTTAGTTGAAATATTTTTTCTCTCAGACACATTTGGTTTATCCATGGTCTTGACAACTTTGGGTTTGAACTGCGTGCAATTCCTTTACTAAGAACAAAGTCGGGTTCAAAACCTTGACTTCGTGGTCTCATATCAAACACCTTCTCCCTGAAATGATAAATGTGTATAGTTGGTTTCAAGAATATGTTTTGACTTCTTGTGAGCTGGATTTGAACCCATGCTCTCGCAATAGCAAACAAAGTTTTAAGATTTGCATGCAAAATAAAAAGTTAATATTTTTGTATTTGTTGACTTAAGATATTCAAAAGCTCTGCATGATTATTGTATTACTTTCGAACCCTGTCAGTATACAAAATTGTGTTTCGATTGATATTTTTCCCCTTTCAAAAAATATTATGGTTCACTTACATAATTTACCACTGTATGGTAAAGATTTGAATATATTTATATATTGTTTTCACCTTCTAAGATTTCATTCACACTCAACAATACTCCTTTTGAGATTAATGTGATGCCAAGATCTATAGAAAAGAAACTGTGTATGTCTGTTGAATGGATTATGAGCACGACCTTGGTCATCTGAAGATGAGTGTCAAATTTTTTTGGATATCAAACCTTATTTTCAATGATAAGTTTGTACGTAGAGCTAATCTATTTGACCAAATGTTGTTGGTTCAAATATGTAAGGTATAATGAGTTGCATGAAATGTTTAAAGATTGATATTTGAGTATGAATAGATACATACTATCAAATACAATTGGATAAGTTGTTGTCATTTCTTGGAATTAGAATCTGAAAATATGTTCTGCTGAAAAGATTATAGACATATTCAGACTCATATTTACATAAGCCCAACTTTTATTGATATAAATTGATGAGGTTATTATGGATGTAAAAGACCTTTGTTGACTACAACAAGTTTTGGAAATATAAAACTTAAATAAAGAGCTTAAGTTTTTTCTCTATAATACATACATGACCAAACCCCCTCATTGTTTCAATGTCCTACAATTATTTGATGAAGTCCCAAATCATATATCATTTAAATGACTTGTTTATTCCACCTGTTGTATAAATATAAAACATTTTTAAAAGGAAGAAGTATGCTTGCAATTTGGTATAAACAATATGTTTGATGGTTACTTGGCATAAGATAGTGAACACAAATTTGTGAGTCAGGGACATATTGGAAAAGAGTGTGGGAAAACTAATATAATTGGACTATGAACACGCATCATACATTTCTATCATCTGATTTCATTTTATATTCATTACAACCCCGTCATCTCTCCCATATTCATTACTTATCTCATGTTCCAACTAAACAATAATTATTAGTTTGTAGAGATATAAGTGATGCAATATTTTGTAAAAGATAATGATATTGTGGAATTCTTCCTTGATTGTCTCATATTCACTTAATTTCCCTTTTATGTTTGCATATTTGATTGTTGGTAAACTCGGAGCCATCATTAAATTATATGTTATGAAAGATAATATTTGATGTTTTTACTAGCTATAAGTTGCATATACTAACTTAGTCTTCTGATCATCTAGATAAGTTTCTTCAGCAGAGGCAGTTATAATAGAGGAAACAAAGATAGCAGGGGAAATAGAGGAAATTATAATAGATGACAAAATGTTGGATGGAAAAGGGGTAGAAACAAAAGGCTAAGGTTTTCTATTCACTTCGAAGTTGTTAGAGTTCAATCAACTCCTACAAATTGGTTTTCTGAACTTAGTTGGCCAAGGACATTTTCAGCATTCACCACCACTTGTTAGACCTCCATTGCAGCCCCACCCTAGCATTGTTGGTATTCTTTTGGAACCTCATGTGTCTATCCAGCCTGAGCCTGAAGCCAATCATGGTTGGAATCCTGTGATTCCTAATTCTCCACCTTGTTTCAATGGTTGGCCCACTATTTCATTGTCATTACCCCCACCACTCCATTCTAAGCAATCGATCTAGAAAATTGTTTAAGTGGCTTCACAAGTGCTCTCTACTCATATACCCAATAAGTTTAAGGCATTAACTATAAAGTTTCATCCAAGCAAAGGAAAGCGACCTACGATCTCAAACAGTTTTGATTCCTCGGAGACTTCAACACATTTTGTCAATTCTCACATCCTTTTCCCAAAAATTGATAATGAAATAAGAAAGATCACCTTTGGTGACATGCATCCTGAAGTATATACAAATGAAGATAGGAGACCTTCCAAGGAATATTTACAAATGCATGGGGTGGCTTCATCAATAGGCAGTGAGCGAAGGAGGACAACCTTCCATAACAAATATAATTTCTAAATTTATGTTATTACAATACTTTTATTTTAGTTTGATTGTTGGACATATTTAGACTTATATTTTGGTATAACATACAAATTGATCTATTTTTCGCACAATTATGATATTTTGGGAGGCACAAGTGTATTTATGGCATGCCCATTTTGAGTTGTTGGATGTAAATGTGTTTTATGATGATGAGATGGCATGGGTATTAAAATTATGGAGGAACAAGGGAATATTAAAAAATTAAACTAATAAAGATATGTGTAGGGGGTCCCCACCTATTAGTTATCATTTATTGTTATCCTTTATCATTATTTAATAAAGTTGTCCTGCTTAAAAAAATTATTTAACCTTATAACTAAAAGGTAGTTGAACTACTTGAACTACCACCTTGAATAAAATAGAAGGCAAAGAAGAACAAAATGGAGAAGAAAATAGAGAGTCAATTATGATATAGGTTTGCTCTTGTTCTAAAGTAAGATGCAATCAATTTTTCATGCATTTATGAATTGCATAGAATTGAATCCTCTTGTTGATAACAAGGTTTTACTAAAGGTGGCAAGAAGAAGGACTAAGAGCATAGATATTTGACATACTTCAAAAGGTCATTCATTTGTCTCAATAGTCTGTTAATTGTAATGTGATTTCTGGATTAATTTTTAGTACTGATCATAATTATTTTTCATAATCAAGACAATGATGCATTTGTGGCTTGGTTGATCCAACATTTTTTGGTCTTGGTCTTTTCTTTGAAGACCTTAGTTGTCTTTGTGTGACTAAAATTCCATCATAGAGTTTTAAGTCTAAATTTGGTCCTTACCCTCGTAGGGGTTCGTAAAGAGAGATTTTATTGTAATTTGGAATTGAAATCAATAAACATCTGTTGATTTTGATCTCACTTTTGGATATGTTATATGATGTTATTTCATATTTTCTTTCTTTAAACTTGTCTTTTATAAATTTGTTTATAATCACATTACAACACTTTTTCTATTTTCTTTTATTTGAAACACTTAAATATAAAATTAGCATCAGACCTAAGTACTTATTGTGTGAGGGTTGATTGAAAGTTTTTATTAGGCTATAAACACAAGGTGATAATCCTACCTATCTCACCTTAGCCTTGTGAGATTCGAGAATGTTGGTATAAGGAATTTTATTCATTTTCATCAACAAGTCGCCCATCTCAAAATTGAAAGAAATCTCAACTGTTGATTTGTTATACCTTCCTCAACTTGCAAATTAATCTCCACCGTTGATTGTCAAATCGAAGCAATCTAGACCATCTAATCTCCAACATCTAAAGTCCTATCGACAATTGGTGATCGATGATTCCTTTTTGGAAATCTATGACTTGATCACAAATTTCCTCGAGCCTCGATCATCTCCCATTGATAATTTCTCTTGGCAAACCAAATGTTTCTCACAAATCTCACTGAACCCCAATCATCTACGATCGACCATCGGATAATTCCTTTACAACCAACTTGTTCACAAATTTTTCAGAACCCCGCTCATCAACGATTGGCCCTCAACCATCTCTTGGCTGATGTGGCAACTTTGTTGACACGGAACAACACATGGATGTGGACATGGAACTATGGTTGACATGGCATGACACATGGATATTGATGTGGCAAGACACGCCATCATCCTCTTTCCTTTATCAATGATTGATAATTTCTCTTAGACGAATTGAACACCTCGCTAAATCTACCGACCCCTTGTTGGCACACAGTGGGCAGACCCAGGGTTCAACATTAAACCACCAACAAAAAACTAAATATATTGGCCCTTTTAGCATCACCCACAAGCATGTGAGGTCTCAATCGAGGTACCTATGGGGACAACATGAACCGGGTTTCCGCAATCATGAAGGGAAGAGAGGCATTCATCATAACTATTCAACTTAACATTCATTCATTATACCATATATCATGTGTGCGGAATCATCAGAGCATCTAACATATTCATATTAATCATTCATGCATTATATATGCACAATAAACAAACACATCATATCATCACACAGACACGCCATATTTTAATGCGGTTCACCCAATATGGGCTACATCCACAACGACAAACTTCTTATATTATCTTTTAGCATCATCTCTTACAAAAGGTGTGCACTGCGCTCATACATAATATCTCACTTCTACCCAAAATTCCCTCGTCGTTCACACATATAGTGCACACTTAGCTCACTCTTTCCCACACTCTGTATTTTCTTTTCGTTCTCTATTATTATCTACTAGCTACCTCTTCTACCCAAAAACCCTAACATATTTATACATTGATACTAGGGCTTAGCACATTACAAAATCGACCAAAAGGCCTACCTAACTTCTAATTGTGTTTCGTCTTTCGCACACTAACCTCCGAAAATGCCCTAACTTCCTTCCTTTCTTCCGCGTGTGCTGCTCCTTAGACAACTTGTCACACCATTTTCTCCTGAACGATTCCCAAAATGTCCTGCTCCAACAAGCCCCCAAAACTCACCCGTGGTTCGTCTTGAGCCACTTCAGGCCTTCTTCCATGTCACAATGAACTTTTGGAATGTATATTTTACTTCTTCTTCCCTTGACAATGTCTCTTCTACATTTTTCGTGGTAAATAATAACTTAAGATGTTCTTCTTAAAAAACCATTAAGTCAAATAAGCGTGGAACTCCTTCAGGTGTTTTAACTTTCTTTTTCAATCTGGGTAGATGGGTTTCTTGCTTCTCAAGTACCATAAATGTTGCAATACCAAGGTTCTTGTTGCCCATCTTCTTCTTCACTCTTGTTGGGCACTTCTCCATTGTTGCTATGACTACTTCAACAGTGACCCCAGGTGGAATTACTGGTGTAACCATGGCATATTTCAGTAACTTAACCTTATTTTCTATCGACTTCCTAGGTGACACATAATCCTTCAAAAATTTAATTGAGTTTGCCCTTGACACTGACACTACCTAGGTTTCCTTAAATATAGGTATCGATGTATTCCTAGTGCGTTGTTTATGTTGTTGTGATGAGGCTTCTTCTGTCTTCAGTGGTGTCATTTCTCTCTGCAACTTATTTGCTCTGATCTGTTAAGTGTGTTCGAATCTTTCTGTCTCTCTTAATGCTTGAACAACAATAACCTTTTTCCTGTCGACCCCTCTTTTGCTTTTATAACCTATCGTTAGCTGCTTCCATTCCTCTTTGTGCCCAAATATGCAGTCTAATCCACTTGCATTTACATTGAACTATTTCCTTATCTCATCATTAACTTCAGATCCTCCATCAGATCATACATTAGATTTTCCAGTCTGTCAAAATCCTCTTGTCGGTTTTTAATTTATGACTACGTGTTTCCACTACCTCGTCATCATGTTGATCTTTAATGCTTGTCCCGTCATGTACGTTCTTTAATTCTTTTCCTGCCCTCTGCAAATATCTTTGTCACAATTCAATCCTCCTTCTTGCACACATTTCCTTCCTCTTTCTACATCTATGTGACATTTTCTAGTTTATCTCCTTACTAGTTCAACTGTTTGAACAATACCTTGTGCATAACTTCAATCTTCAAATTCTTTTATTGATTTTCTTCTTTTTCTTTCTATAAAACACTATAATACAAGTACTATAGTACACATTTTTCACACTCAGACTAGTGCACAGAAGCATGGTTATCCCTATACAGTTTCAGCTGACTGTCGTTAACCAATCCTTCCATAATTCCTCCATTTAGTTTTTCCAACTAAACAACACCTGCCTCTGTCACAAACCTTATCGCATATGGGCCCAACTAGTGCATCTGGAACTTCACAGGGTGTTGTAAAAACTCGTTGTCATGGAGTAACACTAAGTCTCATGTCTGGAACTTCTTTTGTTTAATATGTCTGTCATGTCAAACTTTCTCGCGCGTTTTTTGAACTTGTTGATGGAAACCTGGGACAAACCAATCTTCTTCTAGTTCCACTAGCTCTACCAGTCTCTTCTCTATTGTGCCTGAATCTATAAGCTCTGTCAATGCGGCAATGCCCAGGCTTGGTACAATAAACTCCATAGGCATCACATCTTCTTTGCCATATACTAATCTGAATGGGGTTTGTCCTATCAACTTCTTACTTGTAATCATATACGCCCATAACATTGTTGGAATCCTCCAATCCTAGTCATCTCGACTTACATTGCATACCTTCATCAATGCATGTTATAGGATCTTATTGAATGCTACTATAGTCCCATTCATCTGGAAATGATACATTGTACTCTTCTGATTATGAACCTAAAATTCCTCTGTTAATGCAGTAATCGTCTTATTCAAAAAATGAGTTCCTTGATCACTCATCAAAATCCTCGAACATCCAAACCTTGTCACAACATTCTCGAAAATAAATTGCATTGTAGTCACTGACAGGTTCTGTCTCAACCCATATAATTAAGTAATATATTGCAGTGATGATGTATCTCGCTCCTAACCTCTTCATTGGTGGGTTGATTGGTCCAACAAAGTCAATTGCCCATTTATCAAAATATTGTAATGTTACTTGTGGTACTAGAGGCATCTCATCTCTCCTGAAAGGATTCCCAATTCTCTGACAAACATCAAAAGTCTTATAGAATTCCTTAGTGTCCTTATGAAGGGTATACCACCATAGTCTTTCATGCAAAATCTTCTGAGTTGTTTATTTTCCTACATAGTGACCTCCTACAACTCCTTCATGTGCCTCTGACAATATCATATGTCTTTCATGTTCTAATACACATCATCACAGAATATCATATGTGTCTAATTTGCACAAATTTCATGTTATTAGTTGATAGTCTGCTTCCTTCACTACTAACTACTTCTTTTGTGCAACTATAAAATCTGGTGGGGCTACTCCTATACTCAAGAACTGAACCATGTCTACAAAATAGTCATCAACCATCTGTATTGCAAATAAGTGTGCGTCCGGTAAACTGTCGTCCAAGTTTTTTGCATCTTCCCCTGATAGTAAGCGTGACAAATGATTAGGTCCTGAGTTTAACTTTCATGGTTTCACAATTACTTCAAAGTCATAATCATGGAATAATAATAATAACCATCTGCATATCCCCCCTTCAACATTGGTTTATTGACCAAGTATCTAAGCGCAGAATGACATGTATACATATTAAAGTGTGAACCCAACAAACAATGTATAAACTTTTGTAATGCATATACCATTTGCAATCCTTCATGTTTGATAGTAGTATAGTTTTGTTAGTTGATAATTTCCTACTAGCGAAGGCAATCAGATGGTCTAAATCTGCTTCTCTAGGATGTGCTAGAACTGCACCTAATGCTACAGATGATGCATCTACATGAACATGGAACTCCTTCTTTTAATATGGAAATATCAAAATTTCCACGGTAACTAACTTCTGCTTCAAAGTATCCAAAATCTTCTGACATTCCTCATTCCACTGAAATTTCACCTCCTTCTTCAACAACTTTTCCAATGGAGTTGTAATCTACGCATACCCCCTAATGAACTTCTTGTAATACCATGTATGACCCAGCGTTGCTCGCAACTGTCGCACTGAAGTAGGCGGTAGTAAATCAACAATTACAACATTCTTCATGGGATCTACCAATAGTCCTTGCTTACACACTACATGGCCCAATAAGATACCAAATGGTGCACAGAAAATGCACTTCTTCAAATTCAAAGATATCTAAAACCGCCTACACCTATCCAACATCAAATGTAGAGTTTCCACATGGTTTTTAAGCAAACTAAATATCGTCCAGTCATCTAAGTATACTTCCAGGAACTTATGAATGAACTCTTTAAACGTTGCTACAACCACTCTGGAGAATATTGTTGGTGCATTCTTCAATCCAAACGACAAAACTATGTATTGATAGCATCCTCATTTGGTCACAAATGTAGTCTTATGTCTATCTTCCACCTTGATTGTAACCTCTCGTTGTATTATATTGCGATACTCCTCATTTTGGTCCTTCTTCGCTTTGGACTTGGTATGCATCCACAATACATTCTCTCATCAGATCCAGCGCACGACATTCCTTTTCATCATGTCCGATAAATTTACAAAAGTTACAAGGCGCTTAGTTACTAGCGTAATCAGATTCTGTTTTCATAACTCCATTAAGATACAACAACATTTTAAGCCAAGTATACAATGACTTCAAGCATCTTCTACACGAACCCTTAAATAACTCTCTTTCAACAACACTATATGACTATGTACAATATATAGCAAACTCAATAACATAACCTCCCAATACACTATCCAACCAATAATCAATTATGTGGGATATCTTATTGTTTATTATATTAACTTGTTGAATCAACTCAGGGGTCCAATTCTTCAGAACCACAGTGCATAATTTTCCATTAATTTTTGCTAACCTCAGTATCCACTCAGCCAAAACATTCGGGAAATCAACAAATAAAATCTCATGCAAATCCATAAACGCGTGCCTCTATAACCATTTCTTGGTGTGGATTTGTGGGTTCTTATTCTGAATTTTGGAAAACTCATGCTCCGTTGTCTCTAACCATTGTCCGATCTCTTCCTTAGTTAGCCTCCACATTCCCCTCAGTCACAGATCCATGTCCCAGCAACAGAACCATTTGTTGGCGCGCAGTGGGCGGACTTGGGGTTCAACATGAAATCACTAACAAAACCCTAAAGATACTGGCCCTTCCGACATCGCCTGAAATCAGGTGAACTCTCACCTAAGGTACCTATGGGGACTGCAAGAACTAAGTGTCTGCAACCATGAAGAGAAGAGAGGCATTCATCATAACTATTCAACTTAATATTCATTCATTATACCATATATCCTATGCACATAATCATCAGAGCATCTAACATATTCATATTAACCATTCACACATTATATGTGCGCAATAAACATAAAAATAAGCAAACACATCAGATCATCATAGAGGGACGCCATATTTTAACGTGGTTCACCCAATATGGGCTACATCCACAAAGAAAGGCTTCTTACATAATCATTCAGCATCATCTCTTACAAAAGGTGTGCACTACGCTTATACATAATATCTCAATTCTACCCAAAATTCCCTTGTCGTTCTCGCATACAGTGCACACTTAGCTCATTCTCGGCCACACTCTATATTTTCTTCTCTCTCTCTGCTACTAGCTACTAGCTACCTCTTCTACCCAAAAACCCTTACATATTTATACAGTAATACTAGGGCTTAGACTATTACAAATGGACCAAAAATCCTAACTAAATTCTAAATGTCTTTCACCTTTCACATGTGTTGACCCCTGAAAATGCGCTAACTACCTTCCCTTCTTCCGTGTGCACTACTCCTTAACCAAATTATCACACGGTTTGCTCCTACGCGATTCCAAAAACTAGTCCCAAAATGTCATGCTCCAACACCCTCAATCATCGACCATCGATGATAAAAAAAATCTTTTGGGTGCATGAAACCTTTCACCAAATTCTGTTGAACCCCAATCATCAACCATCAACAATTGGTGATTTCTTTTGGCCGACCCAAAAAACTTTTTTCATTTCACCGACATGACCATTGGAGATCGGAGATTTCTTTTGGAAAACTGAATACTCTTCACAAATATTGTCAATCCGACCATCGGACATCGACGATTTCCATTGTTGAACTAAACACTTTGAAATTTTCGACCAAATATCAGATGAATCTGGGTCATCGATCTCTCATTCAAAATGATCTTTGACCCCTTGATTCTCC
The DNA here is from genome assembly GCA_009831015.1 of Picea engelmannii. Classification (NCBI taxonomy): domain Eukaryota; kingdom Viridiplantae; phylum Streptophyta; class Pinopsida; order Pinales; family Pinaceae; genus Picea; species Picea engelmannii. Next base: position 161,988 of record ML779315.1, read on the forward strand.
AAAATTTCCCAACTCTATTGATGAACCTCGACTGTCGGTCTACTCAATTTCCTAGCCATCAAAAATGAATCGCGAACGTCGATTCTTTAACTTCACCAATCAACAAAAATGAATCTTGGTCGTCCATTCTTTAACTTCGTCAATCTGTGAAAATGAATCCAATCCGTCGATTACTCAAATTCTCCAGTTCCTTTGGCCTCCATTAGAACATGAATGTCAACCTTCCAAATCGAATCTAACTCTACAATCATGTCGATTAACACCCTGAATCATATCTTTGACAGCTTTGAGGCATTCAAAACTCGAATTGTTCATGAATCTGGGGACTTCACTTTGATTTTTCACCGTTTCCTCCAAATTTCACTAGTAGAAAAAGAGAAATTTATGACTAAAAAAATGACTAAAAATTGCATATAAAAAGTTTAGTCACATGACTAATAGTCATTTATTGTCGGTCATATATAACGCCACCAAATAAACGACTAAAAAAATTTAGTCATTTATTGGTTGTTTGTGTTGGTCACTTTGGTCATAAATTTAGGCATTTATTTAGTCATGTATTGTAGAAAAATAGTCATTTATTTAGTCATATGTGCTGTCAACGGGTCATTTATTTAGTCATATGTGTTGTCAATTGGTCTTGTATTTAGTCATTTGTGTCACTGATTTTCGTCCATTGGTAATATATTTAGTCATTTGTGTCATTGATTTCCGTCCATTAGTAATATATTTCGTCATTTGTCACTGATTTTCAACCATTAGTCATATATTTAGTCATTTGTTTCAGTGATTTATATCCATTAGTCATATATTTAGTCATTTTAATTATCATTTTCTGTCAACTAGTAGTATATTTAGTCATTGTTTTAGTCATTTGTTGTCATTAGATGGTCATTTATTTAGTCATGGGAGTCATTTATTGTCGTCAACAAGTAATAAATTTAGTCATTTGTATTCATTGATTTCCGTCCATTAGTAATATATTTCGTCATTTGTCACTGATTTTCGACCATTAGTCATATATTTAGTCATTTGTTTCACTGATTTCTATCCATTAGTCATATATTTAGTCATTTCAATTATCATTTTCTGTCAACTAGTAGTATATTTAGTCATTGTTTTAGTCATTTGTTGTCATTAGATGGTCATTTATTTAGTCATGGGAGTCATTTAATGTCGTCAATGGTAATAAATTTAGTCATTGTAATTATTAATTTTTGTCATTTAGTAATATATTAGTCATTGTAATTAGTAATTGTTGTCATTTAGTAATATATTTAGTCATTTGTACTCAGTGGTTTATAGTTTAGTAGTAAATGTCCATTTATATGATATAAATAATTTATTGAATAACATAAATTGTGTAATGCAGAAATAAACATATTATATTAAACTTAAATTAAAACATAAAATAAAAGGTAAAAGATTGATTCAACACCATCATAAAAAATAATGCAATGCAAGGTGATTATATATATATATATATATATATATATATATATATATATATATATATACTCAGAGTTTCCAAGTCTACAAATATACACCATAATAAAACTATTGGATAAACATAAAATCAAATTAAACATATAATATTGCAATTTATATGAACTATAAAATGATCATATATATATATATATATAATAATAATAATAATAATAATAATAAAGTGTCATAGTACACTACTGTCATTGAGAGTTTCCAAGTCTGCAAATACACAACATAATAAAAAATTGTTGAACATACATTCAAACTATTGTATAAAGCAGTGGGCCAAGCTATCCAACAGCTCTGATAAAAACCAATTATGTCATTTTTTGCAAATATCTTAGTGGCCATCGTGTGAAGCTTCCTTCCATCTCTTTCAAATGGACAGATCCTTCTATTTTTTCATCATAAGGAAGGGGTATGTTTCTTGTGACCTTTATAATATTTACATTTCCATCTCCTTATCCACTCAATTTAACTCTATGTATAATAGATAATGAGTGAATCCGCCCAATGCCCACAGGAGCACTCTCATATGGATCCAACACCTTTACTTTATCACCTTCTTGGAGTTTATGATCAACACATTTCTGCAAAAACAAAAAGAAATACACATTAAATTGAGATATGACAAATGATAAAAACAACAATTATATTCTAATATTTAGCACTCACCTCGAGTTCAACACCACTATGAATGTGTTGCACATGGTTTTCAGGTTTAACATGATCACTACCAATATTGAAATCAGGTATTTTTCCTGCTAGATTGCATAGTTTTTCTACTGCTTTTCTATAAATTTGTATGTGGTTTCATCATGCAAAAAAAATACAACATTTAAAAATATGAATCAAGGAACGCAAGCTATAAAATTTTATCCAAAAGAACAAGTTAAGCATGAACAATAACAACACATTGGGACATGTGTCATGATTTGAAGAGTTTGAAATGTTGTTATAGCCTGCCATATTTTCACCAAGCCCTGGTTTCCATCCTTAGTTAAGTCTGTTGTGTGGTGTGGTTTTTAAACACTGAAATATGGCTAGTTCCTCAGATGAACTTTATAGGAAACATCCTAAAAATGCTAATAAAAGATTGATCCTGCTAAGGAATTATCTCGAGGGGAAAACCAATGTATTATTTAGCCTTGACTAAAACTAAACTAAAACTTTTCCAAGCTTGACCTAATTTGGGATGAGCTTCATGGAAATTATAGACTGATGGTATTTTATTTCAACAGAAAAGTGAATCCATTTCAGTCACAGTGTGAAAGTGGCCAAAAGAAACTGCCGAGTGAAATTGTATTCCACAGAAAAACATCAGGGCTTAAATGTTGGCCTCCTTGATATAGCAGAGATTTTGGTCACAGAGAAAATAAAATATCGACAATTTGCATTGTGTTTTCTTCTCACTGTCATCCATCTACATTGCTATTTGGATTGTTCGTTGTACAATACATCGAAACAATCACCGATGTTTAAAAAGAAACATGGAACAAGAATTGGAGAGGTACATTTTTCTAATTTTATATGTATATTATTCATTTGCTTCTCATTTGTTGTTCGTTAATATTGTATATTTCATGTGATTTTGACATAAGGGTTTATTTTCTTGTTCATTGCATTGGTGCACTGCTTTCACATGAAAATGAAATAGAGCAATTGCGAGAGAGCAAGAAGTCACAAGCAATAGAGGAGAAGAAACTCAAGAACAATGTCCCAAGAGGAGGTGTTTTTGTAACAATTACGCAATGAACACCTTTTCTTTTGGTAAATTATATGCATATACATCAATATATATCCATACTACATAGTAGTGTGTATAATCCAAAGTGCATATTGCATATGTGATTATCCTATCGGTGGTGGGTTGAAAATCTAGGGTTTGCAAGATTTGATATACAAAACTCCAAGGCATTTTCATATTGAATGTTTAGTGGTGGACTAAACAAGTTGTCACCTGAGACGATCTGGAAATTACACGGGCTAGCTAGCCTTCTATCAGATGTGAATGGACAATGTATTGAAGAAAAATTCTTGGACTTGCATTGAATGGTTGATAGTGCATTAACGAAGTAATAAACATACAACATTAAAATGGATAACCATTGAATTGAGAAAAGACACACTGGATCGCAAAATAGAAACATAGTTTGGATTATTTTCATTTGATACGAATGACACATACAAAGGAAGACTAGTACATTTCGTAGAATTGTGCTATGTACTTTGATTATTTCAATAATGGTTGCATCGCTCTGTGCCATGGGTCTGTCTTTTTAATATGTGTGTGTCTTGTCAATTGACGCTTATCTGTCAAGGGGCAACCAAATTTGGGAACAAGATGATCTTATTTATTTGTATATGTTAACCCAGTAGCTTGATGCAATGAGTTTTATAGAGCAACAAGAAGAGAAAGCAAGGACAATGTTGACATCTGGTGAATGATGGTTTATTTTTCCAGAGATTGTGCCCTGTTATAGACTTCTAACACTAACATTCGATACTTAACAGGCTTCGAACAATACTATTAGCTTGGTGGTCCTCAACTTAAGCGGTACTAGGATGTCAGAAAAATGTTATCTTGAATTGTGAGTGTTCTGAAGGTGGCTAGGTTGGATACCCTCACATTGCTTGAGTAAGTGCAAATCATATGTCTAGGATATTGTTGCATCCTGGCACAACTTTTCAAATGAGAAGAGTCATCTCAAAGGTGTCAGCTAGATTCGGTGTACATTTTTTCAGGATGACAACGTCTCTCTGTTGGGCTTCCCGTACACCGATGATGTTAAGCCCTAAATAATGGCTCATTACCCCTTAATTGGGGCATATTGCATTAGTAATGTTATTTTATTTATGTTGGCTTTATTTCATTAGCTGTAATTATACCTCCTAGTCTCCTATATATACCAAGGAGACATTTTCATTTGGAATCATCTTGGAATTGTACATTTATGTGGGAATAAGGAGGTTGTCGCCTCGAAGAGGCTTATTATCTGAATTTCTCTCTTTTTCAAGGCATTGAGTACTTATTCATAGGTTTTTCTATGCTATATTGATATTTGGTTCTTAACATATGGTATCAGAGCTCAAGGTCTTGGGGTTTTGCTACTACATCTGAGACACCTTGTAATTTTCACTATAACTTTTTTTCTACAATGTTTCAGAAAGAACGGCTTGGAGGATATTTAGTAGACGAATCAAAGTATGTTGGGTTAAAATTTCATTTCCTGAGGCCTTATACTTTCGGAAATACAACCTGTGCAAGATAGGGTTCTAGAATCATCCTGAACTGAGCCATTGCAGAATTTGCGCTATAAAAAAATTTCTGTAACGTTTCAGACCCTAAAATCTAGAGGATATTTACAGAAATTAGTAAGGTATCTATGATAAAATTTCAGCTTCTGGGTCATCGTACATTTTTAGATACACCCTATGGAAGATAGGGTATTTGACTAGTCCTATTGACTAGTCTCAAGAAGGTGTTCTAGGTAAAATAATCATAACTTCTTCCTAGAGTATCCAAAATGAGTGAGACTAATTGTATTGGATAGTTGATAGTCTGTAGTATTTCTGGTATGAGTTTCAGAATTTTATATCAATCATTTTGGGCGGGGCATGCTATAGAAGTTAGATCTTCTGGAAAGGCAAAATATCAGCAAGTTGTGGGGAAGTTATTGTAAATTCCATTTGGCACATCCAATTTTGATTAGACTAGTGGCATTGCAGAGAAGAAATATCAAAGAATTACAAAAAAGAAAGTTTCATACCTAGAAGGGCCAAAAAATTGGAGATACATCAAAATAAAGATTGTCTAGCATAACCACCTCAAAATCAAGGTTCAAAAGTGATACCTGGCCAACATGCCACCCAAAAAGGGAACTTCTACACGAAATAAGCCTCTAGAAAATCCTACATGGACTCTTGATGAAGGTGAAGAAATGCGTAGGGACATAAATGATTTACAAAAGAAGATAGTAACAAAATATGAACTACAAGAGATGATGGATTCAACGGAAGCTAAGTTTGAGGCAATAAATACTAAGATGAATGGTTTAAAAGGGGAGATCATGGAAGGATTGAAAAACTTCCTAATAGAGAGGACACCTGAAAGTGAAAATGTATCCCATGAAATTCACGATGAGGACACAAGGAAGCTGAATCCAGAATGGAGAAACTCCAACTTTGGGTTGAAGACCAACCACGTTCCTAAGATCGATATGAGGAAGTTTGATGGCAAGGACCCAATCACATGGATACTTTAGATGGAGCAATTATTTGATCTACATAATGTGCCATATACACAAAAGGTACGAATTGCTTCTTTATATTTAGAACCCAATCAATTTGTATGGTATCGATTGCTTTGTTCTTGCAAATCACTCGTCCTTGGATAATTTTCACGGAAGAAATGATAGCACACTATGAGGATACAAGGAGCAATACCTTCTTTAGCCAATTGATAAATCTCAAGAAAAAGGGTTCAATTACAGAGCACATTGAGAACTTCCAAAGATTGAATATAAAGGTAACAGATATTCTAGATGAGCACTTGATGGATGTATTCATAGGAACTTTAAAGGATAACATTCAACATGAGGTTCGCCTTTGGGAACCCAAATCATTGGAGAATGCATTTAGGGTGGCAAGAAATGTTGAAAGTAAAAATATGGCTATGGATACTAGAAGGACCAATCCTAACATCTATAGAGAGAATAATGCTCCTTCTTCTAAAACACCTCAACCTACAAGGTTGACACCTCAACAATTAGAGGAAATAAAAGCAAAAGGTTTATGATTTAATTGTGACAACAAGTATAGTAAGGGACATAAGTGTGGTGAGAAGAAATTATTCTACATAGATTGTGAAGAGGAAGAAGAACAAGAACAAGAACCATATCAAGATGAAAATGTAGAAGCAATTTCATCTGAAGAGTTGACTCCCACGATATCGTGTAATGC
>ML779315.1:177623-241489 GCA_009831015.1 Picea engelmannii
AAAAAAAAAAAAAAAGAAGAATAAGAGAGGAGCATGTGTCAATGTAAACATAATATAGAATATATTGTATGTGTTTCACATTGACATATTCAGTGTTCCAAGCAATATAAGTTGGACGAGCCAGGGAAGTATTAGTACTAGTGCATCACAAACATCCACCTAGCAACAAAATCATAGGTAAATTTCCATAAGTTATTTTATGTTTGCACACTACAATAGCCACCAAGACATATGCATATTTTTGTAAACATGAAAAACAAATAGTGTCAGGTGCTTATGTAATTTGAAAATTGCTATGTTCAATTCAAGCGAAATATGTATACCTGGAATTGAAGAAATCAATGTTGGCGAGTCAAGTGTGACAGGAACAGGTGAAGCAACTATCCATGTGTAGCAGGAGCAATTGGAAAGGAATAATAAGGTTTATTTTGCAGTTGGGCAAGAAATACATGGAAATTGTTCTTCATATTGCTTACTTTTTGTGATTGTTATACGATGATGCAGCTCTGTAACTCGAAATATTGTCTCAATAGAGGACTTGAACAATCGCAAAATTGGAGAAGTATTCATTGGAGACGTGATGGTTGTTTAAAGTACATGATGGAAAAAGTGAATAGATCACGTAAAATCTTGTGTGTTGATATGATAGATGAAAATGGCATGATGACAGTTACAATGATTGTTCATGCACACCTCATTGAAAGACATGAGAAAAAGATTGTTACCGAAGCTAGAATATGTATTGCAAATTTCAAAATTCTACCAAAAAGTGGCTATGAACGTGGTGATTGCAATCATGTTATATCGATACTTGAATCAAGTGTCATGGATATAATGTCTCCAATGTGTAAATAATACAATTTCATACCAGACACAACAATCAAGCAATTTTCAAATGATACAAACATGTATCCAATCGACACTATTGGAGTTGTTGTCATCCTCACTAGAAAAGTTGGATCATAGTATAGTTTACATATAAAAGATGGGAACACAAAAGATGACAAAGAAACGATATGCTTTTCCATGGTCAATGGTTTATTGTTTATATGTTTATATATCTCAGGTGAAGGTATATGAAAATTACAATGTTTTATGTATCAACTGCAATTGTTTGAGAAACATGGACATTTCTTCACTTCACTGGAACAACAATTGCAGACAAGGAAATTTCCCATTTTGATATTTACAAATATAACCAAGAGGAGAGATGCAAAAGAAAAGGTGTTCCATACAACACAATCGACATTTATAACATAACTCATAACAAAAGCAGCCAAAGATATGAAAAAACTAATTGGCTCAACAAACGTTGTAAGTATAGATTGACAACTCTATCTACAAATATCATGTACAAGATTATTAGAAAACACACACACACACACACAGCCTAAATTATTAAGCTTTGTGTTGTATAAGCATGTCGAAGGTACAATGATAGCAGTAAATGCATATTCAACTCTATTCGAACCTATCTATGCAATTTGCAACTCTCATGTAGGCGCATCTGCTTTGATAAAAAAAATGCAATGTTTGAATGTGTAAGATGCAATCAGAGATTCCCTTTGATATATAAACATTTCCTAAGTTATATTATATGTACAATGGACAACAATAATGTGAAATACACTGTCAGGGAACCTATAGTGCATGAGCTACTTTATGGCTTGACAGAAATGCAATATGAAATATATTTGCAAAAGAAACCCATAACTATTTATATGTCGCGCAATTTTTTATTGCATGGAAAATTTGCATTAAATGAACACAGTGTGGTCCTACATGTGGGATAGAGAATGAATGAAGACAGTGTCATCCTGCATGTGCGATGAGTTCTATGTATTGCTTTTCGATTTCTTTGTACATATACTAGAACTATAATTTAGTTGTTATTTTTTATATTGAACTAAATGTTGATGCATAATAGCATATACATTGTATATACATATTGCCTGTATAGTTATGAAATACAAGCAATAGCGTGTGCATTGTATGTACATTTCGAGTCCAAAGTATTTACTAAACATTGTTAGCATCGCAGTGTCGTTGTATTGAATTTTTGCAATTAAATTATCTCAAAATTTTAATTAAGATTGGACTAGATGTTTATATATTGTTACTCGTGTTACATTCCAACGTTGATATATTGTTACTAGAGATAGATTGCAATTGGAACAAGTTTTGTTATTTAATGCTTCCAAAATTGTCGTTGACGTGGAATTTGTAGGCCAACCTTCGTATCTTTAAAAAAAATGATGTTGTTTTCAAACGCCATATGCATATGCTGATAGTCTCATAAATTACTGCTAGAAACAATTTCTCACTATCGTTGGACAACAAATCGCAACTACATTTGTTTTGCTTTCATATATTAAAGTGGATATGTATATTTCACTACTTGTGGCCTAGCATGGAATGATCAATGTACTTTCTATTAATTTAAGCAAGTTGGTGTGACTGAATATTTTTTCTATTTCTACGATATCTATGAAAAATGTCTCATAAATAAACATTAATAATAATATTATAATTGGCCTATATAGAACCAAATGCAATCAAACTTCAACAAAAAAAATATGATGTATTATTACTACATTAAGTTAGATATTTTTCTTATCCTAGAGTGTACTATGTACGACTGGTTGCACAAGGTTGCAAAGGGAAAGTTATTTGTTTGGCATATGTACATACTCATATGGAATTTAAACATCAAACATAAGACCTGATGAATTTCATAGGTTTTGACTAAAATTTATATATGGCAGAAATCGTCCACAAGTTTCCTGCTTCAATTCGATGATTGCAAATATGGAAAAACTATACAAGTCTTCAATGTGATTTTCCCCAATTCTTTCTCAACACAACATTTATGTTTCTAAATTATTTTTCCCATGGAATTTGGCCAATCGTTTTCTTCTACTATTCCAATGCACTTTAAACACTTGAACTTGTAATAAGATAACTACCATAGTTTATTGTTTTTCCAGGTCATCTATTTTATGGCTTTGTAAAGCAAAAAGTTAACACAATGTCTGTCCCAGGATTTCAAAATAGACGATTTATATTGCTAAGCGCGACTCTAGTAACTTGTATGAAATGACCAGTCGATTAGAACTAAAAATAACTAGCAACTATAATAGCTTTTCTTGGTCTGCATTATGATGGATCCTAAATTTACATATACAGGTAATCAATTAAAATGCAAGTTCCATTGTGTCGAGTGGATTGCAAATAGATGTCATTTCACAATTATCTGAAGTATTAGAGGTGCATAAGTGCAAGGGTGCGAGACTACAGTGCAATGAGTTGTTTGAATTCTCCGCGCAGTTCTTGAAAATAGAATAAGTCTCATCTTTGCAGGGATACACCTATGCAGAATGCGAGAGTGTTGAAGATATATTTGTACGAAATGCAAAAGTGCATAGGTGTGCATATGCACATATGCAGATGGACCAACTATCGATTATGTGCACAAAAGCTGGAAATAGACTGGACTCTTGCCTGTGCTTGAGACATCTATGCAGACTGCACTAATGTTGAAGATATGGATTTGCACATTGCAAATATATGGTCATATTAAAAACCTACATGCAATGTGACAAATTGCAATAAAGGAAGTTTTTTTGTCATAATAGCTCATCTACCTATTACTCCAATAAAAAATTGTGAATGCAAATCTTATATCAATTTTTTCTATCAATCCAATATCTTTTTAAAATTCCTTAGTCAAAATCCTTTTTACTGAGCCATTTTTCACGTTGTGTGAAGCCCCTTGCTGTGATCATATCTCTGCATTCCGCATACCTATATCTTTTGCACATAGAAACTTTGCACCGATGTATGCTCTGCACATTCACCACTTGTTCTAATTCTATTTTCAAGCTCTATGCAGACTCTTCATACCAATTATCATCTCGCGGTCCCACACTTTTTCATTTGCAATGGATCTTGCCACACACCTAATTTGCACGATAAGGAAATGATTTATTGCACATTGATTTGCTCAGATTTGCTAAGAAAAAAAGGTTATTTAGGACCAGTGTTAAGTGAATGTTAGGACTTCCTATTGCTTGGTTAATGGTTTATATTTATCATTCCCCATATTTTGTATCTAATTCAGGCGTGAAAAGGAAATTTTAGTAAATACGTGTCATGCACTTTGGCATAAAGCAATTTGACCTCTGTAATGTACTATTCATAAGTTTCACGTATATCAAAGTCCATTGAAAAAAGCACATGTATAGCAGATAGAAAAAGAAACCACCAATTTTGTTTGCATAGCTTATGTACCACATCCTCCAGTAACAATATTGGTTCAGATACAATTTGAAGAATGTCGATAGGCAAACTCTCTTGCCAAATTTCAACAATATGACATGGACATCCACTTTGTCGAGATTGTTAAATGACAAATACTATGACAAATACATTTTCCTTAAATTGTATGTCACAAATGTTTATTGTAATAGGACTAAGTAGCTATAAGATTTTGTTTTGATCAGATAGGTAGTTGGAGGGAACCTTAGAGGACCTCTTATATAAGTAGACGCATTGTATGCCTGAATAGGGTTGGCTTCCTATTAGTAAGAGATAGTTGTCACTGAATGTAAGTTGTTTTTATTAGAGTTGTAGCCATTCTTACACTTGAATGAATATAATAGATGGATATTGACCCAACACATGGTGTTGCTACTGTTTACAGTTTCTTCTTTTTTGTTTACATGAATGAATGAGTTATGTTATTGAATATATTAAACTGTGAAGTATTTGGATAAGTTTCAATTGTTTCTCTTCATTGAGTTCATGCAAGGTGTGCACGATCACCCGCAAGAAGCTAAGTCTTGCGTAAGAATCTGTTGCAAGGACTGCACAGATTCAAAGTTTGACTAAGCATCGAAGTAGCCCTCTGAGGAGTCAAAGGGTTCAAGAAACAAAGCTCAAGAGAGATAGTGGGGAGGAATCTTCAAAGGGAATGAAGCTCTGAAGGTTTACCGAGTTATCGGCCAAGATCCGTCAAGGAGGAAGAAGAATCATTCCAGATCGTTGGATCTAGGAAAAGTGCACGACATTTAAGTCTCATTTTGCACATAGGAGTGAGGATTCACTGAAATCTCGAAGAGGTTAGGGACCGTCCATCATCCAGAGGGACAGGTGGCGCAAGATCTCCAACTTCGGGTACGCGTCGATAGATCGTGGGAGGTATGCTTCGACAGATCATGAACTCCGGGTGAAAGCACTCCAGGAGAAAACAAAGACGGAGAGGTTGAAACTTCCAAAGGCCAAAGTCTCGAAGTGGACCAGAGTCATTCATTTATGTGGACACATGGCGCCTGATCCAGAACTTCGGGTACTGAGTACTCCAGGGGAAAATAGAGGTTAGAACATCCTAAACTCCCGAAGCGCAGAGTCCCGAAGTAGATCTCGATCGTTGATTGCAAAGGGGGACATGGACCGTTGATCTGGTCTCGATTAAAATTTTTGAAGTCACAAAGTGCCAAGAGGTTAAGCCCCAGGTCACAACCCGAGGTCACATGCAAAGAAGGGCCACCGGAAGGAGATAGCACTCGTTAGTGTTAGATTTGGAAAAAGTGATAAGAAAGTAGGGCCCACGAGTACCCGTCGATCTGTGAACGGAAATCGACAGTGGGGAATCATTGCGGAGTGCGAAGGTGAAACTAGTGGATGTGCTAGTTCACAGCCCTCAATTCACTAACATCATTGATCTCGTCAGGATGGGGGATCAACAACCATGATTAGATTGAGTTGGGTGAGTACTTTTCTGATTGCGGAGATTGAACCCTCTAATAAAGAGCAAGCACATTAGTGCCCCACAATCACTATGAACCGTCGATCGATGAACAAATCAGTAATGACTAGATCATGACCATGAAAACTTGAAGGGCGATGAAAGACAATCAAACCAGAGAGAGGTAGGTACCATACGAACTGCGCCTCAGGTGATAACAAGGACTGTGTTTGATTTAGTTTGAGACCAGCAAGGTCTCGAGGAGATTAATATCCTTGACCGGGAGGTCATGCAGCCTCGAGGGATAGTAGGAGGGGGTCTGCACAAGGTGGTTTCAGATCCTGATTTCATTCTTAGGTAGCAGAAAAAGAGCTCGAAGTTGTACTTTGTGTGTGAGAACCAGTCAGCACAATGCCACTGAGGAGACTCGTGGAGCCACCTGTAGCCAATCACGTTGTAGAAAGGGAAATGAGAGAACTTTGTGCAAGGTTGGAAGCGATGGAAGCAACGCATAGGAGAGCACCTGACATTGGAGACATCAGTGAGGCAGAAAGTGAAGAGACAAAGGTTGAAGAAGCTGCAGGGGGAGATGTTGTTAAAGAACGCTTATTGAAAGTTGTTGTGAAGCTGGGAGCTAGAGCGAAAATAGACATCCCAATGTATGAAGGAAATCTAGATGTTAAAGAGCTGTTGGACTGGATAAGGTCCATGGATAAGTATTTCGACTATGAAGATGTCAATGAGGAGAAGAAGGTGAGACATGTTGTCACCGGGTTGAAAGGACATGCAGCACTGTGGTGGGATGAACTATTGGCTGACAGAAAAAGCAAAGGCAAGCAGAAGATAAAGAATTGGGATAGAATGGTAGCCAAGCTGAAGGTTGAATTTATACCCAAGGATTATCAGATAAATATGTTCAGGAAGATGCAGAACCTGAGACAGAAAGGAATGACAGTGAAAGAGTGCACAGAAGAGTTTTACAAGCTGAACATTGGGACTGGATAGAGGGAGAGAGATGAAGAGAAAATTTCTAGGTACATAAATGGCCTGAGATATGAGATCCAGGATGAAATCAGCATGATGTCGGTGAGGAAAGTAGAGGAGGCATATCAATATTCACTAAAATAAGAGGAGAAGTTGGCCAGAAAACAAAACCATCGAAGCAGAGGTAGAAGCCCGAACATAGGTAAAGGAGTTTCCCATGATAAGGCACAGAAACCCAAGGGTGAGGCTGAGAAAACCCACAGTCACTTAGAAATAGAAAGAAGCTTCAGAGGGAGACAGCCTGGTGGAATAAATTATTTTTCTAGAGGAAGAGGAAGAAGCAGAGGAGGAGAGATAAGATGTTATACCTGTGGAAAACCAAGACACACGTCTTGGGAATGTCCCGAGAAAAAGAAAGAAGGAGGAGGTGAAGCTCACATTTTAGAAGAACATAAAAGGAATGTTGAAGCAAAAGGTGGAAAGGATGGAAAATCTCTTATGCTAAGGAAGGTTCTCTTGAAGCCAGAACCAGAAGTTGAAAAACCAATGCAGAGGAACAGTTTGTTCAGGACAACTTGCAATACTAAAGACATAATATGCAAGGTGATAATTGACAATGGAAGCACTGATAATCTAGTATCCACAGAGATGGTGGAGAAATTGGAGCTGGAGACAACTACACATCCAAACCCATATAAGGTCTCATGGTTGCAAAAAATACACTAGGTAATGGTAACTGAACAATGCCTTGTTGAATTTAAAATAGGTGCATATAGAGATGAGATTATGTGTGATGTAATTCCCATGGATGTATGTCATGTTTTCTTGGGGAGACCTGGCAGTTTGACTGGAATGTCATTCATGATGGGAGGAGGAACACTTACTCTTTGGAAAAGAATGGTAGAACACACATGTTGTTGCCAATAGAAGAGAAGAAAGTAAAGGAAGAAGCCAGCACAAGCATACTTCTCATGAGTGGGAAGGAACTCCTGAGTGAATTCAAGAAGGAACATGAGATGTAGTTTGTTGTGATGATTAAACCCAAATTTGTCCTTACAAGTACTTCTATGGATGATTTGCTTGAAGAAGTTCAGAAGCTGTTGGAGAATTTTCCTAACATAGTAGTGGATGATTTGCCTAATTCATTGCCACCCATCAGAAGTATCAACCATCATATTGACTTGATACCATGAGCAAGTATGTCGAACAAAGTAGCATATAGAAAGACACCTCGAGAGAATGAGGAGGTAAAGAAACAAGTCCATGAATTATTAGACAAGGGTTTGGTCAAAGAAAGCTTGAGTCCATGCGCAGTACCAACTGCATTGAGTCCAAACAAGGATGGAGGATGGAGAATTTGTACAAACTCAAGAGCCATAAACAAGATCACCATCAGGTACAGATTTACTTTGACAAGAATGGATGACTTAATGGATTTCTTAAGTGGAACAAAAAAAAATTCAAAGATAGATTTGAAAAGTGGATATCACCAGATAAGAATGAGAGAAGGTGATGAGTGGAAAATAGCCTTTAAGACAAATGAGGGGTTGTATGAATGGCTTGATATGCCATTTGGCTTAACAAATGCCCCAAGTACTTTTATGAGACTGGTGAAAGAAGTATTGAAGGATTTCATTGGTAAGTTTGTGATTGTATATCTGGATGATATATTGGTTTTTAGTAAAACTGAAGAGGAGCATTTGAGACACCTGGCATTAATGATGAGGAGACTACAGCAGGAGAAGTTGTTGATAAATCTGAAAAAGTCCTCTTTTATGAAGACATAAATCATTTACTTGCATTTTGTGATCTCTTCAAATGAATTGAAGATGGATCCCGAGAAGGTCAGAGCAATCAAAGAATGGCCATCGCCAAGGAGTATGTTTGAAGTGAGAAGCTTCCATGGATTAGCTAGTTTCTATAGGAAGTTCATTAGAAATTTCAGCGGAATTTGTGCACCAATGATGGATACAATGAAGAAGAGACACAAGTCTTTTAAATGGATAGAAGAAGCTGAGAAAAGTTTCAATATACTGAAGGAGAAGATAACAGAACGACCAATTTTGGTCTTGCCAAATTTCAGGAAGACATTTCAAGTAAGATGGGATGCAAGTGGAGTTGCAATTGGAACAGTTTTGAGCCAAGATAATAGGCGCATTGCATATTTCAGTGAGAAGTTGAATGATACTGAGGGAAAGTACTCCACATATGATAAAGAGTTTTATGCCATAATTCAAGCCTTGAAGAAATGGAAGCACTATCTTATTCCAAAAGAATTTGTCATGTATAGCAATAACCAAGCTTTACAATTCATAACCAAACAAGAGAAGTTAAACCAGAGACATGCTAAGTGGATAGAGTTTATGAAAAATTTCACTTTTGTCATTAAACATATTTCTGGTAATGCTAACAAAGTTGTTGATGCATTTAGCAGGAGATGTTTGATTCTGCAGGAATTTCAAGTGAATACCTTGGGGTTTGAACACCTTAAGGATATGTATTGTGATGATCCAGATTTTAAGGAAGCATACGAAGCATGTGAAAATCTTGTTCTCTGAGACAGAAGCTAGTGGACAAAGTATATGATTCAAGATGGATTGATGTTTAAAGGTTTCCAGTTGTGCATACTGAGGTGCTCGATGAGAGAAAATCTGTTGAAGGAAAAACACAGTGGAGGTCTAGCAGGACATTTTGGGCATGATAAGACATTTGCACAATTGAACAGTTCATACTATTGGCTAGGTATGAGAGCAGAAAAATTTTGTAAACAAATGTAAGATTTTCCAGTATGCAAAAGGAAAGAAACATAACACTGGATTATATCAGCCACTGCGTATTCCAGATATACCTTGGGATGCAATAAGCATGGATTTTGTGTTGGGATTGCCACATAAACAAAGAGGAAGTGATTCCATATTTGTGGTAGTCGATATATTTTTGAAGATGGCACACTTTATCCCATGCCAGAAGACAAATGATGCAACACACATTGCAAATTTATTTTTCAAGGAAGTAGTGAGACTTCATGGGTTGCCCAAGAGTATTGTCTCAGATAGGGACACTAAATTTGTTGGTCATTTCTGGAGAACATTATGGAAGAAGTTGGGGACATAAGTATCTTTTAGTTCAGCATATCACCCTCAAACGAATGGACAGACGAAGGTGGAAAATTGGAGCTTGGGAAATTTGTTGAGAAGTTTGGTCACTGGACATCATAGGCAGTGGGATCAAATTCTGTCACAAGAAGAGTTTGCATACAATGACTCACCAAACATAAGTATAGGAAAAATCCCATTCCAGATAGTGTATGGGATGATGCCAAGAGGGGTATCAGAATTGAGAGAAATGGACTAGAGTGAATTCAGAAGCGCTGGAGCATAAGACTTTGCTGCAGAAATGCAGAAGCTTCATAATCAGATGAGGGAGCAGTTGCAGAACAACAATACAGAGTATAAACGCATAGTTTATCAAGACATAAGAGAACTTCAATTTGAAGTGGGAGATCAAGTTTTAGCACACTTGAAGAAATAAAGGTTCCCAATAGGAACATATAACAAGCTAAAGTTGAAGAATATTGGACCATGCAAGATCCTAAGAAAATTTGGTAACAATGCTTATGGGATAAAACTGCTAGAAGATGTGGGAATATCACCCATAATCAACATTTCAGACATGTATCCTTACAGGGAAGATGGCACAGAAAGATCAGAAGATCAATAGAAGATTTAGTGGGAGAAGCAGATGCATGTAGCAGAAAAGCCACAGATGGAGAAGATCGTTGATCAAAGGATTGGTAAGAAGACCATGAGGAAGACCTAATTTGAATATTTGGTCAAGTGGAAGAGACACCTGATAGAAGATGTCAGTTGGGTAAGTGAAGTTGATGTCCAGATGCATGGAAGGTCAGTGCAAAAGCTCATGGACAAGAGTCCATGAATTTTCTGCCCAGAGGAGTATGATGCCAGAGCATCGTCAGCAAAGCTACATGGGATGGCAGCACAAGGCCTAGTGCGCCTTTTGAGTAAAATTTTAAATTTTGAAATATGGCATATCTCAAATAACTTCTAAGTAAATGATGGATCAGAAAAGTTTTAAATGGTCAGGGGTTGAACGATCGCATCAAACCAGGAGAGATCATATCGTCCTTGAGTTATTTGATTTTGGTGTGGATCTAAACATTCACCTTAAATTGTCTGTCACAAACATTTATTGTAATAGGACTAAGTAGCTGTAAGCTTTTATTTCGATCAGATAGGTAGTTGGGGGGAACCCTAGAGGACCTCTTGTATAAGTAAACGCATTGTATGCCTGAATAGGGATGGCTATCAATTAGTAGGAGATAGTTGTCATTGAATGTAAGTTGTTTTTATTAGAGTTGTAGCCATTCTTACACTTGAATGAATATAATAGAGGGATATTGACCCAACACATGGTGTTGCTACTATTTACAGTTTCCCTGATATTTTATGTTTACATGAATGAATGAGTTATGTTATTGAATATATGAAACTGTGAAGTATTTGGATAAGTTTCAATTGTTTCTCTTCATTGAGTTCATACAAGGTATGCATACAGTCCGCAAGGAGTGCGTTGACAGAGTTTGTTTCGAATCAGAAGCTTAGAAGATATAGAATGAAACTTCCATTTTCAAGGAGTGCAAAGGGACTACTGCAAGGTGTGCACGGTCACCCACAAGAAGTTAAGTCTTGCATAAGAATCTGTTGCAAGGACTACACAGATTCAAAGTTCGACTAAGCGTCAAAGTAGCCCTCTGAGGAGTCAAAGATTTCAAGAAACAAAGCTCAAGAAAGATAGTGGGGAGGAATCTTCAAAGGGCGTGAATCTCTGAAGGTTTACCAAGTTATCAGCCAAGATCCGTCCAAGAGGAAGCCAAATCATTCCAGATCGTTGGATTTGGGCAAAGTGTGCGAGCTTTAAGTCTCATTTTGCACACAAGAGCAAGGATTCGCCAGAATCCCAAAGAGGTTAGGGACCGTCCATCATCCAGAGGGATAGGCGGCGCAAGATATGTAACTTCAGGTGAAAAACACTCAGAGAGAAAATGAGTGCGGAGGAGTTGAAACTCACGAAGCTCGAAGAGCCCAAGAGATTTGCAGTCGTTGATCTGTGGGGGACACGCGTCAACAGATCGTCGACTTTTGGTGAAAGCGCTCCGGGAGAAAGTGAGTGCGAAGGAGTTGAAACTCCCAAATCCCAAATAGTCGAAGTGAATCATAGCCGTCAAAACCAGAAGGACACACGACAGAGATCCGTGAAGTTCAGGTGAAAACACTCCAAGAGAAAGCGAAGGCGGAGAGTTTGAAACTCCAGAACCCTGAATAGCCTAAGTGGTTTGTGGTCGTTGATCTATGGGAGGCACGCGTCCACAGATCGTGAACTCTGGGTGAAAGCACTCCAGGAGAAAGTGAAGACAAAGAGGTTGAAACTCCCGAAGGTCGAAGTCCCGAAGTGGACCAGAGCCATTGATTTGGGTGGACACGTGACGCCTCATCCAAAACTTCGAGTAAGGAGTACTCCGGGGGAAAATAGAGGTTGTAACATCCTGGACTCCTGAAGCGCAAAGTCCCAAAGTAGATATCAACCGTTGGTTGCGAAGGGGGACATGGACCATTCATCTGGTCCTGGTTAAAAGTTTTGAAGTCATGAAGTGACAAGAGGTTAAGCCCTGGGTCACAGCCTGAGTTCAAATGAAAAAACGGGCTAGCAGAAGGAGCTAGCGCCTGTTAGTGTAAGATTTGGAAAAACTGCTAAGAAAGTAGGGCCCGTGGGTATCCGTCGATCTATGAACATAAATCAACGGTGGGGAATCATTGCGGAGCACGGAGACGAAACTAGCGGATGTGCTAGTTCACGGCCTGCAATTCAATAATGTTGTTGATCTCGTCGAGATGGGGGATAAACAACCACAATTAGATCAAGTTGGGCAAGTACTTTTTTTATTGATCCCTCCGATAAAGAGCGAGCACGTTGGTACCCCGCAATCACTATGAACCGTCGATCGATGAACAAATCGGTAATGACTGGATCATGACCGTGAAAACCTGAAGGGTGACGAAAGACGATTAGATTGGAGTGAGGAGGGTACCATACGACCTACACCTCGGGTGATAACAGGGCATGTGTTTGATTTAGTTTGAGACCAGTAAGGTCTTGAGGAGCTAATCCAGCTCGAGGAGATTATGATCCTTGACCGGGAGGTCACGCAACCACGAGGGAGATTAGGAGGGGGTCTGCACCAACATACATGCAAAATACATGGCTAGCCGAGCGTCGTGTATACAACTAACACAAGGCATTATACGAACCGTCAATAATCACTACATAGAAAATGCTTTTTGATAACAAAATTTCTGAAACACAGTCCATTGCCACAAGAATTTTATATAAAATTTGCAAAAGTATGACAGTTAGAAGAAAATAAGGTCTCACCCAGTCCAACACTTTTGCATTTGCAATCGTTTGGCACCAAAGATTCTAACAAGCAACGCAATTTGCACGATAACCAAGTCATTTATGGCACATAGATTTGCTCAGATTTGCGAAAAAATGTAGGTTATTTAGTAGTCGTCTGAAGCAAATGTCATAGTTTTCTATGAGTTGTCCAATGCCTTCTATTAATCATTTTTGGTATCACGTAACTTAGTCAGGTGTGGAAAGGACATTTTAGTAAATATGCCCTGTGCACTTGGCCTTAAAGCAATTGGACCTTCTAATGCATTATTCATAACTTTCACGTATATCAAAGTGCATTTAAAAAACATGTGTGTAGTAGATAGAAAAACAAAACAACGTTCTTGTGTAGTAGCCTATGTAGTACACTGTCTAGTAACAATATTGCTTCGGCAACAATTTAGAGAAGGTCGATGGACAAACTTGCTTCCTAAACTTAAAGAATATGGAATGCACATTAACTTCGTAGAAATTGTAAGATGACAAGGATTGTAAATTTATCGTTGGTATTGAAGTTGTAGACATCCGTGATGTAGACCATGTATTAACTCAAGATGTAACCATATTCCAAAAAACTCATCATCAAAAGCCTCTTTTCTTAGCCAATTTTAACCTTGTGTCGATTCTTTTGCTACCATCGTATTTTCGCATATGGCACACACATATGTTCTGCAATTCATGTCATTTGCACACCTAATACTTTTGCAACATGAATTTTGACAAGTCACGTAATCTGCACTAAAACCGTCGCTTTTATGACAAGTTGATTTGGTGCGACTTACGAAGAGAGGGTGGTGATCATGAATAATGCAAAGTAAATGTTTTGTTGTTCTATGAGCTAATTAATGGTTTCTAATTATGATTACGCATCTTCCAAAGATAGTTAATATGTGTGGAAAGGATATCCTAGTAAATATGTGTCATGCAGTTGGCTTTAAAGCAAATGGAACTCGATAATCTATTATTCATAACCTTCACCTATGTCACATTGATTTAGAACCCAACCCTTTTGCGATGATACTGCAATTCACTAGCTAGAGAGGACAATAATTTCCACTGGTCTACATCTTACAAGTGGTTCTTGAACAAGAGTGTAGAAGAAAAGCAAATGGACAAAATCTAGACCAAAGAGCTTGTCAATGTTGGCTATGTACTTGAATTTTTCGACTTCAAGGAACTCGTATCCTGGTGTGCTCGAAGGTTCAATTCCAGGACAAGAATGATTAAGGTCACAACAAAAAGAAAGAATCTGGTGGTGCTTACTCCCAAGGTGTTAAACATAGTGCTTTGTCTTCCTTCTACAGTTAAACCTCTTAAGGTTGTGGAAGCAGACACGTTCCTAGCCTCTCAAGCAAGCAGTTCCAATATATTGAGAGAATTTTTTCTACCATCTACAAACATGCCAACCGACCTTTCAACAATTGATATAACTTTGTTACAAGAGCCATACCAATACTTTTCATGGTTGTTTTCGCATATAGTTCAGTGACAATTGACATCACACATACCCAGGTCAACACTGTATGCACTATACTTTACCTTCCGGAGGGATGCCATGTTTGACTGGGCACAAGTGATGTCAAATGAACTTTGTTTTGAGTTGAGCAATTACTTAAGGACTGGAAGTTTTTTATGATCACACATCTAGTGTTTCCAATTGTCTATTGCAATTTCTTTGATAGTTTCCCTATTAAAGCAAGTGTAAATATATAGAACGAACCAGTCCAATTATGCACCCAGTGCTATGCAAAGATAAAGCATAATTTGATTTTTACAATGTTCAAGATAATTTTGTTAGATGGTTCAGACACATGTTGGTTGCGGTAGAGCCCAAGAGAATAACTCAGGAAACTGAGGAATTTCTGAATAGCAAGGGAATTTTCACTCAAGAGGAAAACCATACATACATCTAGTTGTATGGTTGCCGAGAAAATCCCCTTCTACTCTCTATGTTTGTCTGCGATAGATATTTTGTCGCAAAATTTTTCCAACAATATAAAACTTGGTGAATTTTATTTGACAAGAAAAGAAAAAGGCAATTCATTACATTGTCTTTTCGAGTTGGTAACACAACGGTCAGGAATATAGCACATCTGAAAGAAGTCTCAGAAACACTTAGTGCATTCAATCTAAAAGAAGCACAACTTTTAGGCGGTTTTGACCCCCGAGATCTATTTTTGTAATACTTAAAATCCACAAGATACAACAATATGTTCACGATGACAAGGAAATGGGTGACAATTCATTCGCAAAAAAGGACATCAATGGATCTAGTGAGGACTTTCCGACATAAATAAGCTCAAATACCAAAAGAAAAGAAAAGCAAGACAAAGTGGGGAAAACACTACCAATGTCTAGTCTTCCCCCAATCTTGATGCATGTAAGAGCTCCTACTCTGGACAAAGAACACAACAACATAATCTAAATAGGGAAGAGAGTAATGATGTGTGTGTTGGAGGTGATGACAGAGATCAACCATGCCATGTCAATCTTGAACGTGCACATGTACTCTCACAACAAAAAAGGAAATAAAGCCCAAATATAAACAATTTTCAAGATCCAGGAATTCCAGGAGATCCTGATGATATGTAGATCAACAGTACAAAGCTACCTGAATGGGTAGCCTAGAGAATTGCAGTAAGCCAGGAGATTACACAGGAGCTCGCAAGAGAAGAACATATGTTGTTTGAGAAAGACTCCTTGATGCTGCATAATACTCAATACAATAAGCACAAAATGAATCTACACATAGACAAGGTCAGTCTAAAAAGAAGAAAGGTAGTTCACAGATCAAGCGATGTGGTGGATGTCTTAGGAGTTGGATTGTCTTTCCTCACAAAACCACATTGTTCCATGAGAGATGTGCTTTCCGATTCGATTTACAACCATGAGTTGGAGACCATTATATTGAAGAAGAGAATAAGTGAGCTTGAGGAGGAATTGACTCCCAAGCCACTCTTTGCACAACCATTGGCCATACTCTCGGCAGAGGAGACTCTTCCAAATACTCCCGGAACTTCAAAGCCAATTAGAAAAGTATTTCAATTGTTTAATGGAGTCAAGGGCTATGTTTTTGAAAACGTTAACATAAGACTGGAGACAATCAGACAAGCATGGGAGGTCAATATTAGCCTACGTAATCTTTCACAAAGGATTACAAATTTTACTGAATATTTGTGAAGAGATTTGCAACACGATGAAACCTACTATGAAAATGAGGTAAATACTTCCATCGCACAAGTCACTAGTATGATTGATTATCAAATAAACCAACAAGGATTGTCCTAAAACAAAAGATTAAAGCAAATAAAGGCAAGTTGGGAAGCACAAATAAAATTATTGCAAGCTGCAATTGTTGTTTGCGAAAAAATCAATGAAAGGAGAGGAGATCCTACTTTAAAATCATTTGTTGTTTTTAAGGAACTGCATGGCCCGAAACTTTTTAGGAATTCAACCATAATCACTAAAGAAGAACTTGATAGTCACTTGGCCACAATGAAGACCTCATTAGCTAACAACTTCGATGATCTTGGGGAATTTCCTGATGAATAATTGAAACAATGGCTTGTTACATTCGTTAATGACAACGAAGACCACTTCTTCGTCATCGACCAAGTCCAACTAGAATGCAAAGAAGTAGAGGAGAATTTTTTTCTCTTTGAGTTAAGCAAGAAATAACCATCACGCCAATCAAAGAGTATATTGATCATTGGGTCAAGAACACCTTGGAACAAATTGTTAACCCATAATAACCACCAGATACATTTCAACGAGAATTTGAAGCAACAACTCTTATAAAAGAAGATACATAACAACAATAGACAAACCAAAACAACAAAACATTTCCTTCTTGGCAAGTACTCAAGCAAGCATTGCATCTGCTTTTGCTCTTCTTTTCTTTCCTCACTTGGTAATACCTCAAAATTGTTTGTTCTATGTTTTCTTAAAACCTAACACCCCTTTCTAACTATCTTTATTTCTTTGTTCCAAGTCTTCCTTCTATTTTATGGTCCACGGGAGCCCCAATCCCATTATGTTTGGACAAACGCCTTCACTTTTTACAGACCTTATTTAAAAGACAATTGTATATTTTTTGAGCTTGTCGAACAACTGTTTTGGCATTTACAGAGATTATTGAAAAGACAATTTTATATTTTTTGACGTTTCCAAGGTATTGTTTTGGCAAAAATGGCTACTTGTTTTCTAGACTTTGAGTTTCAAATAGAATTTTCAAGTATTTGTTCACTTCTTTATCATTTTTCATTGAAATGTCATATTTTGTGCATATGTGGTCATTGACTTTCATTCTGCGAAATGATATTTTGACCTCTATGCTATAATTAGTAAATTTTGTATCATGTTGTGAAAACTAAATATAATAGTGCATGGTCCTTTCTCAAGCCTTTCTTTCCTTGTCTATGTTTACTTTAAAACAACCTGCTCGATTGTCAAGTTTTGTTTTAATTATGACTATCATCATAATTTATCCTTCTCGATTTAATTGTTTTAAAAAATCCAACATGATTTATCCTGCTCGACTTCTTTTCAAGATGGTTGAACATTGTCAAATACATCAGCCCTTTCCCTGTACATCGTCTTATTTTCCATTCTTCTGGTTTACAAAAACAGTTTTCCTTTTAGGTTTGAAGTTTAAGAATTGCTTTGCTTTTGGATTGTCCTTCATCTCTTCATTTGTTTGTAGATGGTCTTCTTTGAGCTTTGGTTAAAGAAGCAGGTGTACCAATAACCAAATTGTGATATCCTATTGTCAATTTTAACGTTGTGTGGAAGGAACCTCAGTTGTGCGGGGAACTCTACCCTATTTGTTTTCCGCAAAACTTAACATGCACACACTTTACATTGTTTCTCGCACATCCTAGCATCTGCACACTTTACATTGCTCCCCCCACATCCCAACTTCGGCACATGTTAGATTGCTTCCTCTACATCTTTACTTCCACATACTTCCTTTTACTAAGTTCTATGCCAGATGTTTTTACTTGTTTTTTATAATAAACATTGTTACTTAAAATAAATTCAACTCAACGATAATTTTTAAGTTAAACATATGCATAAAAACATTTTGTTC
Source organism: Picea engelmannii (assembly GCA_009831015.1). Taxonomy (NCBI): domain Eukaryota; kingdom Viridiplantae; phylum Streptophyta; class Pinopsida; order Pinales; family Pinaceae; genus Picea; species Picea engelmannii. The sequence goes on from ML779315.1 coordinate 195,914, forward strand.
ACTTTATATGGCATTGTTTAACTGTGCTATGTTTTTTCCCTTTTCATCATAATCGAACGACATAAATTTACACGAAAGCACAATTTTATGTTATTTAAATTGTAGAAATGGATTCAACATGTTGAAAAACCTCTAGGGCACCCAGATTACACAGAATTTACCACTCAAATATGCATATACAACAATTTATGGCCGGATTTTGGGCACACAGAATTGACCACTCACATATGCATATACAACAATTTATGGTCGGATTTCAGGATAAAATGTAGAACATTTAGACTACGACACTTTATATATTTATTTTTTATAATAAACAAAGTGTGGGAGGATGAGTGATATGAATTATCCGAACATTAGACTAAGTGTTGGTTGTGCAGACGTTCGAAAGATATATCTATGCGGACAATATGTCTATGTTGAAGATATATTTGTGCAGAAGATATATATGTTTAACAATATCTTTTTAAGTTAATGTTTGTTGATTATAAACTTTTACAGGTTGTTAGGGTGACATTTGATGCCAACATCAAGGACACTGACATACTTTTTAAGTTAAAGATATGCATAAAAGCATTTTGTTCACTTTATATACATATTTTTTATAATAAACATTGTTACTTAAAATAAATTCAACTAAGTATCGAGAATTAGTGGTGAAAACTTAGAAAATGAAATTGTCATAAATCAGTCAGTTATCATGCAAATTACATTGTTGGTCAGAATTTGTGCTATGGAACTATTGGAAGTACCGAGTTACCAAGTGTCGGAGTGTGGAAGGATGAGTGATGAATTATCTGCACAAGAGTTCAAATTAGACTAAGTGTTGGTTGTGCGGGGCATATGCATGTGCATGCGTTCGGAATAGATATATGTGCAAATGATATGTCTGTGCCGAAGATATATATGTGTGGAAGATATATATGTTTAACAATATTTTTTTAAGTTAATGTTTGTTTATTATCAACTTTTACAGGTTGTTAGGGCGACATTCAATGTCAACATCAAGGAAATTGACATTTTTTTAAGTTAAACATATGCATAAAAGCATTTTGTTCACTTTATATGCTTTTTTTTTTTATAATAAACATTGTTACTTAAAATAAATTCAACTAAGTATCAAGAATTAGTGGTTGAAACTCAGAAAATGAAATTGCCATAAATTAGTGAGTTATCATGCAAATTACATCGTTGGCCAAAATCCGTGCTATGAAACTATTGAAAGTATGGAGTTGTGAAATGCGGGAGTGCGGGAGAATGAGTGATATGAATTATCTGCATAAGAGTTCAAATTAGACTAAGTGTTGGTCGTGAAGGGCATATGCCTTTGCAGACGTCCTGAAGATATTTCTGTACGGACGATATGTCTATGCTGAATATATATATGTGCGGAAGATATATATGTTTAACAAAAAAATTAAGTTAATGTTTGTTGATTATCAACTTTTATAGGTTGTTGGGGTGACATTTAATGCCAATATCAAGGCTATCTTACATTTTCATTTAGTTATTTTTAGTTTAATTATTTATCTCTTGTGTCAAGAACTCTACCCACTTTGTTTCCCACAATTATAATGTTTAGATACTTTGCATTGGTTATCGCCCATCCTAACTATTATCACTCCAGGAGCCTTTTTAGGTTGTATGTCAAGAGAGCCTGGTAACTTAATCAAATGCTCAATAATGTAAAAGTGGATCAAGTTGGATGACTCGATATGCTCTCATTCACTCAAAATACACATGAATTCACTCAAACACATAAGGCTTTCAACTATACTTGTTCAGAAAGTTTAATCATGGTATGAAAGTATGGAGAATGTTTATCATATCAGTAGAATCACAAACACACAATTGCACATGTGAATGACTAACTATAACAGGCAGAATTTGTTTATAAGCTTAGTATATCAATGAAGAGATGAGATGACAGTTATTTGTCATTAGATAACCATAAACAATGCACATAACATTTACTCATAAACATGAAAAGATAAGAAATGGAAAACTGAACAGTCTACAGTGAAAGAAGCTTATGTTTCAATATGTATTCATAGTGTTTCTAATACAAGAATAGTAGCCAAATCTCCAAATTCCAACCTCTTACACTATATAAATGATTGGCTTTATAGCCTTTACCATGTACAACTAAGATCCTTCAAAAAAGGGATCAAATAGCTAAAATTAGCTTGTAATCTAATCTATTACAAAATCAAAGGATCCAGATCCTATTTCTTAGGGAAACTAATCCTCATCCTAAGCTAGGTGTTAACAACTTCTCCTGCTTGTTGGAAGATGCCAAATGCCTTGTAAAGTCTTCAACCACAGCTGGGCATCGAATCTTTTCATCCTTGACCAAAAATAGAATTCAATTAGAACTTGTCTTCTACCTCGTTGGCAAATCCCTGGTTTGTCGCGCAATAGGTGTAAAATGGTCAACAAATGCTACAAACACCTGTAGAAGACAAATTAGACCGAGATACTTGAATACTTGATTAAAATCTGACTTGGAGATTGATATCTTCGTTGCTTCTGAACCAAAAAAGCTACTTTCAATTGATTACAATGATATTACTCAGGCTTCATATCATTGCTTCTTTGATTAGCCTTCTATGTCACCAAATCTTCATATACATGCTTTCATTCCTTTAGGCAGAAACAGAGTATAAGCAAGGTAGAGGTGACCGAGCTCCTATAGATTACTCTGACTGATGCTGACTGTATAATTTGCTCTTGCTAGTACTCTGATAACCATATTTTTATATCTTTGCTTGATAAACCTCAAGAATCAAAACTGAAAATGATCTTAGGCAAAAAGGATATATATTTCTTTTGTTTAATAGCTATATCAAGTATAAGCCTTATATATATCTAAATATGGTATGGTCATTGTAGAAAAACAAAAACTGATACCAAAACTGAAACAAAGTCATGTTCATCAGTTCTCTTCCTTAGAAGAAGTAGGTGAAGTTGTCTTCCTTAATATACCATTGAGTGATGAGTTTTCAAGCTGTTTTTCTCCTCTACAAGCATGGAGTCACTAATTTTTTCCTTGGTCCCATTCAACTTCTGGTTTTCTTCTTGACAACTATTATCAAGGATCCTGCTACACATATTGCTTTCATAGGAGTCTTGTGCCCTAGATTTAACAATTGCAATATCCTTGTGACTTTGATCATAGCCAAGTGGTGTCAAAACTTCCTTCTCTGTTACTAAGATGCCTATAAGATTGTCCTTCATCGCAGTCCTCCAAGTATGCATTCTACCACCATATATCATTCGAGCACACATAGCAACCCCAATGAAAACCTGCCACAATTTATCACTATGTGAAATGCAAGGACCGTGTTCATACAATGGAGTAGTTGACACATTATATACTCTAGCAGCACGATTTGGTACAGCATGAGTCCACTGATGAACATCTCCATTACTTGTTAAAGCAATGAATTCTTCTCCATATAATCTCTTGTGGCAGAATGTATATATATACACATGGTCGCTCTCAGTGATATACCCAATGACGGGTGATTCATCTGGTGGCTCCATTGTGCCCACACTCACTTGTACAAATTGACCTACATCATTTAGTGATGGATGGACCAACTGTGAAAGGACATTTTTTAGAAAAAGGTGTCAGGGCTCATTAGTGGGTTGATATGTTTTGACAGGCTCTTGAGGCTGCGAGCTCTAGAGAATAAAAACATACCATCAGTACCAACTGCAACAAGATAAAAAGGATCTCGAATTGATCTTCTTGGTCCGCTTCATATCCACCTGAATATTGATCAAGATCGGATCCTGCAACGAAATCGATCATTGAGCACAATACACAACATTAGAAATTAAACGGGAAAAGAAGGCCTTTGATTGCTCATCGTCAATGATATTGAAATCAACATGCAAATGATCATAATATTGAACATGTTGTTGTTACAGGAGAATCGATTGGATTGAAACCTCTGTTCCCCAGTGAGAACTACAGAGGGTATGATACCAAAATCTTCACAATCTTGATGTCGACCTACTCTTGAAACTTTTTGAACCTATTTCCCATGAAAAACAAGAGCGAATCCATGTGGGTAACTCTGGCATCTCCACATCTGCAAGCAACTAAACACTTCATTAATCTTCTCAGCGCCTTGTGTAGATGTTATCGATGCTCTGCCTTTAACAACTATTGCTCAACTGATAACTGCAAGCTTGGCAACTAGCTCTTTCAATACCTGCCAGTATAATTGTGATCGTTGGTATACTTTGCTTGACACCTCGCGTTTAAGGTTTTTTAAACTTGTGCTTCTTATTTTCCTAGTGCACACAATCCCACATGCATCAGGATTTTAAGGGTTGTGGGTTTTATATACATGGACTCTTGATTAATGCATTAGATGAGTTGTGTAGAATAGTGTCAGGCTTGGCGCTTGCGTTAGGCTTTGGAATGTGGATAATATGTGTGGCTATACTAGGAGCTTGACCTTCGGGTTATACTTTTGGTAAAAAGAAAAATAAAAGGAGCAAAAAATTTATACTTTTTTTATTTGTGAATATGAAAACTTAGAAAAAGAAAAGTTTAGGAAAACTAATGAAAAGTTATTTTTGCCATGTAAATTTAAAAAACAAGGATCATAGGAATTCGAGGCAAAATTTGATAAATGAAACTCATCAAGACTCAATGAGGATTTCGAAAATTATGATAATGGCAAATGACTGAGGAAATCAACAAATCAAACACGAACAAATGAAGTTGCCTCAAAATTTAGAAGACCATTTTGAGCGCTAACACTAACTTCCAAACACTTTACATTGCTTCCCACATATACTAACCTCCCCATTGAACACTACACTTATTTACATTGTTTCCCGCATATGCTAACCTCCCCATTGAACACTCCACTTTTTTACATTGCTTCCTGCATATGCTAACCTTCGCATTGAACACTTAACTCATTTACTAAATTTTATTCCACATTGAACACTTTACCTTTTTTTCTTATTTTTTACAAAGTTTTATGTAAAATGTCACTGCAAAGACTTTACATTGCTTCCCACATATGCTAACCTCTCCATTGAATAATTCACTCATTTACTAATGCAGAGTGCAGATGTGCATAAGATATATCTATGCAAAGCACACTTCATCGATATGGTCATAGCAAAACACTACTTATAACTTCAAAAATGGATAAGTAAAATATTAAAATTAAAACTATGGCCATTAATCAATAATATTTTTTAAGTTTAACATATACATAAAAACATTTTGTTCAGTTTATATACTTATTATACCTACCTCCATAAAGATATATAGTCATCAATTGGCAAGTCAATGGTTTTTGACTTTAATCTAATTTTTCTAAATTCCTAAAATTTACATAATGTCTATCAAAATTATATATTAAATTAAATTTTTGAAAAAAAAAAAAAAAAAGAATTTTGGAAATTAATTATTTCTCATTTTTCATTGGTAAAAACCATTGATGTGACTATATTCTCATGCCTGAACATGACATTTAAAAATTAAATATTAATAAAAAAATTAGAAAAACCCTTAAATTTTACACGTATGCTATTGCATTAAAGTTGGGCAACTACGTGGGTTCATTGGGTTTAATTTGGTCCCTTTATTGAGAATTCATGGCATCTTTTAATGCTTTCAGAATTAAGTCTGTCAGTGCATTTTAAAGAAGAATCGAGCTTCACGAAAATAATTTAATAGTCGCTCTTGTTTCCTCAAAGCTGGCGTTGGATCCATGGAAAATGGAGCTTGTTGTGAATGGGAAGAGGGCAGGATCAGGGAAAATGGAGCTTGTTGTGATTTGGAAGAGGGCAGGATCCCGTTAGCCTTTGGCTAAAGCAATGATGGGCATGTAAATGTAGGTAAGCACATTCTTTTCTCCACCTTGCTCAGATCATAGTGAGGGGCTATGCTYATAATAAAGCAATGATGGGCATGTAAATGTAGGTGAGCACATTCTTTTCTCCACCTTGCTCAGATCATAGTGAGGGGCTATGCTCGTAATAAAGCAATGATGGGCATGTAAATGTAGGTGAGCACATTCTTTTTTCCACCTTGCTCAGATCATAGTGAGGAGCTATGCTCATAATAAAGTAATGATGAGCATGTAAATGTAGGTGAGCACATTCTTTTCTCCACCTTGCTCAGATCATACTGAGGGGCTATGCTCATAATAAAGCAATGATGGGCATGTAAATGTAGGTGAGCACATTCTTTTTTCTACCTTGCTCAAATCGATCATAGTGAGGGGCTATGCTCATAATTTAGATGGAAATTTTTTTCCAAACATACTTTATAAATGTTCATAATTTAAATGGAAATTTTATCCTAAACATACTTTATAAATAAATAATTATATTTTAATATTAAATTAATCACATTTAATGTATAATATTATGATTTTTTTTTTTTAAATTCATATAAACATTAATTATAATTAGTATTAATAATATAAATTCACATTAAAAAAATTCATTACTAATTATGTATATATGTTTTCACTTTGTTATCATAATATATCATTTTCCTTTCATTTAATGATCAAATAAATGTTTTGAATCCATATTAGATTATTTTTAATTTTTGATAAATAATTTATTTTAGAATTTTTTAAATTTTATTTTTCTTTCATTCATTAAATTTTGTGATTAAAATTTTTCATAATTATATTAAATCAATTTTAATTTTTTATAATTTTTTCAAATTATATAAAAATATTTGGTTTAAAAATAAAAATATTTAATAAATTTATAATTTTTATTATAAATAATTTTTAAATTTTAATTTTTTTACACTTTTATATTATTAAAAAGTATTTAGTTGAAAAGTTTAATATTTATAAAAAAATTAATTTTAATTTTTAAATAAAATACATTTAAATATTCATGACATTTTTTATATTAATTCTTTATAAATAACATTGGATAAAATTGTTTGCTTTAATTTATAAATAGCATTAATAAAATTGTATAAGATTATTTGCTTTAATTTTTAATTTTTAGTGTTTTTACAATTTTACATTAATTTATGTAAGAATTTTTAGTTGAAAAAGTTTGATATTAATAAAAATATGTTGAATTTTTTAATAAACATTTGATTTTTTTAATATGTATATATTTTTAAATATAAATATATCTAACCAAATACAATTTTGGTTGTGTTTTGGTCTTTTTTTTAGTTCAAATATAATAAATTGATTAAGTGTTGCATATCCATCAAAATTTAAATAAATCTAAGTGTTGCATATCCATCAAGATTTAAATAAATCTATTAATATATGATGCTTATTATTGTATATGGTTTCCAAATCTTAATTAAACTTTAAATTTATCCAAAAATCCAAAAACAATGATAATTGGATTAAAAAATTTAAATTCAATCAATTAATTATTTAGATTATTTTTTTAAATAAAAAATATATTAATTATTAATTATTAAATATTTTAAAAAATATACTTTAATAAACTAATAATATAATGATGGTACTAAATTAAAATGAAAGATTCATTAAAATATGCAATATAATATTATAAAAAATAAAAATAAAAATCATTTATAATTTTATTTTAAAAATTAAAAAAAATCATCAACAATAATATTAATATAAATTCATTTTAATTAAAATATTTCTTTTTTTTAATTATACACAAACAAAATTATTTATAGTATTCTTCCTATCAAAGAGTTTATCCATCAATTATGTGTTATATTATGTAATATAGTTTATCTCTTTCATCAATAAATCAACAATTTTGAAATGAAGTATCCTACTCTTTAAGAGTCAAATTTAACTTGGTCATATATATAGAGACTTCATTCTTAATTTTACCTTAATTTTTAGCTTTGAACTATATAAAACTATTATCTTAACACATTTTCAAGAAGCAAGTATAAGCACCTTTGCTGTTATTTTCACTTGTTTTTTCTAATAAACATTGTTATTTAAAATAAATTCAACTCAACAATATTTTTGAAGTAAAACATATGCATAAAAAAAATTTGTTCACTTTATATACTTATATTTTTATAATAAATGTTGTTACTTAAAATAAACTCAACTAAGTATAGAGAGTTAGTGGCGGAATTTTAGAAAATGAAACTGCCATAAATGAGTCGGTTATCATGCAAATTACATTGTTGGTCAAAATTTGTGCTATGGAACTATTCGAAGTGCGAAGTTGTGAAGTGCGGGAGTGCAGGAAATGAGTGATATGAATTATCCGCACAAGAGTTCAAATTAGATTAAGTCTTGGTTGTGTGGGGGATATGTCTGTGTAGAAGAGTGAAAGATACATATGTGCAAACGATATGTTTGTGTGGAAGATATATATGTTTAACAATATTTTTTGAGTTCAACATATGCACAAAAACATTTTGTTCACTTTATATACTTATTTTTTAATATATCATGTATATATGTAAATGCATTGAGATATCTACAAAGTTAAAAACTTGGGTGTTAATCTTTGTTGATTATCAACTTTTACAGGTTGTTGGGACGACATTCAATGTCAATATCAAGGTTATGTTACCTTTTCATTTAGTTATATTAAGTTTCACTATATATCTCTTGTGCCGAGAACTCTACTTGCTTTGTTTTCCACAATTCTAACATGTGGATACTTTGCATTGGTTCTCACCCATCCTAACCTCCAAACACTTTACATTGTTTCCCAGGTTTGCTAACCTCTCCATTGAACATTTCACTTTTTTACATTGTTGCCCACATATGCTAACCTCTACATTCAACACTTCACTTATTTACTAAGTTTTATTCCACATTGAACATTTTACCTTTTGGTTATTTTTACAAAGTTTTATGCAAAATGTTTTCAATGCAAACATTTTTCATTATTTCCTGTATATGCTAGCCTCCCCATTCAACATCTCACATATTTACTAATGCGGAGTGCGGAGGTGCAAAGATATATTTATGCAGAGCGGAGTGTGTAGATATCATCATAACAAAAGGTTCTGCATAACTTGAAAAATGAATAAGTAAAATATTAAAATTATGACCACTAATCAACAATTTTTTTAGTTAAACATATGCATAAATGCACTTTGTCCACTTTATATACTTATTTTTATAATAAACATTGTTACTTAAAATAAATTCAACTCAACAATATTTTTCAACTTAAACATATGCATAAAAACATTTTGTTTACTTTATATACGTATTTTTTTATAATAAACATTGTTACTTAAAATAAATTAAGTGGACAATATTTTTTAAGTTAAACATATGCATAAAAACATTTTGTTCACTTTATATACTTGTTTTTTATAATAAACATTGTTACTTAAAATAAATTCAACTAAGTATCAAGAGTTTGCGGTGGAATCTTAGCGAAAGAACCTGCCATAAATAAGTTTGTTATCATGTAAATTACATCATTTGTTAGAATCTGCGTCGAAGATATATCCGTGCGGAAGATACATATGTTTAGCAATATTTTTTAAGTTAAGCATATGTATAGAAGCATTTTGTTTACTTTATATACTTATTTTTTAATACATGTATATATGTAAAAACACTGAGATAAATAAAAACATTAAAAGACTTTTGTGTTAATGTTTGTTGGTTATCAACTTTTACAGCTTGATGGGGTGACATTCAATGTAACATCAAGACTATCTTACCTTTTCATTTAGTTGTATTAAGTTTCACTATTTATTTGTTGTGTCAAGAACTCTACCCACTTTGTTTCCCGTAATTCTAACGTGTAGTTACTTTGCATTGGTTCTCGCTCATCCTAACTTCCAAATACTTTACATTGCTTCCCGCATGTGCTAATATCCCCATTGAACACTTCATTTATTTACATTGTTTCTGGCATATGCTACACCTCTCTTTCCTTGGGCTTCAGCAACAGGACGACTCAAGAAGTCTCAGAGCACCGTGGCTCCCAGAGTTCTAACTGCCCTCAGAGATTTCCAATTAGCATATTCTCGAGCTACTCTTTGTAATCAACATTCTAACTTTAATCAACATCATCTCATCTGCATCACCCACATGCAGTTGTCATGAGAAAACATAAAAGAAATCATTTAGGAACTCCAACTTAGTTCAAAAAGGAATTCAACTTTTTCCCCAAAACAAGAAATTTCATTTCATAATTCATCTTGGTTGTTGTCATATTATGAATGCAGCCATCCTTGTGGTTTTCCACAGGCACCAAACTGCATACCATTTTTCCAGTAATGCTTCCTCTTGCATACAACCAACAAATTGTCAGTATTTTCTGTACATCATAATTCAACATGTACAACACCTTATGCAATGATCTTAGAATTGCCTGCACCTAACAATTCAATCACAATTACCAAACAACTTGACCAAATAGACTGACTCGTCATTCTATGCATATGCATGTTCATAATTAGCAACAGTAAGTTTATTATTTCAATTTTCTGAACATAAAATTTTCTGTAGTCTCTATTCCTGTGACTACCTAGCTTGCAACTTTCTTGTTGCAATGTTTAACAGTTCCTGAAATGTTCTCAACTTCATGAGTTAGAAACATTTCAACCATTAGTATAATTATTTCCATGCAATAATATATATGCATGTACTTACAAACCGTGGTTTGGATTGCAGAACCGCCTTGGAGAATTAGCTTACATGCAACTTTGGTCCCTACAATGTCTTCTGGTCGTCGATCTTGATGTATCATGATCAACGCCAGTGTGGGTCCTCTGACCTTTAAGTATGTTACGTAACTTCAACCCCACTAGCTCTATTCACATGGCAAGCCACACAGCAGAATACTAGCGGCTGATACATAGTCCATTCAAATGGGTGACACGCATCACGTTCCAAATGCCATTTCAATCTTCCACAGCTCGGAATCCACTTACACTTGGCACACATCCCATGTGTCCACGTCCATCCAAGTGATGTCATCATGACTCACTACTTTGACTCTTCGGGAGATTTTGCCCTTCACTACTGTGTTTGACCTTTTAACATTGGCTTGATCCAACGGTCGAGCTCTCCTCTCCAGATATACGGTGAAGATCCACTTCGGAGCTTCGGGCTTCGGCCCTTCTCTTGTTTCTGACATTAGACTTCACTGAAGTCGCGAACTCCGAAGGGCTTCCAGGTTAACTCCTCTGCACCTTCCCCAGATCTGACGGTCACAAGGGATTTCCCTTCCTTCCGAACAGATCCTATGGCGCAGAACAGACTCTGTTACTCTACCGATTTCCAAAGGAATTCACAGCTAACTGTCTCACAACATTATTAGATATAACGGTCATGAAGGATTCTCCTTCTCCCGAATAGATCCTAAGTTCCACATTACTCTATGGCCCAACACCACTTCTGTCGTGGTTTTATGACACCATTACTCCTCCTGAGCTTCGTAACACGACCAAGGTTACCTCTTAGCACTCAGGAATGTTCTGAGGTTCAAAATTGATCCTCCAGACACAACTTCCTCTTGAAACCTTGGGTCCAATGACCACTTATCCAGCCTATCCAGGCTCAGCGTTTGAAACATTGGCTCTGAACTAGAATTTTGTCCATTTCAACAACAAATCCTTCTGAAACTCTTGCTTCAACTTCCAATAACATGGCCCATCCAGGATTAGTGTTGTAACCATGCTCTGATACCATTTTGTAACATCCCTGGCCTTCAAAAGATCGGGTAATGCTACCAACACAACCTTAACTTAGCCTTTAAACCTCTGATACCATATTGTAACATCCCTGGCCACCCACAGGTCGGGCAATGCCACTACTGCGGAATATACACTTATATATATAATATGCATTAAATCAAATTAACACATTTAACATAGAGTTACTGCCATCATACCAACTTAAATATAATTAACAACAATTCATACATGCAGCGAAATACATGAAAACATACAAGCATCACAAACATGAATTTCAATTGAAATTAAACACATGATGATACTTATCTTTGAAACTGGAGTAACTCCACCAAATACGTTCAGAGCTTCCACAAACCTCCCAGCCATAGACCGCGTTGCTCATCACACTCAACTGTGGGTCACCCCCGAGCTGGGACTAAGCTCCATCCAGGGCGAGGGAATCCTAAACTAGGCTGAGGTCACAGGAAACTGCACAGTGCAACTAGAAGGATTCTCTCCAGAAGCCTTCTTACACCCACTACTCACAGACTCTCATTCCCCACATGCTTGTTCCACCCGGGAGTATACACCTTCACAAACACAGTCCATCGGTTGCTTCACCTCCCTCTCTGGGTTTCGACAACAGGCTGGATTAGAAATTATCAGAGCTTCGTAGCTGGTGTTGGACTCTCTTTGGGAGAAGACCACTTCCCAACAAACTCTCTCACCTGGAGAGAGCTGCTCACAGGCCTGACAACCTGCCTCTTCAACCACAACCACCTCTCTCACCTAGAGAGAGTGTTACACACATGCCTGACAACGTGCTTCTTCAACTCCATTCCAGCACAAGAAGGAAAACAACAATGGTTCAAAACTCATTCACACAGGGCTAACAGCAGGATCAACAGATGGGCATGGCACCGTAGGCGACAACAACCCACGCTAAAACATGGCACAACTAAGGCGGTTACCCAGGTGTTGGGTTCCTCATGAGACACAGAACAGCTCACGAATGCACTGTGTGGCCACAGCAACCCATAGTTACGACACCACATGGCACAAACAAATACGAGATACTCAGGCTTCCCCGGAGACATGGATCAGTCCATCAATTTTCCCACGGGTTTCAGGGTGCGTGACCAGGAACACAATGCAGATGCAGACGCAGAGGCAAAACGGGTTTAGATGCCCCAAATCCTAACGAACTTAGGTGGAGAATGACAGAATGGGAAGCGAACCCAAAAATGTTGGCTTTCCCAGCTATAACTGCATGCGCCTAGGTTGACACTTGTCTTCATGGAGCCACATGAGTTCCACTTAGCACAAGTTCCCTTTACAAGAACTTAGGACAAAACTCAACATGTCCCCCTTAGCCTTCAGGAAATAATAATAAATTATTATCCCCTTTAGAGGTAAGCCCCCTAGCTTATCCCCTAGGCCCACACACTTAGCCTCCTCCCTTACCCAACCTTGTGGAAGCTTAGGCCCTCATCACTCTTTCTTCGTGGTCGGTCTACACGCAACGATGTTTATATTTTATTAATGATCTGCATAATTACATACACAAAATCAGGCTCTTGGCCTTTAACACCTAGGCTCTCCGGCCTAATCACCAAATAAGCCTCCTAGCTTATTATAACTCGGCTCACCAGCATACAAAACATGTTTACAATTTATAAATACAACTAGGGCTCGTCTTTGGGGATATTACACTAGGTACCATCCTCTAAATGAGGGGAAGTACTTGGGAGTTTTCCTTGGGCTTTATAACCTGGAAAAAAAAAGGATGGAAGCTACAACGTGGAGATTTGGAGACTTTGGCTAATGTCTTTCTACTTGTACAAGAAAAAGTAGTACATATATACACAAAATTTGAACAAATTTACATAGTGAAAAGAAGGGGGACATTGTTGAAAGTTCATTTTTTTTTTTAAAACTTTATCATATTACAAAATTATTAAAAAAAGCCATAAAGTTAAAGGTAGATGGCAATCATATTTTAGTGATTGGGAATGAGGCTGGAAGTTATTTATGTATGTACTATGGAGTACCACTCGCGTTGCATAAATAAATTTCAATGATTATAAAATCTCATAGAATCATCATTAAATTTACTAGTATCCTCAAATAAACTAGAGAACCCTTTCCTGATTGAAATAGTCATGGATGTAGTTAGTGATAGAATTGGTGTGATAGTCGTTTAGGATGCTTGTGCATGTGCCTAGATTGACACATTACATTGGTGTTGAAAAAATTCAAATAAGATTACGTCATAAGCACTTCTAATCGCCTCCTTCTCCATAAAACTTTCCATATTCCTAACCAGTTTTTATAGTAGGTGCCATTTTTCTTTTCTACAATCCTACATACCCAAAATTTTTATTAAATTCACTAATTAACCCTGACCGGGCATATAAATAATGAATTTCTCTATGCAAAATTTGAATTTATGTTTAGCATTGTAGTACCTTCCAATGAGATCATAAGCATCTCTATTAGCCTTAACCATTGCTTGTATCTCTAAATATGTAAGTTTGTTTGGAGAAGTGCAAAGGTATGTGCTAAAAATGGCATCTAATTTAGCAATATTGAACCTCCCTTCGATGTTGTACATTCCCAAGTCGTTGACCTATACTTATACCTATCTGTTGGATTACTGAGAGGAGGGGTGAATCAATAATAGAACAATTTAATCATTTTTAACCATATAATCCAAGTGTTATATCAATGTATCATTATCATCCAATAACTACAGAGTAAATAAGCAATGAACAAATGAACAAGCATACACATACACAGTACACCAGTGTTTTATGTGGAAACCCAAAGCAAGAGAAAACCACATAATGTTTTTTCTTATATGTCTTGAAGAATTACATTCGTTGGAAGCACCAACTTTCTTTGTTTTCCAACTGCAACTGGAAGGAGGCTCCAACCACCTAGTTTCTCAGGCTACAATCTAAGGGAAGCTCCAACTCCCCAATTCTCTAGCTACAATCAAAAGGAGGCTACAACCCCCTTATGTTCTCCGGCTACAACCCCCTTATGTTCTCCGGCTACAACCACATGTCCTTGCCTCGTCCAACCGCCCTGACATATAAGTAGAATGATGGAACCACTGTCACACTATCACTGTGAAATGTACTGTTGTAAATCTATACCAATCAACCTGCACCAAATAACCTGAACCATGCATCAACCTGTAATCAACCATGCGCCAACCTGTACCAAACAACCTGTAATCAACCTGTACCAAACAACCTGTAATCAACCTGTACCATAAACAAATGCATCAACCATGCACCAACCTGTACCATGAACAAGTGCATCAACCATGCACCAAACCTGTACAAATAACCTGTCACAACAACTTGTCCAAACAACATGTCTCATCAATCTTATCAACCAAATCAGATCTACTCACCAAGACAACTCTCAAAGATCTGCATCAACCAAGCATAACACAACAACTCATAATCATCACCAAGATTAATATGTGCTTCTAATAATACAAGTATGCTACATCATCCATAAACCATGCGTCAACAATACTACTAACAAGTGCCTCCAACCATGTACCAAGTATGTACCAATCATGTAACAACTACTCATCAACTATGACTCATAAAGATGTACCAACATCATCAACTATACACCTCATGTATGTGCCAACTCATTAACTACTTTTCTCAACCATGTGCCCGACATGTACCTCAACCAAATGCCCTCATCAATTTCATCATCCAAATCTGATTTGTAACTTTGTAATAGACCTTGCTAAATTCTGGTTTATTCTAGAGAGCGTGTCTCGCAAGGAATATTTGTTGAATTGATCTAAAAATGTTACACGGAATACTACAGACTATACTCTAACCAACACATTTTGTCTTACTGAATTTGGATCTGTTATGAAGAAGTTATGACATTTTTACCCGAAACACTTGTTTTAGACTAGTTTCAGGACTAGCCACAAACCCTATTTTCCACAGAGTGTAACTCCAAAAATACAACGACCCACAAGCTGAATTTTTTACCACAGATGCTTGAATATGTTTTCTCAATGGCCTATCAATTTCACGGTTTAATCATTCTAGAAAAAAAAGTTATTGCGAAAATGGTGAGATGGCATGTAAATAGCATACCTTAGAAAACATCATCAAAAGAATTTATCCTCCCTTGAATTCTGGCCTTCTTTTCTTCACCTTCCCTCTGAAATTCGGCTTAGATATCCTTTGGTTACCTCAGTCACCTATAGATATTCAATATGCTCAAGTGTGATATAAAATGAGAGAGCCTTGCCTCTTATTTATACTCTCAAAAAAATTTCCCTAGAAGCTTCTTCTAGGTCACTTAACCTATTTTCCTCATTTATAGGGTTAACCACTTTCCATAATTAAAAAGTTCTCCATTACTTTATCATTTAAATATTCCTCCTTGACTTTGTCACCTCACTTTATCATTTAAATAATCTTCTTTGATTTTGTCACTTAACTTTATTATTTAAATAATCCTTCTTGACTTTGTCACTTTACTTTATCATTTAAATAATATTTTCTTCTTTGCAATCTCTTTGACTTCTTTGACCTTTTGGGGCTTCAAGCCAACATATGAGGGTCCTCCAACTTCGTAAGGCCATAACTCTCAAACCGTGAGGAGTTATGTGGCGTTCCACATACCACCAGAAATTGCATGACATGTACTATCCATCTAGAATAGTCTAACCTACAAATATATCAAAATTCATACCATTATCCATCAAACAAACTTGGGTCCATTACCCAATCCTGGGTTCTCTAACTTCTCATGGAAATAACTCTCTAACAGTGAGGAGTTATGTGACGTTCCACATACCACCGAAAATGGAATGACATGTACTATCCATATAGAATAGTCTTACCTTCAAATATATTAAAACTAATACCATTATACATGAAACAACCTTGGGTCCATTACCCAAACCTTTGTGCTACCAGAATTCGCTACCGAATTTTCTCCAAGGGTTGACATCAATCACTAAGGGTTGACATCAATCTACAATATCACTCTCCAATAGTTGACATCAATAAAAACCAACAATCCATACCAACCATCCATAAACCTAAGCCAATTGTCTGACAATCTCCCCCTTTGACATTGATGGCAACACTTAGTCATGATAACATTCATGCTTATACTATTCATCAATGTTTCTATCTCTCCCCCTTTGACATTAATGGCAAAGGGTATCTCCCTTTGGGGTTGCTCCCCCTGACTCAACTCTCCTTAGGGCTGCTCCCCTTGTCTACGTGCCTTTGATTTTTCTTTGTGTTTATAAGCCTTTTATTACTCTCTTTCTCTTCATATGAATAATATCTCCCCCTTTGACAAAGGGTATCACTCTCAAGTCATATCACTCATTCTTCCCTTGTGACAATCACTCCCCTTGGAAACATGCCTCTATCCTCTCTCTCAAAAGCATTCATTTTGGAGTAGAAATTACTCCTAGTATTTGGTGAAGATACTCAAGGGATTCCCATGGAAGCGGTTTTGTAAAGATATATGTCACTTGTTCTTTTGTTCCCACATATTCAACTATGGTGTTCTTCTCTGCAACCTGTTCCCATAGAAAGTGATACTTGATTTTAATGTGCTTTGTCTTGGAGTGCATCACTGAGTTTTTTGAGATACCGATGGCACTTGTATTGTCACAATATATTGGAATGGACTCATCATACTCAACCTGTATAAGTTTGTTTCATCCATAGAACCTGTGTACAACATGTTGTTGTTACAATATACTCTGCCTCGGCTATATATAAGGATATTGATGATTGTTTCTTACTTAGCCAAGATACTAAACACTCACCCAAGTAGAACGTTGCTCCACTGGTGCTTCATTGGTCCTCAATGCAACCTGCCCAATCTGCATCTATGTAGGCAATAAGTGATAGTTCTTTTCCTTTTGGATACCATAATCCAAACTCTTTTTTTCCTTTGAGATGTCTAAAAATCATCTTCATTGCTAATACATGTGATTCCTTTGGTGCTGCTTGAAATCGTGCCACCTGTCCAACTGCCTGCATTACATTTAGTCTGGATGTTGTCACATATAGTAAGCTACCAATCATTGACTTGTATTGCCTCTGATCTGTAGACTTTGAATCATCATCTTTTCTCAACTTGCAACTGGTTTGCATAGGACTGGTAAATGGTTTGCAATCTTCCATTCTAAACCTCTTGAGTTACCTTAATGTAGAGGTTGTTGTATGCGCTTCGTTTCCATAGTTCGTAGGGATTTTTGTCATTGTTGTTTTTGAGCATTACTCTATTTTGAATGTGAACTAATGTATGCACTGCATGTGTCCAAAAAATATCTGTCAATTTGGAATCCATTAGAATTGTTTGAGCCATTTCCTGTGTAATTATCATCCATTGTGATAATGTTCCTTTGTCTCTGAACCACTCTCTGAACCAATCTATGAATCCATGCTCTCATCCACTATCATATATCTATCCAAATCTGCTAAGTGTTCTTATGAATCCATCTCTTTCCATATTGTCCAAGACTCTACTTGCATGATTGTCCATAATGCTGACCCATTTATCACTATACTATCATGAAGTCTTGATTAATCTATCAAACTGTACTTATGCTAACTGATTTCTCTGAATTTGTCTTCTCAAACTCTGCAAGTTGCTCGAAGGATAGTTCTTTGGTCTGTCACAACTATCACATATACTCCCCCTATCTAATATTCATATTACTTGGGAGTCTCTAAGACGGATGGCTTTGAACAATTCTTGCTTTGATGTGTATTCATCATCACCTTCATTGGTAGATTCATTATCTCTCTAAGCTTTGACTTCTTTCTTTCTGTTTGTGGATTCATCTTTCACTACAATGCCTGAAAGTACAATCTCTTGAACCTATTCCTTATTTACATGTCCTTCTGTTCTTTCAATTATTTTCCAAACCTTTATGTATCTGACATCTTTCCTTTTCTCCGAAGAATTTTCTTTATCTCATTTTATTGCCAATCTTGCGATCTCTGGTACCTGGTCTTTGTTCACCTGTTCTTCTTGTTTTCTTATCCATACTTTCTTATATCTAATATCAATATTCTCTTTCATGGAAGTATCGATCATGCTTCTACAATCACTGGCTATGTGTCCATAGTTATGACATTTGTAAGGGACCACATAGGCACTTCTTGCTTGAACATTTCTTTTATAATCCCCGCAATATGCAACCTTATGTCCATCTGAATTTTTGCCTTGACTGATCATGATCATGATTGAAGCTTCTTTGTGGCTTGAACATGGATGGTCTTCTTGAAGATGTATCTTCAATAGTTTTCTTATATTCTGGTTGACCATGATTCCTTCCTTTGAGTACTTTTGCATAACTCTTTCTATTTTCTCCGTTCTTCTTTTCTAGCAACCTAGAGTGTTTCTCTTTATTCTCTATAACTGATGTGGATGTTTTTGTCTCTTCAACGTTCTTGTTGAGCTTGACAATTTTACTTCTCAATGTGACAAATTCTTCTTCAAGCTTCTCAACCTTTTCTTCTTTCTTCATTATCTGAGACTTCATGACTTCTTCTGTTCTTTTTGCTTCTTCAAGCTGAATTTTTAATGCGATTATTTCTTCTTCAAGTCCTTTCTCTTCGTGACCAAACTCTGCCTCAAGATGGTTTAGATCGTTAGTTCTTTCCTTAAGATGATCTGTCAATATCTTTTCTCTCATTTCTGCTTCTTCCTTTTGTGTCGCTATGTTGGTTTCCAAACACTAATTTTGATATTCAATATTTTCTTCGATCTTTCTAGCTTCTTCTAGCTGAGTTCTTAAGTTCTCGATGACCTGTTGGGATTCTTAAAAAATGTGAACACTTTCCTTTTGTTTCATCAATTCTTTCTTGAGTGAATTATTTTCTTCTCTCAGTTCATCTAAAGCACTAATCAATTCTTCTTCATAATTGTCTTCCTTTGCAATTAGTTTTTCTATCTCAGTTCCTTCATGGAATTCTGTTTCAAGATGTCCACGTTTTTCACAATTAAAACAAAACAACATACCTCTGGTGATTATGTACTCTTCATCTTCTTAATCTGCTTGACATGGTGAACATAATTCTTCTTAATTTATATATGCATCTTCTTTGACATTTTATGAATCTATGATGGGTGAAGAATATATGTCATGTAACTTATCCTAGAGATCTTTTGTTGATGAACATTTACCAACCTTTTCTCTTATCGAATTAGGTAATCCTTCCCAGATGAAATCCATTGCTATTTTGTTATTCTTCCTCAATTCCTTCTTGGCTACARTCTTTTCCCTTTTTGAACTATCATATCCTGTAACAATTGATAGTCAAATATAATGTCCATGTGCCTGTAAAAATACTTTCGTCCYTATGCTCCACATCTCATACTTAAAATCATTMTGACCATTAAACATTGGTACTCCATTCTCAGAATAATCCATGATCTCCTTCTAGTGGTTAAATTGTTTCCTGAAGGAACCGACTCTAATACCAATTGTTGGATTACTAAGAGGGGGGGTGAATCAATAATAGAGMAATTTAATCATTTTCAAGCATATAATCCAAGTGTTATATCAATGTATCATTATCATCCAATAACTGTAAAGTAAATAAGAAATCAACAAATCAACAATTATACACATACACAGTACACCAGTGTTTTACGTGGAAACCCAAAGCGGGAGAAAACCACAAAATGTTTTTTCTTATATGTCTTGAAGAATTACATTCATTGGAAGCACCAACTTCCTTTGTTTTCCAGCTGCAACTGGAAGGAGGTTCCAACCCCCTAGTTTCTTAGGCTACAACCTGAGGGAAGCTCTGACTCCTCAATTCTCTGGCTACAACCAGAAGGAGGATACAACCCCATATGTTCTGAGGCTACAATCAGAAGGTGGATAAAACCACCTATCCTTGCCATGTCCAATCGCCCTGACGTATAAGTAGAATGATGGAACCACTGTCACACTATCACTGTGAGATATACTGCTATAAACATGTACCAATCAACCTGCACCAAATAACCTATACCAATAACCTCAACCATGCATCAACTTGTACCATAAACAAGTGCATCAACCATGCACCAACCTGTACTAAACAACCTGTAATCAACCTGTACCATAAACAAGTGCATCAAACATGCACCAGCATGTACCTCAACCTGTACCATGAACAAGTGCATCAACCATGCACCAAACCTGTACAAATGACCTATCACAACAGCCTGTCACAACAACTTGTCCAAACAACCTATCACAACAACTTGTCTCATTAATCTTATCAACCAAATCAAATCTACTCACCAAGATCAATCACCAAGATAACTCTCAAAGATGTGCATCAACCAGGCATAACACAACAACTCATAATCATCACCAAGATCAATATGTGCTTCTAATAATACAAGTATGCTACATCATCCATAAACCTTGTGTCAACAATACTACTAACAAGTGCCTCCAACCATCTACCAAGTATGTACCAATCATGTATCAACTACTCATCAACTATGACTCATCAAGATGTACCAACATCATCAACTATACACCTCATCTATGTGCCAACTCATCAACTACTTGTCTCAACCATGTACCCTACATGTACCTCAACCAAATTCCCTTATCAATTCCATCATCCAAATCTGATTTGTAACTCTGTAATAGACCTTGCTGAATTATGGCTTATTCTAGAGAGTGACCTTGTAGAGCGTGCCCCGTACGAAATATTTGTTGAATTGATCTGAAAATTCTACATTGAATACTACATACTGTACTCTAACCAACACAACTGGTCTTACTAAATTTGGATCTGTTATGAAGAAGTTATGACATTTTTTCCCAAAACCCCTGTTTTAGACTAGTTTCAGGACTAGCCACAAACCCTATTTTCCATGAAGTGTAACTCCAAAAATACAACGACCCACAAGCTGAAATTTTTACCACAGATACTTGGATATGTTTCCTCAATGGCCTTTCAATTTCACGGTCTGAATTATTCTAGAAAAAAAAATTATTGTGAGAATGGTGAGATGATCTGTAAATAACATATCTTAGAAAGCATCATCAAAAGAATTTATCGTCCCTTGAATTCCAGCCTTCTTTTCTTCACCTTCCCTCTGAAATTCAGCTTAGATATCCTTTGGTTACCTCAGTCACCTATAGATATTCAATATGCTCAAGGGTGATATAAAATGAGAGAGTCTTGCCTCTTATTTATACTCTCCAAAACATTTCTTTAGAAAGATATTTTAGGTCACTTAACCCATTTCCAGGTCACTTAACCCATTTCTAGGTCACTTAACATATTTTCCTCATTTTTAGGGTTAACCACTTTCCATAATTAGAAAGTTCTCCATTACTTTATCATTTAAATATTCTTCCTTGACTTTGTCACCTCACTTTATCATTTAAATAATCTTCTTTGATTTTGTCACTTAACTTTATTATTTAAATAATCCTTCTTGACTTTATCACTCTACTTTATCATTTAAATAATAATTTCTTCTGTGCAATCTCTTTGACTTCTTTGACCTTTTGGGGCTTCAAGCCAACATATGAGGGTCCTCCAACTTCGTAAGGCCATAACTCTCAAACCGTGAGGAGTTATGTGACGTTCCACATACCACTAGAAATGGCATGACATGTAATATCCATATAGAATAGTGTTACCTACAAATATATCAAAACTCATACCATTATCCATCAAACAAACTTGGGTCCATTACTCAATCCTGGGTTCTCCAACTTCTCATGGCCATAACTCTCTAACCGTGAGGATTTATGTGACGTTCCACATACCACCGGAAATGGAATGACATGTACTATACATCTAGAATAGTCTTACCTTCAAATATATTAAAACTCGTACTATTATACATGAAACAACATTGGGTCCATTACCCAAACCTTTGTGCTACCAGAATTCGCTACCAAACTTTCTCCAAGGGTTGAAATCAATCACTAAGGGTTGACATCAATCTACAATATCACTCTCCAATGGTTGACATCAATGAAAACCAACAATCCATCAACCTAAGCTAATTGTCTGGCACTATCATCGTAGTATTTCTCATAATATTGTGTTTGAGGCATTTTCCCAACCTATAAAACAATAAATAAAACCTTGAAGCTTCTTGGTGTTGTGAAAGGTCTGAACAAAATACACATGATTGTTAATGAGAGAAACTAAGTGAATGATAGTCTGATCACAACTCTTCTTTCTCAATTTTATTCACCAGATATGATGTTCAAATCCCATTAATGTTATCATAACACGAGATATCAAAGAAGCAAGCAACTCTCTACCCTTGCTACAGTGGAAATCACCTCGCCATGCCATGAAAATCTCCACAGATCAACTAAGGGAGCTCAAAGACGGGATTTTGTCTAGGAAAAGGAGAATGTCATCGTACCCATGGCCACCCATGGCTTGTAGAATAGGAATCCCACAAATGATAGAAAAAAAAACACCTTGTTTTGACTAAGAACAACTATTCTCAATCAATATCTACAAAAAAATTTCCTTAAGGGAAGAGGTTTTGACTGAGAAAAATTGTTGTTAATCAATATCTAGGAATATTTCTATAAAAGGGAAGACGACCAAAGGAACGAGTTATATTCCCATGGAGGATATCCAAAAAAAAATGTAAACAAATTAAAATTTTAGCCTTAGTCCCACACTACTCCTCTCGCCTCATTTGGGAAGCTCTCGTAATTGAAAAACATCCTGATAATTTTAATCGCAAAGACGAGTACAAGCTTAGCCAATCTTGGAAACCTACCATTCATCATCTTGATAATCAAGCTTCTCATGGTAAGTCTCCTTTGTTGTCTCGATCCTATTACACATCTCTCTTCCATATTTTCTCCTTTCCTTACATTCAATATATCCCTTTCATCGTTTTCTTCAAGTTCGCCAGTTTCTTTTAATTTTCTCCCTTTTCACTTTATTTTATAATCATTATTAATTATCTCATATTATAACAGTGTTTTTATATTCTTTCCCTATTATTTTATTTTATAATCAATATTTTCAACTCTCATTAATTCTTTTAATTATCTTGATTTATTATTAACCTTTAATTATTTCATATCAACTTACTTCAATCCTTGGTCCTAGTTAAGCTTAGGCATTCTTATTCCTCTTAATTTATTAACTAATCTTAACAAATAAAAAAATTAATATTCTTTTATTCTTTATTATTCTTTGATTACCTAATCTCAATGGCTAATTTATTTCTTTGCCCTTTCTCTTCCTTCTCCAATGGTCATTCACTATTCTCTCCTCCTTAAATACATCCCACACAACACTCTTTTCCAACATACAATCTTCAATTGTACCCGATGATGGGTGGAGTGTCCACTCAAAACACTGGACGTTTCAAAACTTCTGACACAATTTTTTCTAGAAAACTTGCCTAGCAATGTGTGGATAATAAAAATGATGTCACTGAAGAAGTTCTTCTGAATTTTGCTTGCGAAAAGTCAAAGGGTTTTCAAGAGGTTAATGGTGTTCCAGGTTCTTTGTTGGACGAATGTTGAGTTGCACATTCTTTGTCCAAGATAATGACACTATGCACTTCATTTCCAACATAAAGATCCAATTCATGTTTGGGTTTGTCAAGGGCAACAATAAGGGAAACCTATTTAGAACTTGGTAGAGTCCATCTGTAGAGCTTGCATGTATTGACATGGTAACATGTATTAATAGATCGAGGGATACTTGTAATGTAGGTAAATATTAGTATATTACAAATTTTAATTTAGTTATAGAGAATTTTCTGGACAAAAATCGTGTATGAGGTTTTGAAACGTCCAACGTTTTGAGTAGACACTCCACCCATCATCAGGGACATAAGAAGCTCGAAAGTTGGAAAAGAGTGTCGAGTTTCATATTTATAGAATAAGAGAGAGTAAGTGATCGTTGAGGGAAAAAGTGAAGGTCATTGATAAAACAATAAATCAAGAGAATTAGTCGTTGGAATAGAGAAATGGGCCATTGAGATATAATATTTACATATGGAAAAAAGTGATAACAACAGTCGCTCAAAAAATAAAAGTAGTCGGTCAAATTAGATGAAAAATAAAATTTTGAGTAATGAAGTATTAAAGAATTAGAAATAGTTTCTAATGTAATTAATTGAAAAAAGGGGGGGAATTAAGGAGAATTATTTAATTTGAATAAAAAAAAAGGGGGTTAGTAATGAAAAAACAATTTAAATTGCAATGAAAAGGGATTGAAGTAATTAAGGGGAGATAATAATAAGTGAAAAAGATTTCAATAAATGAGGGATAAGAATAAAATAAAACAAAAACAAAAGAAGCGGGTAGGTTAGGTTTAGAAGTAAAGAGATTTCAGAAAGAGGAAGAGAAGCGAGGCCAGGATAGGGGAGCAAAGGAAGTTGAATAGGAGGAGAGGAGGAGGGGAAGGATGGAGATGATCGAGAACAAGATCTAGATGAAGGAAGCCTCATGGTCAAGGTGGTGAATGGTGGGATTCCAGGATTGACTTAGTTTGTAGCCATCTTCGCGGTTGAAGTTATTAGGATGTTTTTATATTTTTAATTTTTAAATTTGATAATACTCATAGAACCAATTGAAAATGGTCACATCAATACTTTCAATTTATTAAATAATAATTTTTACATTTTTAAAAATCTAATTTTTTTCATTCTTTGCAAAAAATTGTTTACTAAAATAAATTCTATAAACTTTGCAAAACTTGAATAGATTTATTATTTTGTTTATTAATCATTATTCTTATTTCCATACATGTATAGGAGAAGAATAATTGCAAGCCATGGTGAGAACATGCATGCCCAACAAGCATGGAGCTCAATTTCCCAACTCAAAAGTAAAATAAAAAACATCCAAAAACCTTGAAAATGCTCACCTTCACTCGGAATTAAAAGGACCCAATATTGTAGCAACTATTCATCCCAAGAGAGACATAAATAGAAAGAGCTACAATAACACCAAAATCCAATCACACACATGACCAAATGACAATAAATTCAAAGTTTTCAACACAAAAAAGGTGTGGGCACATATCTTATTTTCATGGGAGAAGTAAACTTCAAAACCTAAACCACAAAAACTATGAAGAGCAACTAACTTGAATAGAAAAATTCCAATGAACATTGGAGGATGACAAAGCCTCAACATTTCTAACTCAAAAATAACCCAAATCGACTTGGCTTCAATCCAAATGGCCACAAATTAAAAGCCATCGATAGGAGAGAATAGGGGTGAGAAGAATAAATGCAAGCTATGGTGAGAATTGGCATGCCCAAAAAGCATTGAGCTAAGTTTGCTAGTTCAAAAGCGAAAGAAAAAATCAAAATATCCATAAATGCTCACCTTGACTCTATATGAAAACAACCCAATATTGTAGCAACAATTCAACCAAAGAGAGATAAATATGAAGGCTTACAATAACACCAAAATCCAATTACATACATGATGAAATGACAAGCAATTCATTGTTTTACAACAATAAAAAGAACATAGGCACATATCTTAGTTTCCTAGGTGAAACAACCTTCAAATCCTGAATCAAAGAAACTGTGAAGAGCCACGAATTTGAACATAAATAGAACAACAAACAATAGAGGACTAGAAAGCCTCAACTTTTCCAACCTAAATATGAAAAAGATATAATATTGTAGAAGCTATTAAATCGAAGAGAGACAAGTAGGAAGGCTTGTAATAATAACAAAATCCAATCACATACTTGACCAAGTGACAAGCAATTCAATGTTTTGCAATGCAAAAAAGGCATAAGCATATACCTTATTGTCCCAAGTGAAACAACCTTTAACACCTGAATCATAGGAACAAGGAAGAACCACTAACTAATCATAACCTACTAGAATGCAAAACCCTTAAGGATTCTACATAACCATTTTTTTCTTAGAATGCACATGGCTAATTTGAACCTACTAGGAACCTAACAAAGGTATCTACTTCTAGCTACTACAAAATCTATGAAAAGAGGGCCAAACCAACAAAGACCAAATTGAATCTTTGAGCATAACCCAAAACAAGTTCCTCAGTAAAAAAATGGCAATAGATGTTAATTTGGTCCCACTAGATTGCAAAACACCGAAGGCCATGAAAGGAACAAAGACTAGAGCATAAATCCTAGCATAATCTAGAACTAGTGCTTGCATGAGGCTAATTCAAACCCACTAGACTACAAAGGATATTGAAGGAACATATATTGGAGTAAAAAATTATGGGTCCCTATTTTGACATCTTTTTTAACCATATTTTCCCTTTTATCTACATCCTTTTACCATGGTTTATCTCCATTATTGATCCTTTCCTCACCTAAGTTGACATATATCTGCAAAGGTACTCTTTCTTTCATTATTGGGCACTTCATTGAATTATGTTGATCAATCAGGAGGATTTATATATTGTATATCTAACTTATAGATTGAAGAATGATACAAATCATGCTACAAGTGATATGTTGCAGATTTGAGTCTCGAGCTACAAGTTCCCATTGCTACAAATCCGATTACCACGCTTTCATATGCTACAAATCCACGAACTATGGTTCTTACATATCATATGCTACAAATCCACAAACTATGGTTCTTACATATCATATGCTACAAATCCACGAGTTCTTGCTACCACATGTTCATTGCTGCAGATATGTGTGTCACCATTGCTACAAATCTGTTTCTATCAAATAGTAAGTTATAGGACATGAAAGATGCGAAGTTTTTGTAAATTCACGCAGTCGCTATAGATTTTGTGGATGCCATGATGAAATGTCATGAACACCTGATTTCACTCTGCAATGAATGATAACATCAATTAATT
Source organism: Picea engelmannii (assembly GCA_009831015.1). Lineage (NCBI taxonomy): Eukaryota > Viridiplantae > Streptophyta > Pinopsida > Pinales > Pinaceae > Picea > Picea engelmannii. The sequence continues at coordinate 223,393 of ML779315.1, forward strand.
GTTAGATCATTATTTTAGTTAAAGATGTTGCATGCTTACTAGACTATATACAACAAACTAATTTTGGTTGTCCTTTCATTATTATTTCAGACTGTTTTATAGCAGCTCGAGAATCTTTGATTCTCAATCACACTTTAGTTAATAGGATTTAATAAATTTGTTAAGCTAGGTGCCTATAAAAGGCAACATCCATCTCTAAGTGAGGGGGAACATACATACATATTTCTACATATAATTTGTCAATATATAGTTGAAACTCGCTTCATCTTTATTTCACAATTTTCTTATGTTCGTGAGTTGAGTAAAATTGGTGTTTAGCTACTAAAGTTCTTCCAACGCCTTGCTCCACATAGGAAGGGCCCACTCTAAAGCGGACAAGTGTTGCATCATTTATCGTTTATTAGCTAGCTTTCTAGTATTGTTTGTAGTTCAATATAGTTAGCATCATCTTACTGTTCATAATTGATTGCTACAGATCATTGAATGTGAATATTTTATATTGAAATGTTCATGGTTTATTGCTACAAATGGTTGATTGTGAATATTTTCTACTGATCTTCAAGTTGTAAATCATAAGTAATTTCAGTTGTTTATAGTTATGTTTCCTACTTCCTTATACTTTAATTCAACTCTGTTTTATGTAAATGCTCTAAGTAGAATTGTATTTCTAGTCACTCCATAAATATCATGTTAGTATTTAACTCTTAACTAATTCTTGAGATCTGCATATACTTTGCACAACACCTAGCAAGCATAAAATCCTCAGGTTGACAATTATATGTACTTGTGAGCTAGATTCCCTATTAATAAGTAATAAGGTATTTAGTAAACCTGTCACAAAATTTAGCATAAAGATGCTAATCAAACCCATTATATTGCATAACACCTAAGGCTATGAAAGGAACATAGGCCAGAGCACAAACCCCAACATAATCCATAACTCTTGCACTAGTCTAAAATTGATGAAAAAATATGCCAAAGAAGAGCCCAAAAGACAACGAATTAAAAAACCCCTCATAATAAGACCCAAGTTTGTAGCTTTCGAACGATTCCCAGTCTCGGAGTGGCTGTAATCACTAACTCTAACGAGTCATAGAATAACAAACCAAGGCAACCTTTTAGAATTAAAAACAATAGAACAAGCAACAATAATCCACACAAGGAAACCATGTACATAAATCAAGATGCATTAACCCTCCATCTACCGTTGCATTAAACGTGACTAACTCCATCAACGTCGACATGTTGCATGAATTTGTCTTTTTTAAAATTTCCAATAACCTTAAGTAAAGCCCTTCCAACAATCCTAATGAAGTAAAGAGGAGATTTAACATGCTTCTTAAATTGTTTTAATACACAAAAAATATAGATGGAGCACTAACTTTAGCCCAAGTTAGGAAAGAAAATTTGCATCATATGTACAGACAAACTAATAGTTTGAGGGGATCACTATATTAGTCCTTGCCCTTAAACTAATCACAACACATTTAACATGAGATTTTGTATAATTCTGAAATTGTTTTAGTACAAAGAAAATACAACGAAGCCCTAACTTTAACACAAGTTAAGGAAAAAATTGCATTTACTTATACGAACAAACTATTCACTTGAAGTGATTAATATAGTCCCAACGAGGTACGAACTAATAACCACAAATTAGAAGATAAAATATAGTACATATTAATGCAAAACAAAATCCCATTATAAAGATATGTCATTGTAGCGATAACTTATAATATGTCACTTACATAACAACCACAAACTATAAAAGACTAGTAGAGATACACCATCCTAATAATAGTTTATAACACATCATAAAGACAACAACCACAAACAAGTCAAAGAATATTATGGAACAAAATTCCAAGTATGCTTTTATGTTGTTAAAACTACAACATGTTTGCACCAAGACACATTTGCACCCACTCATTTGAATTTAGATTTTGCATTAATACAAGCCCAATCACATTGCTACTTGTGACAACATAACCACAGGACCATTATAAGTTACTATAAACAACATTTCAAAAAAAGGATATACCATAGTAAGATTACAACTATTATGGACATTAGATACATAATAATCACACCATCAATAATGTTAGTACTTAAATAAGCAAGGATGTTATCACATCAACCAATAAACTTTTATCCCCAAAATTAACTTTTGGAGTGACAACACTTTTTGGTACAAGAATACCTTGTAAACCTCTCATCTCACAACTGTTATGTATATTCACAACACACCCTTAACACACAATTAAAATAAAAATATTAATGTAGACAAATGTGGAGTGAAATGTAAATTCTAGAATACATGACTATATTGGTAAAACTTTCAATTATTATAAATACCTTATAAATAGCAAGTACAAGTTAAAGAGGCCCAAAGGGGTTGGATCCGATGGTGAAAAATGAGGATTTTTCACCATTGGGAAAGGTTCAACTCCCATGAGGGCCTTACCTGGAGACATGGGGGCACCTTGAGGTAGTGGTCAAATGTGTGGTTGCACCTAGAGATACTATATTAAATGGTATCGTGACACATGCACACATAAGTGGATCAAAGCCCACCCTCGTGTCCTTCAAATTTAAAAAAAGCTATCTGGACCTTCGTTCGCTCACTGTGAGTTACTGCTTCTCTTAACCTCTATGGCTAGGGTTTAGACCTAGCTGCCCTCTGCTTCTTTGTTGCAGTCCGGCCTTTGGCCGATGCTTCCCCTCTTCAATGGCAAATCTGACTTCTGGTCAAGCTCATGGTGCTGATATGCTTCACATGCCTCCCTCTTCCCGCCTCGTGGGTAGTTCTTCTTTTTCTTACAGTGACATTGCCAAATCCGAGAATCATGTTTTCTCTCCCCCCTCTGCTTCTTTCACAGTTCAAGAAGCCCCAACAATCACTCTTCTCATGGGTCAGGATGATGAAGATGATGAAGATTATTCCAGGTCAAATGATTTAATTTGCATGTTCAATGGTCTTTATCCTTGGCCGGTGGATCTCAATGGCAGGATTTTTTCCCTTTGGAAACCCTTGATTAAGGAAGATTTGTTTATTCACCCATGCCCTAAGGGTTTCTTCATCGCCGAGTTTGATCTTACAGAAGATAGGGATATGATTCTCAACTCTTACCCCAGGTTTTTGGGAAACTAGGGTTTGTGCATGATGCCCTGGACTCCTTGTTTCAATCCTTTGACTGTTGTTTGTTCCTCAACTCCTATTTGGGCCAGACTCCCGAATCTACCCTTGCATTTTTTGAGCACTTCATCTCTTAAAGCTATTGGATCTGCCTTAGGGAAGTATCATTTTGCAAGTAAAGAAACTGAAATTCATAGTGTATCTTCATATGCCTGAATCTTTAATACCCTAAGGACAAGCCCCATTTATGTCTATGTATTGTAAACATGTTGTATAGGCTGGTGAGCCAAGTGTATATAAGCTGGTGGGATTATGTGTTTATTAGGTCGGAGAGCCTAGGAGTTAAAGGCCAGGCACTTGATTTTTTATATGTAATTATGCAAATCATTAATAAAATATAAAAGCATCGCTACGTGTAGACCGACCACGAAGAAAAAGTGATGGGGGACTAAGCTTCCATAAGGTTGGGTAAGGGAGAGGAGACCAACTATTGGGCCTAGGGGCTAAGTTAAAGGGCTTACCTCTAAAAGGGATAATAATTCATTATTATTTTCTAAAAGGATAAGGTGGACAATTGTTGAGTGTTGTCCTAAGTTCCTGGAAAGGAATGTATGCAAAATGGAGTGCATGCAGCTCCGGGAAGACAGGTGTCGACCTGGGCGCATGCAGTTAAAGCTACAGTAGTCAGCCGTAGAAAGGGTTCGCTCCTTATTCTGTCATCCTCTGCGTCTGCAACTGCATACCCGCACACCCATTCTACCATATTCCGCTTGATATTGTTGGAATCCTTTCCCAGAACCTATAATGTCTCTACGTTGGACCTCTGCACAGCCACACACCTCTAAAAATCAGATCCGTGAAGTCGACCCGCATTTTCTATGAAACCTAAGCATCCTGAAATTGTCTATGTCGTGTGTGTTAGAACTGTGGGTTGTTGTGGCCACACCGCGGTTGAGTGTGGTTTGTCACCATCATCTGTTCCTTGTTAAGCTGTGTTGTTGTCCAACTGGTGATGGAACGAAGTTGAAGAGGCAGGTTGTCAGGCCTGTGGGCAACTCTCTCCAGGTGAGAGAGTGTGTTGTGGAAGTGAGTTCTCCTGGAAGGAGTCTCATAGCTGCTACAGAGCTCTCAGAATTCCGGTCCGGCCTATTTCTAAAGCCCAAGGTAAGGGAGGTGAAGTAGTCGATGGATTCTGTGACAATGAAGGTGTATACTCTTGGGGTGGGACAGGCATGTGGGGAACGATAGTCAATGAGCAGTGGGAATAAGTGGCTCCTGGGAGAGAATCCTTCCTCATAAGTTGTGTGTCTTATGTTGACCTTGCCTATCCTAGGATTCCCTTGCTCGGTGGAGCTTAGTCCCAGCTCGGGGGTGACCTACTGCTGAGAGTGATGAGCATCGCAATCTAAGGCTAGGAGGTTCATGGAAGGTCTGCACACAGTTGGTGGTGTTATCCCAGTTGAAAAGATAAGTATAATTTATGTGTATAATTTTATGTTATGCATACTTGTGATAATTGAATGTTATCATGTATTCCGTTGCGTATATGAATTATTGTTTATTTTATTTGAATCTGTATGGTAATAGTAACTTTGTGTTATGTGTTTTAAATTTATTAAAATGCATGTTATATATGTGTGTGTGTGTGTGTGAATGTTCCGTAGTAGTAGCATTGCTCGACCTATTGGTGGTTGGGGATGTTACAAATTGGTATCAGAGCGTTAAGGAAAGGTTAAGGTTATGTTGGTAGCGTGCTCGACCTGGTGATGGCTGGGGACATTACAAATTGGTATCAGAGCATGGTTTCGACACTGAACCTAGATGGGCCATGTTAAGTGGTTAATGAGACAAAGTTTTCAGAGTGAATTGTTGTTGAAGTAAACAAAGTTCGAGTTCAGAGACCAAGGTTTCAACACTGAGCCTCGATGGGCTGGATAAGTGGTCATTGGACTCGAGGTTTCAGGTGGAAATTGGGTCTAGAGGGACTAATTTTGGACCTCAGAACCTTCCTGAGTGCCAAGAAGTTACCTTGGTTGTGTTACGAAGCTCAGGAGGAGTAGCGGTGTCGTAAACCCACAAGAGAAGTGGTATGGGGCCATAAAGGAATGTGGGCTGCAGGATCTGTCGGAAGGAAGGGAAACCCTTTTTTGACCGTCAGATCTAGAGAAGGTGCAGGAGGGTTATCTTGGAAGCCTTTCGGTGTTCGGCAATCGGGAGAAGCGAGGTGCACTGTGGCACAAACTTCCAAAACCTGAAACTCTGAAGTCTGGAGGGAGATCTACACTATAGATCTGAGGAAAATAGCTTGACCATTGGATCAAGCAGAAGAGCAGAATGTAATTTCAGGAATTCGGTTATCGGGAGAAGTAGGATGTGCCGATGCACAAACTTTCGAAGTCCGAAGTTCCGAAGTGAAAGAGTAGACATGGTGGGTTCAGATGACGTCTCCTGGGGTGATGTGGACCTCCCAAGACATACCACGTGCCATCACCTTAGTTGGTGACAATTGTCCTATGTGGGCCCTGTTAGTAACATTTCTTGTCTGTGGCACAAGAGTATTCAAGTCTGCAAGTCACAGGAGAAGTGCCCAAGCGCAGCACGGGAGAATCCCTTTTCCAGTTACGAGTCAAGCAAGCGGGCGAAAGGTTGGTTGTCAGCAGCCGAGATTCACCAACAAAGCAAATCGACGATCATTGGTTTTTTGGGGCTGTCAAGTTGCCCGAGATTTAGCACGAAGGGTAGCGCCCATAGTTCAGGGCAAGTCTGGGTCATCCGATCCAATCGGGACAGGTGGCGGCCAATTGGTGTATTGGGGATCGGTGTTTCGGGAGACATGGAGCCTCCCATTCTTTACAGCTGAAATCACCGATCGGCGAAATGCCGAAAGCACCTTTGGAGCAGAGCTCACGGTCTTAGCACCAGGTCACATCAAGCGAGCCTATAAATGGGGGCAACCCCCTTTATAATAGCGGATACTATCTGGGTCGTTCATCTGAAGGACGCACAACGCACATTCGTGTCACGTCGACATTCGGGATTTCGAGGGGTAAGCGCTCCTCATCATTTCACTTCTCGAAACCTCGAATCCCGAAACGACGAAAGCGCCTAGAAGGTAGGCGTAGGGTCACGGCCCGTGGTCACGCGAGAAAGTAGAAAGGGTTGTACAAAAGGGAGGCCAAAAGCGTCGAATTGAGTTTCAAAGGGGGGGCACTGTGTTCTCCAGACGCCGATTCGACGTGATCTAAATCCCGGTACCCACTGGGAATGAATGAAGAAGAGAGAGGGTGGTTGAAACATCGCCTCACTCATTAATTGCAAAGTATGGATGTTCCGACTGAAAGTCTACCCGAGAAGGTCCTTTGTACTGGTTCTTTTCATGGAAGCCACGCCGAATCCTTGACTCGCCAAGGAGGTCTGCACACGCTAGCTCGGCTCTTAATGGCTCAGCTACTTCCCTTGCAGGAGCCATGCGCAGTTAAGGTGGCGTCTGACAAAGAATAGTTGTTCGAATTTGGCCGAGGGGACACCAAGTCTTGGGTGCACGATCGGCCAGAGTTTGCATGCGCAAACTGTCAGAAGACATGCAGACACAATGTTTTTAATACAACGTCTTGTTTTTGCTGTTGTTGTTGTTTTTTGAGTATATGTAGGCGTTTTCACCATTTTTGTAAGCATCGATGGTTGAGCAAAGCTCCCGATTGTAAAGTTTTGATGAAGCGTTGGTCGCTCTGGTTAATGTATAAGGCATTGGAGACTTCTTACTTTATGGATGTCAGCTTATTTCCATCTCTTTGTTTACTGTGTTAGAACAACTCGGAATTGGAGGATCCAATCGAGTTGTAGTTGTTATAGGATGATGTAGGTTGGATCACTGTAACAGTTGCATTGTTTATAATCAGTTCCTGTGATTTTTCTTAACGTTGAACGACTTGGAATTGGAGGATCCAGTCGAGTCACCCCTCAGCTCCTTGAAACTCTGGACCAAGAGGATTTTGGATTTTGAGTTTTTCTTTTTCAAACTTCCGAAGGCATGTCGCCCGAGGCAGTCTTGTTCACCCTTCTCACAAGTCTTCCATCTACCACCTTTTAATCAATTCTACTGACGGAAGTTGGATCAAGACCTCCCTTACTTTCTACATACTAGGCCCAGTTTCCTAAGTTAAACCTGTATCTTCTTGAGTCTTTATCCATTCGATCACCCATTCAAAACTATCGTGACATAAAACTGATGGGCGTTGGGCTCTACTCCTGCAAGCAATCCAGGGGTGACTTCTGACGCTAACATTTTCTGGCGCCATTGCCGGGGACGAAGTTTAAGATTTTCCCTGGGCAGAACGACATTGAGCCTCTTATTCTAAAGGTGCATCAGACATCAGAGCCCTTCAAGATTGCTACTGTGCACTTGGCAACTCTACTGTGGCGACTCTAAGGTTTCCACATCACTGTTTCAGTTGTGGCTACTGTTAGCACACCTGAAAGCCGACCCTAAGGAGCTTTCTAGAGAAGGTTTCAGCAGCTGCTTTCTCAGCCTGAGAAGCTTCCTGGGGTAACAACAACGTTAGGATCTGGCCTTTGATGGTGGACAAGGACCAGACACATTCGAAGCTGCGCATCTTTCACCTGGCGACTCCATCATTCAAGGATCGATTGGCGACTCCGATATGGAGAAAATCCTTGCTCACAGGTTTGCTCCTCTTAATTTTTCTGCTATTCCTGGTTTTCCTAATGTTGTCCCCTCTCTGGATGAATGGGGCGATTATTTGCCCATATTTGGAAAATGTGAAGAGGATGACCCTGCTCAACACCTCAGTGAGTTTCATGAACTCATGTGTAACTGGGAGATACATCATGAGGATGTATTACTGAAGATGTTCATGTTCTCGTTAGCAGGGGATGTGCGTAAATGGTATCATTCTTTACCCCCTGCTAGCATTTCTTCACTCAATGGATTCCATGCAGCTTTCACCGCCTATTGTTAGAAGTTGTATCCCTCTAAGTCAATTTGTCATAATTGTTGTGGGGGATACCACAACTATATGCGAGATGAAACTATTTCAGACGTAGGCTGTGAAGATGGTCTTGATGACCTGGATCGGAAATCAATACTTTCTCCTCCCCATTCGTCTGCATCAGAGGTGGGTTATGAAAGCAATGAATATCCCAAGGGGGAAGAGGATTCCCTGAGTGAGCTGATGGAGCAGGTGAAATATCTCTTTGCCCAATTAGAAGGGTTGAAACATGAAGACTGTGCAGAGGATTTTCCAGCCTGGGAGGAAGAAGATGACCTGAGTGAACTAGTGGAGCAGGCGATATTCTCCACTCCCTAGTGTGCAAAATTGGAATCTGAAGACAGTGAAGAGGATTTTCCAGTCTTCGAGGCAGATGATCTAAGTAGCTCTTTTGAAGAGATTATTGAAGATTTCTTGGATGCGTTAGCATCTACCCCCGATGACCCTGTGGTCTCAGATTTAAACGAAGAAGCCATTGTGGAAGAGGATTGTTCTTTCTTCCTTCATGAGATTTCCCATGATGTATTTACATTTGGGATTGAAGAGAAGGATTGGGAGACCGTTCCCTTTTTACAATATGAAAGAGTGCACAAAGAGGAGGAGGAACCAGAGGAGCAACTGAGCGCGCATTTCTTTTTCTATCCAGAGCCAGTCAGTGAGTAGCCACCACCCAATATCAGTGAGCCTACGACAGTTGTCCACTCACCTGTGCTTGTCAGAGATATTCAGCCACATGAGAACAACTGTGTAGCAGAGGAGGCTGCATGTCACCAATTTTCCGAAATTTGCCACTCATTCTATGATCCTATCAGCGAGTACATGGAGTGGCATCTCCCCTATGCCTTGGAGCCGCCCTATTTCATCTCAACTCTAGCTTGTAAGGAGGAGTTGAAGAGTGTAACCGTTCTGTTGTCACGGTTACACCATCTGCTGATGATCATTGACAGAAGGAAGGAGCTTCTATCCAGGAAGTTGCTTGAATGGCTATGGTGTAAATCTGCTTTCACCTAGCCCCATGTAAAGTGATTTATTAGTTTAGGATTGTATATAAATAAGCTCCTTTGAGCATGTATTTTTATTTTGTTGCTTTTATTTTTCGTTTTGTATTTTCAGCAGCAGGATGTTTTGAGCCTGACTCCATAGCCCAACAACAAGGCACTGAAACTGCAAAATGAGTCCTTAGAGCATCACAGGGACGACTCTATCCCCCATGGAGCCTAATGTTAGTAACATTTCTTGTCCGGGGCATAAGAGTATTCAAGTCTGCAAGTCATAGGAGAAGCGCCCGAGCGCAGCACGGGAGAATCCCTTTTCTAGTTACGAGTCAAGCAAGCGGGCGAAAGGTTGGTTGTCAGCAACCGAGATTCACCAACAAAGAAAATCGATGGTCATCGGGTTTTCGGGGCTGTCAAGTTGCCCGGGATTTAGCATGAAGGGTAGCGCCCATAGTTCAGGGCAAGTCTGGGTCGTCCGATCCATTCGGGACAGGTGGCGGCCAGTCGGCGTATCGGGGATCGGTGTTTCGGGAGACATGGAGCCTCCCATTCTTTACAGCTAAAATCATTGATCGACGAAATGTCGAAAGCACCTTTGGAGCCAAGCCCACGGTCTTAGCACCAGGTCACATCAAGCGAGCCTATAAATGGGGGCAACCCCCTTTATAATATTGGATACTATCTGGGTCGTTCATCTGAAGGACGCGCGGCGCACATCCGTGTCACGTCGGCATTCAGGAGTTCGAGGGGTAAGCGCTCCTCGTCATTTCACTACTCGAAACCTTGAATCCCAAAACGACGAAAGCACCCAGAAGGTGGGCGTAGGGTCACGGCCCATGGTCACGCGAGAAAGTAGAAAGGGCTGTACAAAAGGGAGGCAAAAAGCGTCGAATTGAGTTTCAAAGGGGGGGCACTGTGTTCTCCAGACATCGATTCGACGTTATCTAAATCCCGGTACCTACTGGGAATGAATGAAGAAGAGAGAGGGTGGTTGAAACCTCGCCTCACTCATTAATTGCAAAGTATGGATGTTCCGGCTGAAATTCTACCCGAGAAGGTCCTCTGTACTAGTTCTTTTCATGGAAGCCACGCCGAATCCTTGACTCACCAAGGAGGTCTGTACACGCTAGCTCGACTCTTAATGGCTCAACTACTTCCCTTGCAGGAGCCATGCACAGTTAAGGTGGCGTTTGACAAAGAATAGTCGTCCGAATTTGGCCGAGGGAACACCAAGTCTCGGGTGCATGATCAGCCAGAGTCTGCATGCACAGACTGTCAAAAGACATGCAGACGCAATGTTTTTAATGCAACGTCTTGTTGTTGTTGTTGTTGTTGTTTTTTGAGTATATGTAGGCGTTTTCGCCATTTTTGTAAGCATCGATGGTTGAGCAAAACTCCCGATTGTAAAGTTTTGATGAAGTGCTGGTCGCTCTGGTTAATGTATAAGGCATTGGAGACTTCTTACTTTATGGATGTCAGCCTCTTTCCATCTCTTTGTTTACTGTGTTAGAACAACTCAGAATTGGAGGATCCAGTCAAGTTGTAGCTGTTATAGGATGATGTAGGTTGGATCACTGTAACAGTTTCATTGTTTCTAATCAGTTCCTATGATTTTTCTTGACGTTGAACGACTTGTAATTGGAGGATCCAGTCGAGTCACCCCTCAGCTCCTTGAAACTCTGGACCAAGAGGATCTTGGCTTCTAAGTTTTTCTTCCTCAAACTTCTGAAGGCATGTCGCCCGAGGCAATCTTGTTCACCCTTCTCACAAGGCTTCCATCTACCACCTTTTAATCAATTCTACTGATGGAAGTTGGATCAAGACCTCCCTTACTTTCTACATACCAGGCCCAGTTTCCTGAGATAAAGTTGTATCTTCTTGAGTCTTTATCCATTCGATCACCCATTCAAAACTATCGTGACATAAAACTGATGGGCGTTGGGCTCTGCTCCTGCAAGCAATCCAGGGGTGACTTCTGATGCTAACAGGCCCGGAGGATAGAGACGCCGAAAGTTCGGAAGTCACGAGATTGGAAGGAAGCAAGCATGAAAGCTTCAAGAACCCGAAACTCAAAAGTTCTGAAGTCTCGAAACTCAAGGTTCCATAGTAAGTGTCAGTCGTGGGATGCTGAGTAGACATGGACGATTTATTCGCCCTACGTCGCGAGTTCGGTAATCTGGAACTCCGAGAGATTGTCATGTGGTGTTTTGAAACCTTCCGAACATGAAATATTGAAGCGCTCAGAAGTTAGGGCCCAGGTCATAGACCAACGTCACAATAAAAGGGTCCTAGCGGGAGGAGCTAGCACCTAGGGGATTCGCGATTCGAAAAATCGAGAATTGGGAGTATCGAGTATGGCCACAACAAAATACCCGAAACGTGAAGTTGTGAAGTGCCTTTTGGTTAGGTGAGTGGTCACGACGCGTGATCACATGGATTGGGGACTAAGAGAAAGGGGCTAATGCCCGAAAGATTGTTGCAGAGCCGAGCAGAGCTCAGAAAATTCATGAAATCTGAACGTTTCTTAAAACAACTTTGGTTTATGAATTATGTTGGATTTGTTGAGGACGGATGGCCTGGCAAATTCTGGTTGACTGGACGTTGTGTTTGCAGAGTTCAACGGGTGTTAGGACCGCAACGAATTGCCACTGAGTTCAGAGAATGAAGCAAAAGGAATAGATGTCCATTTGGGAGTTGAAGGATCGAACTCCAATGAACATGGAGAAGAGATAGATAAGGAAGGAAACATGATGAAAATTATTGAAAGATTGCAAAAGATGCCCAAACTCACCGAGCAGATAGTAGAAAGCTCATGAAAAATAAGGAGAATTCAACTTAAAGTTGATGAAGAGTTTGGATAGAATAGAAAAGAAGTTGGATAAGGAGAGTGACTCAAGCAAAACAGGGAGTCGCAAGACCCCTGAGAAGAAAACAAGATCAAGAAGTGTTAGTAGACATCATCGCCACTCCCCAAAGCAGTCCAATAAGGAGGCACACAGTAGTTCAAGTCCATATCCTACCAGAAAGCACAATAGATCTGGAGTGGATGAACTGAAGGGCGAAATGAACAAGATTAAGCCTCCTACATTTGATGGAGAACACGAGAAGGAGGAAGATGCCGAGACATGGTTGCTTGGCATGAGGAAATATTTCCAACTGTAGAATTATTCCTCTCATGCAGAAGAAAGAATTGCAATGTATCAACTGAAAGGAAAAACATCCATGTGGTGGGATCAACTGGTGCAGGTGCAACACATTAAAGAGAAAGATATTACTTGGAAAGAGTTCAAGAAGTATTTTGAAAAGAAATACTTAACTAAAAGATACTATGACAGAAAAATGAAAGAGTTCTTTGAACTCAAGCTAGGAAACATGTCCATTAATGAAATACGAACGAAAGTTTTTGGAGTTGTTGAAATATGTTTCGTTCATCAAAGATGAGACTGTCAAAATTCAAAGGTATCTGAGTGGACTACTACCTTCCATTGGGGACAAGATTCAATATGATGACGCTAAGACTATGGAAGAAATGATAAGGAGAGCAAAATGCTTGTATGAGCATCAATATGAAAAGCCTACTTTCTGGAAGGCTTGGGATGACCAGAAGAAGTTTAAGAAAGAGCAGAGGCAGAAGGGAAACAAACCTCCCTTTTTCAGAAACAATCCTCAAGGATAGTCAGGTTTTAGAGAGCCCAGGAAGGCTGAAGTAGGTGGGCAATTGCCAAGGTAGACACCTATGGAGTGTTGGGGTTGTAAAGGAAATTATAGGTACAGAGACTGCCCCCATAGAAATGACAAAGTGAGAACTGTCCACAATGTTCAGCAGGATGAAACAGTGGAGGACATGGGTAGAAGTGTACCAAGGATCTATGCAGCCTTGGACAACAAGCAAGCTGAATTTCAATTACACATGATTGAAATGGAAGGTATGATCAACAACCATGCCTTTACTATTTTAATTAATTCAGGGGCTAGCCATAGTTATATAGACCCTAGAATGGTGGAAAGTTTGCATCTACCAAGAAGCAAGCATGAGAAATCTTGGTTAGTGCAGTTGGCTATAGGAACCAAGAGAAAGGTTGTCAAGTTTGTTAAGTCATGTCTAGTGGACATGAATGGACTGAGCACAAGGGCTGAATTGAACATTCTGCCTTTAGGTTCTTATGATTGTCTAATTGGGATGGATTAGTTGGACCAACACCACGCCATCCTAGACTGTCATAACAAGGCATTCACTTGCCTGGATGAGGAGGGGAATCAGAGAACAGTCCAAGGAATTCCCAGAACAATTGTTGTTAGGGAAATCTCAGCAATGCAATTGAAGAAGTGCTATAGAAAAGGTTGTCAATTATTTGCAGCCCATGTGGAGGAAGCATCTAAGGATGAGGTCTCAAAGATTGAATACCATGCAATATTAAAAGAATTTGAAGATGTATTCTAGGAGGTACCCGGATTACCCCCAAAAAGAAATATTGACTTCTTAGTAAACTTGATGCCTGGAGCAACTCCAATATCAAAAGCTCTTTACAGAATGAGTACACTGGAGCTAAAAGAATTGCAATTGCAGCTTGAAGAGATTCTAAAGAAGGGGTATATACGCCCAAGTGTGTCACCTTGGGGTGCCCCGGTCCTGTTCGCGAAGAAGAAGGAAAAAACGCTGAGATTGTGGATTGATTTCAGGCAGTTGAACAAAGTGACTGTAAAGAACAAGTATCCTATGTCGAGGATCGATGATATTTTTGACCAATTGAAGGATGCTAAGATATTTTCGAAAATAGATCTTAGATTAGGGTATCACCAGATAAGAATCAAGGATGAATACATCAATAAGACCACCTTAAGAACAAGGTATGGTCACTATGAGTTCACAATGGTGCCATTTGGGTTGTCAAATGCACCCGTTGTTTTTATGTGCCTAATGAATGGTGTGTTTAGGGAATATCTAGACAAGTTTGTCATAGTCTTTTTGAATGACATCTTGGTATATTCCAAGTCAGAGGAAGAGCATGAACACCATGAGGATGGTGTTGCAGGTGCTAAGGGAGCACCAGTTATATGCCAAGTTGAGAAAATGCTTGTTTTATCAAAAGCAGATCCATTACTTGGGGCATATCATCTCAAAGGATGGGATAGTCGTGGATCCTGATAAGATTGAGGCCATCAGAGAATGGTCAACGCCAAAGAATGTGACAGAAGTCAAATCCTTTATGGGTCTAGCTGGGTATTACAGAAGGTTCATTGCAAGGTTCTCAAGGATAGCTCACCCCATCACTTCCTTGCAAAGGAAGGAGAATAAATTTCAATGGACAGAGGAATGTGAGAAAATCTTCCAGCGATTGAAGCAGTTGTTAACTAGTGCTCCAATCTCCAGGATTGCAGATCCGAATGAAGATTTTGTGGTTTGCACAGATGCATGCAAAGAAGGACTGGGAGGAGTCCTTGGTCAGAATGGGTTCGTAATTTATTATGAATCCAGAAAGTTGAAAGAGCACGAAAAGAATTATGCCACTCATGATTTAGATTTGGCAGCCATCGTTCGCGCTATGAAGAAATGGAGGCATTACCTCATGGGAAGGAGTTTTGAACTGAGAACAGACCACAACGGTCTGAAGTATTTGTTTGATCAGGCAACCTTGAATGCTAGGTAGAGTAGGTGGTTGGAGTTCCTTTGCGAGTATGACTTTGATATCAAGCATATCAAAGGGAAGGAAAACAAAGTGGTTGATGCACTCAACAGGAGAGTGCATGAGCTACATGATACAACCATTAGCATGTACCAAACTCACATCAAAGGCATAATTTCAGAGGCTGCAAATGCAAATTTGCAGTACAGGGATTTGGTAGCAAAGCTACAACAAGGTGAGATGCCACATAAAGTGGAAAATTATAAATTGGAAGCTGATGGAATACTTCTGTAMAAGAACATAATTTATATACCTAATGTCTATGACTTGAAACTTATGATTTTGAATGAAATGCATAATGTGCCTTATGCTGGGCAAACCTAATGTCTATGACTTGAAACTTATGATTTTGAATGAAATGCATAATGTGCCTTATGCTGGGCAACCTGGATATCAGAAAACTGTGGCAGCAGTCAAGAGACATTACTTTTGGCCAGGTATGAAGAAAGAAATTGCAGAATACATCGCCAAATGTATGGAATGCCAGAAGGTTAAAGCTGAGCATAGGCACCCAGCAAGGTTGCTAAAACCTTTACCCATTCCTGAGTGGAAGTGGGAGGTAGTGACAATGGATTTCATCACAGGATTGCCCAAGACAGGAAAGCAACACAATTCAATCATGGTGGCAGTGGACAAGCTAATGAAAGTTGCCCATTTTATTCCATTAAAGACTACTCACAAGGCAGCTAATGTCGCTAATAATTTTATGAGGGAAATAACACGATTGCACTGTATTCCCAAGATGATTGTGTCTGACAGGGACCTGAAATTTACCTCAAAGTTCTGGAAGGGGTTGTTTAAAGGGTTTGGAACGAATCTGAACTTCAACACAGCCTATCATCCCGAGTCTGATGGGCAGACAGAGAGGGTGAACCAAGTAATAGAAGACATGCTAAGGATGTATGTGATGGACAAACCATCCAGATGGGAAGACTACCTACACTTGGTAGAATTCGCTTACAACAATGGGTATCAAGCATCATTGAATATGAGCCCCTTTGAAGCACTTTATGGCAGAAAGTGCAACACCCCAGTAAGCTGGGATAATCCAACTAATAGAGCAGTCGTTGGGCCAGAGTTGCTCAAGGAAATGGAAGAACAAATGTTGAAGATTAAGCAGAATTTGAAATCTGCCCAAGATAGGTAGAAAAGTTATGCTGATAAAAACAAAATCCACAGAGAGTTTAAAGTGGGAAAGCATGTTTTTCTGAAAGTGATAGCCAATAGAAGTTCCCTGAGGTTGGGAAACTGTTCGAAGTTGGCAGCCAGATTTTGTGGGCCATTTGAAATCCTAGAAAGGATTGGTCCAGTTGCATATATGCTTGCATTGCCTGCATCCATGACTGTACATAATGTGTTTCATATTTCATTGCTTAAGAAATATATACCTGATGCTAATCATGTAATTGATTGTAATGTGATTTAGGTGGAGCAAGAAGGTGTCTTGCAAGTGCATCATTTGCGCATATTGGACAGGAAAAGCAAGCAGCTCCGGAATCGAGCCATATGGCTTGTAAAAGTCCAGTGGACCTGGTACAGTCCTGAGGACGCAACATGGGAGCATGAGGATGCTATGCGGGCAGAATACTCGCATCTTTTTGAAGATTTTGGAAAGCTTGCTGATGTTGTGTAAAAGTTGCACCGAGGACAGTGCAAAAATAAGGGGAGGGGATTGTAATACCCCAAGGAAAAGCCCTAGTTATGTATATGTATTGTAAACATGTTGTATAGGCTGGTGAGACAAGTGTATATAAGCTGGTGGGCTTATGTGTTTATTAGGCCGGAGAGCCTAGGAGTTAAAGGCCAGGAGCCTGATTTTGTACATGTAATTATGCAGATCATTAATAAAATATAAAAACATCGTTGTGTGTAGACCGACCACGAAGAAAGAGTGATGGGGGACTAAGCTTCCACAAGGCTCGGTAAGGGAGAGGAGACTAAGTGTTGGGCCTAGGGGATAAGCTAGGGGGCTTACCTCTAAAAGGGATAATAATTTATTATTATTTCCTAAAAGGCTAAGGTGGACAATTGTTGAGTGTTGTCCTAAATTCCTAGAAAGGAACGTATGCAAAATGGAGTGCATGCAGCTCCATGAAGACAGGTGTCGACTTGGGCGCATGCAGTTAAAGCTGCAGAAGTCAGCCGTGGAGGGGGTTCGCTCCTCATTCTGTCATCCTCTGCGTCTGCAACTGCATACCCGCACACCCATTCTATCATATTTCGCCCGAGATTGTTGGAATCCTTTCCCAGAACCCATAATGTCTCTACATTGGACCTCTGCATAGCCACACATCTCTAAAAATCAGATCTGTGAAGCCGACCCACGTCTTCTGTGAAACCTGAGCATCCTGAAATTGTCTATGCCGTGTGTGTTAGAACTGTGGGTTGTTGTGGCCACGTAGTCCCGTGGTTGAGTGTGGCTTGTCGCCATCATCTGTTCCTTGCTGAGCCTTGTTGTTGTCCTCCTGGTGCTGGAACGGATTTGAAGAGGCTGATTGTCAGGCTCGTGGGAAACTCTCTCCAGGTGAGAGAGTGTGCTATGGAAGCGAGTTCTCCTGGAAGGGGTCCTATAGCTGCTACAAAGTTTTGAGAATTCTGGTCCGGCCTGTTGCTGAAGCCCAAGGTAAGGGAGGTGAAGCAGTCAGTGGACTATGTGATAGTGAAGGTGTATACTCCTGGGGTGGGACAAGCATGTGGGGAATGAGAGTGTTACACATTATTTTCGTCATCCCTATGACTGTTAATGATGTAAACCTATCTGTTGCCTTCGGAGGGGTCAGTGGCCTAAGTTCCTGAAGAAGGAAGGGAGAAGAACTTTTCCTGAGAAAAGAAGTTGGATTTTCCTTTGTAAAAACCCTATAAAAAAGGAAGTTCGCAGGCTGCATTATAGCTAGGGTGCGAGAATGCTTGATTCTCGCAGGCTGCATCATAGCTAGGTTGCGAGGAGTTCGCAGTCTGCTCTATAGGCAGGGTGCGAGAATGCTTACACGTGGGAAAAACGAGCATTTTCTCGAATCTTCTAGAAGGAGAAACTTCCATGGTGAGGTGGCACCCGAATGGTTTGGATCTTCCTCGCTTTCATGATTTAGTGGGATCATCCTAACCTCCTCACCTTATCCTCTTCAGCTTATAATAGGAGAGGAGCTCTCATGGAGAAGGGCTAAGTTGGATTTGGCTTGGAATTATTAGCTTGGTTGGAGTGTCTTTGAGTTTTGCTTTTGTCAAGATAGATTGTGAATATTATCAGATCTATACTTTTAGAATTCTTGGAGT
>ML779315.1:277391-292489 GCA_009831015.1 Picea engelmannii
TCCTGCTCTCGGTACTTCATGTCTAGGACCTGTGGGCCTCGAGACATGATCTCCTAGTTATCCCTAAAAATCGGGGATAACACTACCCATAGTGAAATGATGATGAGTAATGGATCAACTTGTTTTTCCTCAATGGAGATCCTATGTATTGAAGTCCACTTCTTGACTCTTTCTCAAAACACGTGTCATTAAGTGCACAATGGAGAAGAACACACCTGTAGATTGATTCCACCTATCATGAATTCATAGTGGGGAAGAGCTTCTTGCTTGATTGATCCCACTCTAACATTGACTATCACGACGATGAAGAAGGTGGAAGAGCCAATAATAGAATCATCTCTACTCTGATTCGTATTGTCATCGTAGTAAAGTAGGTGAAGAACACAAACCATTAAAAGCCCTCTAGCTCAGATACCAACTAAATGATAGTGAAGGTGGTGAAAAGATAATCGCTAGATCAAATCTGCTTTGATAACACATGTCACATGGTTAGACTATCCCATATTATTTTTTTCACTTTTTACTTTGCTTTTATCATTCACCTTGAGTGTCCCATACCACTCAAGTAGCCTAGTCATCATGCGACACCGACTTGACATTGCTAGTTGGGCTTGATCAACAACCAACTCATATCATCCTAATTACATGCCTAAACTAACCGTCATCACCAATAATATGAGATTGAAGACCAACCACCATGGAAACCCCAAGTTCTCTTCAAGACACACATCTATACACAAGTATGCTCAAATTGACAATTCATAAATTAATATACTTTACTTATCCATTTCACCACTGTCAGCATAAGTATCCAATCATCTATAAACTTGAAGTGCTATAACATAATAGCACAACCATGCCAAACACATGACACACCATGTATAGTAGGAAACCCCAAGACGAAGAAACACCCACTTCAACCATAGTAACAAATAACTAGTCCAAAGAAATGCACAAAATCTAGTTTAGGGTTAGGTATCGTCAATAATGCCCCAAATGATATACAATATATCAACAAACCAAGTGGTGAGAGTCGAGACACTTTACCAAAGTATCCTGTCTCACTATGCATCCATTTGTTGTATTGGCCAAACCATCCATTGTTTGGCTTACCTGGTCTTACAAAATGATGTAGTGGCCAATCCGTTATCTAATCTAGTCTCTGGTTAACTCACAACCATCCCATAGTTGTCCATGGCTACACAAGCTCACCTTGCTCATCTTGGCTTACCTTGCCTCACCTTGGCTCATACATGCTCATCTTAGCTCATCAAGGCCCAACTGGCCAAATCGGCTCAACAGGGCTCATTCGGTCATCTAGGCCCTTTCGACCCAATCAATCATTTGAGTCGTGTTGATTGTCTCGACTCAGATAGTGGCCTTGGTCGTTTTGATCATCTTTGCTCACCCAATTGTTGTTGTATCCATTGTTTCGATCGTCTTGATTGTCTCGGCTTAACAAGCGGTCTTGGTCATCTCGACTGCTCAACTAGCTGTCTTGGCTCAACCATTCGTCTCAATCGTCTCAATCCACCTAGCAAAAACCTTCTCAGGGTGAGACAAATTGTTCCAAAGGTTTTGTTTCTATTTGGAACAGTGCCAAGTTTTTTAAGCCATTTCGTTTCAATCTAGAATAGTGTTAATCGCCTTAGTTGTTCTGTTTCCACTCAAAATTAGCCGAAACAACCTCAAACAATAGGAGAGCAAAGTCCATGAAAGTTATAGCTTTCCACACACCAAAAAAACGTCCAAACCAAGAACACGACTCTAATGCCTCTAAAAACTCCTTCGCTCAAAATGCCAAGTGAACTAACTTACTTATACCTTTTCTCCAAAAGGTGGTTATGATAACTTTCCACAAGTTCGGGCCAACTATGCCAAGGAGAAACCTCGATTGACCTACTAAGTGCATAAGTCACAATCCAACAAGCGGCTCACTCAATGGCATCTCCACATTACCAAGGAAACGTTGGGCCACTCTACCCATTGAATTGGTCCTAATGTAGATGACTCCTCCTGGCCAACTAAGGAAACGATTCTCCATCAAAGAACATCTCACATAGGCAACATTGGGTTTATCCAAGTGCCCAAACCCCCAAATATGGTCCACACGTCTAAGAAAGGTCTAACCAAGGGAGACAAGTGGGAGTATGGGCTTGGCCCTATGACTAGAGCCCTTACATTCCTCCCCACTTGAATTGTTGATGTCCTCTATGACACACATACTGGGATATCATCAATCCATCCATCAACTGAGCTAACTATCACCATCCTGTACATGTCGTCATCATCATCATCATGTAGCACATAAGTCAGTTTTGCCTTACAACACTCGAGTCATTGTCTCTATCCTTGTTAGTTGTTTTGCCAACTTTGTCTCAACTAGCAACTCCATGCATTTGAATTTGGGCCATAAATCGTTGAATAACCTTGTTGTGATCAAATCGATTGATGCTACCAAGTCCATCTAAAGCATCCTCATGCTACTAAGTCCATGGGAAACATCCTAAGCAATTTGACTCGCGAGTACCGTTGGAATCGATGTTGGTTGTATGTATCCAACCAACTCCTGTATTCATAATCACCATCCTAGATCATCACGCATATATCCCCATGCTGAAACACCATCAAATAGCTAATGCAAGTTTTTCCTTTATCAAGCTCTACTGATCTTGGGTACTTGTACAACTTTGTTGAGTCATGTGTCTCATTCTTTTGAAAAGAAGGAAAAATAATTTTTTCTATTCTATGTAACGTTGTTAAGATCTCAGTTGCTCAAGGTTATTTTAGTATATCTATTCTATGTATTATTGTAATGATATCAATTGCTCAAGGCTATAGGTTTCTAATTGAAACTACATAGATGGGAAAGAAAAAGAGAAAATAGAAGTGTGAAAAGTGATTGATCTCGACAACATTTTATTCATACATCCATCAAGTCGATGGGATCATATGAGTGAAAGAAAATGAAATGGATCTAGAGGTTATTGCACAATTGACTGTTTTGACTTTGATGGTTGTATTGGGTCCATTAGTAATTGTTTTCTCAATATTTCGCCAAGGTGATCTATAATTACAATGAGCCATCTCCAAGAATGAAATACTATTTACCCAAGTATATACCTTTAGGGATGAAGATTCATGTAATGATGAAAACGAGGTAATGATTGATAGAAACTTTCAATAGAAGATAACTCCCCATCTTCCTATTGTTTGGACAAAAGATTGATCTATATGTTACAATCGGATCGTGGCGGGTATAGTTTAGTGGTAGAAGTGTGATTCGTTACGTTATCAACTCGAATAGTTCAAGGATCTTTTACATGAATCTTTGATCCATCTAAAGCTCTATTTCCAAATAGGTTAAAAGCTCCCCCATGAATACGATGGTTAAATAATAGCATACTTTTTCATAATCTGGATCTGAAATGATGAAAGAGGAACACATTTTTGGTTCCAAGATGGCGACATAGAATGTTTTAAAGGTTAGATAATCTTTCCATTTAGAGAAATCATAGACCTATGGGGATCCAAAGATATTTTATCATGACTAGACCATCAACTTATGGATGGAAGGACCCCAGGTTGAAGTCGAATAGCTATAGAACGATGACTTTGGTTGACTTGGGTTATTGACATTTCATTTGAGCACTATAAAATTTGTTGTCATGGGGATCATAATCGATAGAAAAAAGGAAGTAACTAGAAACATTTGTAATTATTTGAAACTTTTCAAATTTCTCTTTCTATAAGGATCATTTAGAAAGTAAGTATTCTACAATTCGGTGCCCTTCATGAATAAAAAGAGAGAAGGGGAGAAAAGAGAAGAAATTGACATAGATGTTATAGGTATGATAAGAAATTAGGGTTTGATTAGAAAAGAGAAAATAGAGAGGAGAAAGAACTAAAATCTCCTTTTGCAAAGATTTGATATAAATACTTTGCTTCTTCCTTTGTACTGTTCTCTATCTCGCATGGAGGAGCCAAATGACATGAAATTCTCATGTTTGGTTTTGAATTAAAGGCATGAATAATCAATGTTGATTATGTTAAAATAATCGATGTGCTCGTTTCACCATAGACAATATCACAATATTGTCACCCAACCATAGGCACGCAGCCACTCCTGAGCACCGTAACCTTTGACAGATAGAATGATTCCAGAAGCAGTACCAGACCCAACAGATAACCAAGAGAGAGCGCACCTCTCTCTCAAAGATAGCGCACCAAGCAGAGAGTCCAAAACCATAAACCAAGGCCAATACCAAGCTGCAGTTGTTTCAATTGCACTCCTCCTCTAAACTTGCGCACCACTTGACTTGTGTGAGCTTGTGAGTGAATGTGTGTCCAAATGTGCTCAAGCGCCCTCTATTTATAGTGCTCTTTGTCACTTGTCTAGGCAGACTTCTCCTTTTCTAGGCTGATACTTTAATATTAATTCTTTTATTGAGTCGACTTGTCTTCTAGGGTTTCTACACATATGTTTAGGGTTTCTCTAGCTTCCGAAATATTCTAATCTAATCGGAGGTTACACATGGAGGTTGATACCTCCCGCAGCTACCATAATATCAACACTCCCTCCTAGCTAGGGAGGTATTAACAGGTAGCATCGTCATAGCCACACATGCTATCTCATGATCACGCAGATCAAGTCACGAGCAACATCGCCACTATCAGTATCATTTGATAGCATCCTGGCATAAAAAATATATGATCAACTGCATCATCTCTCGAGGCCATACTCCATCTGAGTAATCGAGCATGATGCTGAATAAGTCATGTGCTGAACTCAACGTACTCAACATAGTGTCTCACATAAGTCACTCACTCAATAGAGTGATACAAGGACCATTCTTCTAATTTGGACATACGTCCTAGAAGAATGACTGTCCCAACAGATGTTGAATGCCCCACAATGGCTACAAGAACCATCCTCTCCACTGGATCATCTCTAAGTTGTATTAGCATGATGCGAATGCATCATATCTAAGCTGTACTGGCATGATGTGGAGTACTGTCTACATCATCTCTAAGCCGTACTAGCATGATACGAACACATCATATCTAAGCTGTACTTGGCATGATGTGCATCATCTCTAAGCTGTACTAGCATGGTGTCAATGCACCATCTCTAAGCTGTACTGGCATGATGCGAGTCACCTGCATCATCTCTAACCTGTACTAGCATGATGCTACTGCATCATATCTAAGATGTACTAGCATGATGCGACTCAGACATATGCATCATCTCTAAGCTGTACTAGCATGATGCTAATGCATCATGTTGAAGTTGTACTAGCATGATGCGTCTCAGGACATCTGTATCATATCTAAGTTGGTACTAGCATGATGCTGAAGCATCATATCTAAGTTGTACTAGCATGATACAGATCAACAATCTGTCAACCTGGACCATTCTCCACAGGGAGAATGTTTGTCCATCAACATTCCTTCCCAACCGAGGAAGTCATCTCCTCCCTCTCAACCAGGGGAGCAATCTCCACGAGTCGCAGCTTGTCCCTCAAGTATGAAAACTTTTTCTTGGACAGAGGCTTCGTCAAAATATCAATTGTCTGCTCATCGGTGGAGATGTACTAGAGAGTCACTTCTCCCTTCTGGACTTTATCACGGAGAAAATAGTACTTGATCTCAATGTGCTTCGACTTGTCATGGAATACAGGGTTCTTTGAAAGCTTCACACAACTCTGATTATCACAATATATCACAGTCGAATCCAACACTTGATCGAATAGTCCAGAAACCAACTTATGGAGCCATACTGCGTTCGTACAAGCATCACAAGTTGCAATATACTCTGCTTTTGCAGTGCTGAGTGCCACATACTTCTGTTTCCTGCGAGCCCATGATATCATAGCAGAGACCAAACTGAAACATACGCTAGAAGTATTCTTTCTGTCATTTGCCCTCCCTGCCCAATCTGAATCAGTAAATCCATGTAGCTGTACATCACTGTTTGAGGCATATCTCAAACCATAGTTTAACGTCCCACGAAGATATCTCAAAATGTGCTTTGCAGCTATCCAATGCTCATGTCTAGGTTCCACCTGGAACTGGCTCAATGTGTTCACAGCAAAGCAAATGTCCGGCCAGGTATTCACCAAATACATCAATGAGCCAATCAACTGCCGGTACAGGGATGAGTCTACTGGATCAGAATCAGAGTCTCTCAACTTCCTCATATCTGTCACCATGGGAGTTGCCATGGATTTGCAATCCATCATCCCAAACTTTTGAAGGATCTTTACAACATACTTCCCTTGCCCTAGGAAGATTTCACCACGCTTCTACCATACTTCTAGTCCCAAATAATAATGCATGAGACCAGGATCCTTCATATCGAATTTAGAGGCTAGCTCCTTCTTACACTGAATAATGAGAGGCTCTGCACTTGTTAGAAACAAATCATCAACATATAGTAGTAGGATCACAGGTGCATCATTCACAACCTTATAATAAAGGTTTGGATCAACATAGCTCTTGGAAAATCCAAGTCTTGTCAAGTAGCTGTCAATTCGTGCATACCAAGCTCTTGGAGCTTGCTTGAGTCCATACAAGGCCTTCTTTAATCTGCATACATGGGTTTCTCTCGGGTGTACCTCAAAACCTTGAGGTTGCTCTATGTATACTTCTTCCTCAATCACTCCATTGAGAAAAGCGGTCTTTACATTCATCAGATGTAAACTCCAACTCATGGATGCTGCAAGAGATAAGATGGCTCTAATAGAGGTATATCTGGCAACTGGAGCAAACGTCTCATCATAGTCTTCTGCCTCCTACTGGGAGAACCCTCTAGCCACAAATCTTGCCTTGTATTTATTGATACTCCCATTTACTGCATGCTTTATCTTGTAAACCCATTTTGAAGCTACTACCGACTTTCCTTCAGGTCTAGGCACAATTTCCCATACATCATTCTTCATGATAGATTGATATTCTTCCATCATAGCTTCCTTCCATTCTTTCTTCTTGATTGCTTCTTCAAAAGTGGAAGGTTCTGCATTGACAAGACTTGTCATGAGTGCCACATAACTAGAGAATCTTTTGGGCCTCTTGCTTTCCCTGAAGGTGCCACTGGGGGCTTTATGTCTTTCTGCTTCTTGTAAGGTGGATTCTAGCCATGCTGGTCGTTTTCTGTTCTTGGGTACAACAACTGGTTCTACAGGTTCAAGTGGTTGGTCTGGTTCTTCACTGAGATGTTCTGGAGAACATGTACTTTCTTCCTTGGGATCTTCATGTTCTTCTTCATCATTGGAGTCCATGGAATCTTCTATAGATTTCTTGAAGGCAAATTTCTCATCGAAATTTACGTCCCTGCTGATTTCAACCTTCTGTTGACCTGGGACATAGATTCTGTAAGCTTTTGATGTCTCACTATATCCAACGAATATGCCCTTCTTTCCTGACGGTTCCAACTTCTTCCTTTTGTCCTTGGGAACATAGATATAGACAGGACAACCAAAGATCCTTAAGTGTTCCACACTTGGCTTCTTTCTGGAGAAGGCTTCTTCTAGAGTCATGTTCTTCAATATACGATGAGGACTTCTATTCTGAATATATACGGCTGTCATAGCTGCTTCTCCCCATAGAAACATAGATAGATTCTGGTCATTCATCATTGCCTTAACAAATTCTTCAATGGAACGGTTTTTTCTTTCTGCCACACCATTTTGTTGAGGATTATGTGGGACAATTAGCTCCCTCCTAATCCCGACTGCTTTATAAAAGACAATGAGCTCCTTGGAGGTGTATTCTCCTCCATTATCAGATCTTAGTGTCTTGATCTTCTTATTTGTCAAGTTTTCCACTTCAGCTTTGAATTCTTGGAACTTGCCAGATACTTCATCTTTTGTCTTTATCAGGTACATCCAAGTCTTTCTTGAGAAATCATCTATGAACGTCACATAGTAAAGAGAGCCTCCTAGAGACTTCACTGGCATAGGACCACATACATCTGAGTGTATTAGATCCAAGATCTCCTTGGATCTATTCTCACTGCTTGGGAATGGCTTCTTAATATTCTTCCCAAGTGCACATCCTCTGCAAATACCTTCGTGTACTGATTGTAGTTCTGGTATGCCTACAACCATTTGTTTTAGAGATGGCAATGCTTGATAATGAAGGTGAACATACCTTCTATGCCATAACTCACTAGGATTGAGTTCATCATGTACAAGAGCTTGAGCATTCTGACCTAGGAGTTTATACAATCTTCCTTCACGTATCCCAATGACTCTAACATCTTCTATTTTTGAATCTTTAGACCATACAAGAACTTTTCCATCGACAAAGGCTATTCTATCTCCTTTGTCTTCCAAGCAAGAAATAGATACTAAATTCTTTTTCAAACTAGGAACATATAAAACATTGATAAGATGAACATTGTTACCTTATTCCATTTTGATAGAATCTTTTCCCAATTCTTTCACTGCATAAGAGTTATTGTCTTCAAGTTCCACTTTATGAGAGGTTTCCTTTTCCTTCATGTTTGAGAGATTTTCACGATCACCAGTCATATGTGTAGAAGCTCCACTATCGATTAGCCACATGTCATCTTCAAGAGATCCTGTAAGAGCTGAGTAGTAGAAGAAATCAATTTCTTCATGCTTGGATTTCTTTGAAGGTTCTTCATCATTGGCAGCTGACGCATGGTGTCTTTCCTTTCTCTTCTTTGCTAGTTTAGGACAATCCTTTTTGTAGTGGCCATAATCAAATTGTACCTTTGACATATCTCTCTTATGATTGGATTTCTTTCCTAAACTAAATCTTTTCTTACCTCCATGTCTCTTGAACTTTGTTGCATAGGCTTGAGCATCCTCTTCCTTTTGAGTTTATCCTTGTCTCTTCTTATGAGCAACAAGTCCAAAGTTCTTCAAGCGCTGGAAATTCCTTCTTTGTGTTCATGCTTGCAACAAATGCATCCCATGATCTAGAGAGACCATTGAGTGCAATATTCACAATTTCCTTTTCCGGAATAACTTTTTCAATGGTTTGTATTTGATCTCTCAACTGAGAAATCCTTACAAAGCATGAGGCTACAGTGTCATCCTTAGTCATTTTTGTGTCACGAAGCTCATTCTTTAGACTCATCACTTGTCCAATATTTCTGATTGCAAAGAGGTTAGTTAGGGCATCATACATCTTCTTGGATGAGTCAAGATTTGATATGTACGGTATCAAGTGATCTTTTACAGAGTCCACAATAATACTCATAGCATTGATATCATTATCCTTAAACTTCTCCATTGCTGCAACATTCTGAGGTTCATTTTCTTTTCTTGCTTCAAACTCTGGTTCCACGATCTCCTTCACGATGTCTAGAACCTTGTTCTTGGTAAGGATGAGGTCAATCCTTGTTTTCCATGCTCTGAAGTTTGAAGCTCCTTCTAGCTTGTTTTATGAGAGTAAGTCATGACTGCTTTTGACTTTGACTTTGACCTTGACCAATCAAACTTTGACTTTGACCCTGTTGGCCCCAAAATCTCACCTTTGAGATTTTGATGGTCAAAGGCCAATCTATCCTTTCAGGCTGGCATTCGCAGGTTCTTCCGAACAACACAGGGCTATCATTTAGAGATCTTCCTGGCACATTGGTCTTATTCTTGTCAGTTAGAGGATGGTTACTTACATGAGTTGAGTTCAGAGCTTGTTCCAGTGTTTTCTCGGTTATTTCATGATGAGCTATCAGTTTCAAGCAGAGTGTGAGAGACTTGCGGTATTTTGGGACACTTCTTGCCCATGATGATATTATAGACCCATCATATCAGTTATTTGACAACATATTCTTACTCCTTGTCCAATTTTGCTTTTTCAGTGATGAGGTGGCACAAGTGATGATGTGGTAGGATGAGGTGGCGACCCATGTGGGGCCCCACACATGAAATTTGGTAAACTTTCTCCTAAAATTGGGCCCATAAGTTTGCCCAACATATGCTAAATAAAGGTAAATTAAAGCAAGAAAGTTTCCAAGTCAAAGGCGCCTTAAAAACAACTTTTAGCTTTTCCCAGCTATTTTTGCTTTCTGCTTTTAGCTTTTCCCTGCTTTATCCCTTTCTCAGCTTTTGCTTTAGCTTTTCACCTTTTCTACTATCCCCTTTCTTTCCCTTTCCTCTCTTCTCTCACTAATTCACACTATCTCCCTTAATTCATGAATTAATGGTCTATTTTAGTCCAAAGGTGTGCCCTTCTCACATTTTTGCTCATATCTCCTTCATCACTCAACAAAATTGACTCATTCCACCTCCATTGTTTTCCAAATTTCTCCCAGATTTGATCAAAAGGCTTGGAAAAGTTCGCTCCACCAGTTTTAGTAGGTATCCATGCAGTGACACATGGCAAATGGACAAGGATCCACTTGGATGATGATTATTGGTTGGCCTTTTTTCCCAGTTTGGAAAGAGCAAGGCGAATTCCTTCTTCAGTGAGCTATATATTCAACATTCCTCCATAGTTGGAAGGTTGATCACTATATTGCAACAACTCTATACTCTCCCATTCTCATTTTCTCTCTCAGTTCTAGCTCTGGATTCTCAGTTTTTTGGAGATCATTGTAACAGTTCATGGATTTTTTCTGTGATGGAGCCATTCCTCTGATTTGACATGAATAAAGAGTTTTATGTGTTGTTTTTGGCCTAAATTCTTGTTGTTCCAATTGATTTCTAAATTATTTCACGTGTTTGGAGCTAATCTTTCAGTGGGGGTTAATTTGGCACCATTGGAGTGTTCTTTTCTTGCTGATTTTCTCTCCTTTTCCTTCCAATAGTTCGCTCTGCTTGAGTTTTCCACCAAAAATTCACTTTTAATTGTTTTATGCAGGTTTTGGGTGAGGTCAACTAACCCTCATTCAAAGCCCATGTTTTGTGTTGTTTGATTTGTGGTTTTGCAGGCTTAATCCTATCTATCAAGCAACACATCCTTAGGGTAGCCTCCCTGTGGTTGGCATGCACCAACCCAAAATGAGAGGGGTGAAATCATTGTGACCTTAGGATAGAAACCCCTAAATTAAGTCTAGGTTTGATTCCCTCATACTATAGTTGACTTGAAACCTAGGGTGTCAGATTTAGCCTTAACAGACCCAAAAATTCAATCTTGACGTTTTTGCTTGTTGAGAGTACGAAGAGGTGCACTAGACTAAGGCGCACTAGAATGGCCAAGAATTATGCCAAATGTCTCACTTGAAGTGCCCAAAAGGTTATGTTAAGGTTTGTTGTAGCTACAAATTCAGAAACTCTAGTTGCAGCTGCAACTGGTGCCACAATCAGCTTGCAAAGGAACTGTCGATCTACCTTCCAGCGGCTAGATTGTTTGAAGGTAGTGTGGGCCCATAACCTGTTAAAATAATTGATGTGCTCGTTTCACCATAGACAATATCACAATATTGTCACCCAACCATAAGCATGTAGCCACCCCCGAGCACTGTAACCTTTGACAGATAGAATGATTCCGGAAGCAGTACCAGACCCAACAGATAACCAAGAGAGAGCGCACCTCTCTCTCAAAGATAGCGCACCAAGCAGAAAGTCCAAAACCATAAATCAAGACCAATACCCAGCTGTAGTCGTTGCAGCATCACTCCTCTAGACTTGTGCACCACTTGACTTGTATGAGCTTGTGAGAGAGTGTGTGTCCAAATGAGCTCAAGCGCCCTCTATTTATAGTGCTCTTTGTCACCTGTCTAGGCCGACTTCTCCTTTTAGAGGCTAATACTTTAATATTAATTCTTTTATTGAGCCGACTCGTCTTTTAGGGTTTATACACATTTGTTTACGGTTTCTCTAGCTTCCAGAATGTTCTAATCTAATCAGAGGTTACGAAAGATATGGGCCAAATAATTGATGCACCCTTCACTTGAAATAAATTACATGATGCTTGTGTGGGGCCCATGAGGGGCGCCCCCTCCTTTTTAATTCTAGCTGAGATATGACATTAACGTTTAATGTATGGGGTGCCCCCTTTTTTAACCTTGGCTAAAATAATTTCATTAAAATCATCTTGGTGGGGCCCTCATGAAGATGCATCCCCCTTCTTCCTAAGCTGGAAAACATTATGTGAATGAGCATTTTGTTGTAACAGATATGATAGGTTGATATAAAGTGATTATGTATATAACATAAATTTGCGATTCATTTGAAAGCAAATTTCCATTTCAATGTGAAATAGATTCCATTTTTTTCTATCCTAACCACCTTGTGAATAAGAAGGTGGATTGGGATAATGTATATGCCAAAAGAGAGTGAAAATCACAAAATAAAAGAGAGAGGGTGCCCATCTAATGGATAGGACAAAGGTCTTTTAAACCTTCGGCATAGGTTCAAATCCTATTGTATGTAATACTCTTCAGTTGTTCCAAATTGTTATGCAATGTATTGGAAAAAATTCTTCAGCTCTTTTTCTTGTTTTGAATGGTCCCATTAAATGATCAAATATTCATCTTTGTTCTTGAAGTACAAAAACTTCAATATGTCCATTAAGAGCCTCTTCTAGAAGAGCTTTCACTTCTTCTGTAAATGTACGAGTAGATTTCTCTGAACTAAGGTTTATTCTTTATCAAATGCTTGTGGAATTGAATGAGAATCTCTCACCTATACTATCTCTAATATATCTATGTATCCATTTGTTCTAGTATAAATAGTGGCTATTTGTTTTTCTACTTTCAAAGGAGCCGATTGAGATTGTTTGAGCAACTCACATAATTGTTGGACCCTTGCCCACTAATCTTGAGTAGCTTTATCAAGATTGGAAGCAAATTGTGCAAAGGCTTCCAACTTTGCGGATTGAGCTAAGAATCCGTAGTTTTACCTACCACAATGGTAGATTCTATTGTGTCACGTTATTAGAATGTATTAACTACCTAAGCCACAAAAGAAGTTTTCTGACCAATTGCTACATAGACACAGATTACATTTTGACTTTTTTGATCAGGAATAGTATTTGTATCTATTTCTGTCTTGTCAGTTTGTCTCTCGCCAATAATTAATTCCCATTGACTGAGTCCTATAGAAATCATAGAGTCAATAGCAATAAGCCTCGTTTGAAGGGGTTCACATACATAACTACCTGATATCATACCTGAAGCCGAAGATTCAATCATTTGAAATTTGGATGCTGAAATTTGACCCATGCCATCAATGGGTTAGGCTAAAGTATTTACAATACGACCCAAATATGCATCACTTATGGTTACCTAAACAGTTTCTCTTGTTTGTCTCAAAGAACTGCATTCTTGTATCATCTAGCCATCACCAATTAATATAGCTCCAACATTATCCGATCCCAAAGTTAGGGTAATTCCTATTGTACCCGTTATCACAAAATCTTGCACCTTAGTGCAAAGCCTTCACAAGGTACAAAGACTAGTGAAACATGGAAGTGTTGTCACTTTCACCTAAACAAATACTTCCCTCATTTTAGTGAAGGACAAATCCAACACAAGGGAGGCTTCCTTAGTAGCACCTACGGTTCCTAAGGCAAGACACAATCAAGTCTAAGGTTTCCCATGTAACCATCCAATTTACCACCAATTAAATATAGTAAACAAGCTATGGATTTAGGTGGTTCCTCAAAGTAAATTCCATATTTGGCTTTTGGTCACTTTAGGGCTGTTTTAGAGGGTTTATCAAGTTATTATCTATTGCAAAATTATTCCCAAAAAATGCAAATCTGAAAATTACTAATGGCTGTTGTTAAACTTGTATAAAAGATATAAAAGTACAGTAGTAAACAAGTCACAACAGCAGTATACTTCAACCCTTTAAACAAATTATAAACAAGTGGAATTTAGGGCTAAAGTAATGAGTAAATTTTGGGTTTGTATAACTTGTAAAATCTGACAATTAGAGGACATATAACAGCCAATTGAAACAAGACGTCCAGCCGTAAAATTGCTATAGTACAAACAAGCTAGGCTGATTTTCCAAATGAAATGATTTTACGTCAAACACATGCAAGAAAACCCTAGGATTTTAGGTAAAAAATATGCATGAAAACCCTAGACGTCTAAGGTTTTTGATGGCTTGAAAGTAAATGTAAGCTAAACAAACCCTAAATTTACCCTAAAACAAAGATAAAATTTTGAGTTTTGAATTTAAGATTGACTAGATGAGAGAAGACTAGCGCCTAGTAATTTGTTTTGGGCATATGGGGTCAACTAAGGACTCTCTTGAGAAAGTGTAAGTGAAACTAGGGTGATAGTTAGGGTTGTCCACTACAAACCCTAGCAAATCCACCTAGTGCCTTACAAGCTTCAAGACAATTCAAGGGGAAGATACTCCACTAATAATCTTCGAGGAGCTTTGAAGAAGGGACTTGTTCAAGAAAAATATAAAGAGAGTTGATGCAGGAGCATCGTCAGCGAGCACGCGTGGCAAGACAACTCAGCGCCTGGGAATCATTTCGGAATCTTAAAACGCTGGCAGTTACTGTGAATCTTTCGGAGCTGATTGAAAAACGGAAGAAGATCAAACGCTTGGAAGCTGAATGATCACGAGTGATCTGGGAGTTTCGCTCCTAGTCTTGAATGTAACTGAACTTAGGTAGCAGTTAGGTTTTCGTTTTGGAGTAGACAAGTAGTCGGGGGGGAACCCTAAGGACCCTTTGAGATAAATAGAGGTTTTGTACGCCCAAATGAGGCTGCTGCAAGTTAGTAGGAAATTTCTGAGTTTTTAGTTGCTATTTGATTATAAGCTGTAGCCATTTAATTTTGAATGAATATAACAGAGGAAAATTGATTCAAATGCGTGATGCTGTGATTGTTTTGCAATTACCTGTTATTGTGTTTTCATGAATGAATGAATCTCATTACGAGTGTATGCAGTTTTGAAATGTTTGCATAGGTTTAATCGTTTTCTCTTCGTTGAGTCTGTGCAAGGCGTGCACACAGTTCGCAAGGAGTGCATTGACAGAGTCTGTTTCGACTCATAAGCTCAGAAGAGATAGCGTAAAGTTTCCTTTGCAAGGAGTGCAAAGTGACTGCTGCAAAGTGTGCACAGTCATCCGCAATAACTCAAACCTTGCGTAAGAATCTGCTGCAAGGAGTGCACAGATCCGAAATTCGGCTAATTGTCGAAGTGGCTGCGTAAGAA
>ML779315.1:296585-307371 GCA_009831015.1 Picea engelmannii
CGTCCATCGTCAAGGAGGACAGGTGGCGCGAGATCCACGACTCCAGAAGTTTGTGAATGAGGAGGAGGTAAAATCGCCGAAGACAAATCCCGATCGTTGATAGTCAGGGGGAGTACGTGTCAGCTGATTTGAGACTCCGGGAAAATCTCACTTCAAGAATTTCCAGTTGAGAATTGAAACTCCCGAAGCCAGGAGAGCCGGAGGAGATCTGGACTGCCGAGCCAAAGGGACACGTGGTGACGGATCGTGAGCTACGGAGAAATCACTTCAAGAGTTCCATATTGAAAGTTGAAACTCCCGAAGCCCGGAGAGCCGGAGAGCCGAAGTAAATCTCGATCGTCCGATCGTCCGAAGTAGATCTCAGTCGTCAGATCGTCCGAAGAAAATCTCAAGCGTCAGAACGTTTGAAGTGAATTTGGGCCATTTGATCTAGAAGAGGCGTGGCATAAATCTGTGGGTTTTGGGTAAAGACCCGAAGTAAGCCTCAACCGTCTGATTCAAGTGGACACGTGGCAGAAATCTGCATACTTCGAGGGGAAGTGAAAGTTGAGACTTGAGAATTTCGAAGTCTGGAGACGCGAAGGGATCGCAGCCGTTGATCCGAGAGGGACACGCGTGAGTGGATTGTCAACTCCAGAAAAAGTGATTAGAGATAAAGTTGAGATTCGAGATCTCCGGAGTCCGGAGTCCCGAAACAATCAGAACCGTCAATTGAAGGGGTTGAAAGAGGTAGATCTGAACCATCAGTTTTGAAGTACCGTCAAGATCGTGAGATTGACGGTCACCTCGCATTGTGGGGGCAGAAGGTGCGCGGACTTTAAAAAGTTGAGGGTGGGCCGCAATCGAGACCACGGTTTTGACAAGAGGACACGTGGAGGCTCGAGGAGAATTGCGGGCCGAAAAGTAGTTTGATTTCAAACCGCCTTTGGCTGCTCCCACAATCGCGTGGTCATGCAAGGACATAGCCCAAGGTCATATGCGGGAAGGGGCTAACGGGAGAGGAGCTTGCACCGGAAACCTGAGAGTTCAATAGCGTGAAGAAAGGGGTCACGAATGCCATAGAACCTGCACCAGAGGACAAGAAGGGCCTGTGTTAATTCGTAAGGGAGATTATTAAGGTCTCAGAGAGCCAATTCGGCTCAGAATTGAAGATCCTTGACCGGGAGGTTGCGCAACCCTTGGGAGAGAAGGGGGTCTGCATCAAGTGGTATCAGAGCGATTTTTTTGCTTGCAGACAACAGGCAAAGGAGAAGAGACAAAAGAACTCGAAGTTGTACTCTGTGTGTGAGAGACAGTCAACACAATGCCACTGAGGAGACGAGTGGAGCCACCTTTAGCCAATCGTGCTGTAGAAAGAGAAATGCGAGAGCTTCGTGCAAGATTAGAGGCGATGGAGGTAGCACAGAGGAGGGCACTTGATGTTGGAGACATCAACGATGCAGAGAGTGAAGAAGTAGAAGTAGAAGAAGCTGTAGGGGAAAATGTTGCCGAATAACGCTTGCTGAGAGGAGTTGTTAGATTGGGAGCTAGAGCCAAGATAGAGGTCCCAATGTATGAAGGCAATTTGGATGCTGAAGAGCTGCTGTATTGGATAAGATCCATGGACAAATATTTCGACTATGAAGATGTCGATGAGGAGAAAAGAGTGAGACAAGCCGTCACCAGGCTAAAAGGACATGCAACACTGTGGTGGGATGAACTGTAGGCTGAGAGGAGAAGCAAGGGAAAGCAAAAGATAAAGAATTGGGACAAAATGGTAGCCAAGCTGAAGGCTAAATTCATGCCCAAATATTATCAAATCAATCTGTTCAGGAAATTGCAGAACTTGAGATAGAAGGGTATGACAACTAAAGAGTACACAGAGGAGTTCTACAAGCTGAACATCAGAACTGGACAAAGAGAGAAAGATGAAGAAAAAGTTGCCAAGTATATAAATGGCCTGAGGTATGAAATCCAGGATGAGATCAGCATGATGTCAGTGAGGACAGTGGAGGATGCTTATCAGTTTGCACTGAAGGCAGTGGAGAAGTTGGCCAGAAAACAAAGCCAGCGAGGCAGAGGTAGAAGCCCAGCCCCAAACAAAGGCAAGGGAGTTGCCCATGAC
Source organism: Picea engelmannii (assembly GCA_009831015.1). NCBI lineage: Eukaryota > Viridiplantae > Streptophyta > Pinopsida > Pinales > Pinaceae > Picea > Picea engelmannii. Next base: position 298,690 of record ML779315.1, read on the forward strand.
AAGGCATATAAATCCAAAGATGAGACTGAGAAACCACATAGTCACTCAGAAAGAGGAGGAAGGTTCTCGAGGAAGACAAGGTGGTGGAAGAAGTTCTTCTAGAGGAAGAGGAAGAAGCAGAGGAGGAGAAGTAAGGTGCTATGCCTGTGGAAAGACAGGGCACATGTCGTGGGAATGTCCCGAGAAAAAGAAAGGAGGAGGAGGTGAAGCTCACATTTCAGAAGCACAGAGAAGGAATGTTGAAGCAGAAGGAGTAGAGGATGGAACATCCCTGATGTTGAGAAAGGTCCTCTTAAAACCAGAGGCAAAAGTTGAGAAGCTAGTGCAGAGGAATAGTCTATTCAGGACAACTTGCAAGACTAAAGACAGAGTATGCAAGGTGATAATTGACAGTGGGAGCATTGATAACTTAGTATCCACAGAGATGGTGGAGAAATTGGAGCTAGAGACAATTGCACATCCGAAGCCATATAGAGTCTCATGGTTGCAGAAAGGACACCGGGTAATGGTTACTAAACAATGCTTGGTTGAATTTAAGATAGGAGGATATAGAGATGAAATTCTATGTGATGTAATTCCCATGGATGTATGTCATATTTTGTTGGGAAGACCATGGCAGTTTGACAAGAATGTCATTCATGATGGGAGGAAGAATACATACACTTTGGAGAAGAATGGTAGGACACACATGTTGCTGCCAATAGAGGAGAAGAAAGTGAAAGAGGAAGCCAACACAAGCATACTTCTCATGAGCGGAAAGGAACTCTTGAAAGAAGTCAAGAAAGAACAGGAGATGTAGTTTGTTGTGGTGAGGAAACCCATAGTTATCCTTACAAGTACTTCGATAGATGATTTACCTGAAGAAGTTAAGGAATTGTTGGATAATTTTGCTGACAGTGGTGGATGAGATGCCAAACTCATTGCCACATATCAGAAGTATCATCCATCATATTGATTTGATACCAGGAGCAAGTCTGCCAAACAAAGAAACATACAGACTGACACATCGAGAGAATGAGGAGGTAAAGAACCAAGTCCAGGAATTGTTAGACAAAGGTTTGGTCAGAGAGAGCTTGAGTCCATGTGCAGTACCAACTGTGTTGAGTCCAAAGAAAGACGGAGGATGGAGAATGTGTACAGACTCAAGAGCCATTAACAAGATCACCATCAGGTATAGATTCCCTTTGCCAAGAATGGATGATCTAATGGACTGTTTAAGTGGAGCAAATTTCTTTTCTAAGATAGATTTGAAAAGTGGATATCACCAGATAAGAATGAGAGAAGGTGATGAGTGGAAGACAACCTTTAAGACAAATGAAGGTTTGTATGAGTGGCTTGTTATGCCATTTGGCTTAACAAATGCCCCGAGTACTTTTATGAGGTTGATGAATGAAATACTAAAAGATTTCATTGGCAAGTTTGTGGTTGTATATTTGGATGATATACTGATCTTTAGCTGGACTAAAGAGGAACATTTGAGACACCTGACACTAGTGATGAGAAGACTACAACAAGAGAAGCTGTTGATAAACCTGAAGAAGTCCTCTTTTATGAAGACAAAGCTCATTTACTTGGGTTTTGTGATCTCTTCAAATGAACTGAAGATGGATCCAAAGAAGGTGAAAGCAATCAAAGAATGGCCATCACCAAGGAGTATGTTCGAGGTAAGAAGCTTCCATAGATTAACAAGTTTCTATAGGAAGTTCATCAGAGATTTCAGTGGAATTTGTGCACCAATGATGGACACAGTGAAGAAGAAGCACAAGTCTTTTAAATGGACAGAGGAGGCCGTGAGGAGCTTCAATATACTGAAGGAGAAAATAACAGAACGACCAATTTTGGTCTTACCAAATTTTGGAAAGACATTTCAAGTGAGATGTGATGCAAGTGGAGTTGCAATTGGAGCAGTTTTGAGCTAGGATAATAGATGTTGCCTATTTTAGTGAGAAGCTGAATGAGATCAAGAGAAAATACTCCACTTATGATAAGGAGTTTTATGCCATAATTCAAGCCTTGAAGAAATGGAGACATTACCTTGTCCCACAGGAATTTGTCTTGTATAGCGATAACTAGGTTTTATAATTCATAACCAGACAGGAAAAATTGAATCAGAGGCATGCAAAGTGGATTGAGTTTATGCAGAATTTTACTTTTGTCATAAAACATATTGATGGGAATGCTAACAAAGTTGTTGATGCATTAAGCAGGAGATGTTTGATTCTGAAGGAGTTTAAGGTGAAGACCTTGGGGTTTGAACACCTGAAGGATATGTATTGGGATGATCCAGATTTCAAGGAAGCATACGAAGCCTGTGCAAATCCTGTGCTGAGAGACAGGAGCCAGTGGACAGAGTATATGATTCAAGAGGGATTGTTGTTCAAGGGCAATCAGTTGTGCATACCAAAATGCTCAATGAGGGATAACCTTTTGAAGGAAAAACATAGTGGAGGATTGGCAAGAAGACCAGGAGAAAGACCTATTTTGAATATTTGGTCAAGTGGAAGGGACACCCAATAGAAGATGCCAGTTGGGAAAATGAAGCTGATATCCAGAAGCATGGAAAGTCGGTGCAGGAGCTCATGGACATGGGTCCATGAATTTTTGTCCAGGGGAGTATGATGCAGGAGCATCGTCAACGAGCACGCGTGGTAGGACAACTCAACACCTGAGAATCATTTCAGAATCTTAAAACGCTGGCAGTTACTGCGAATCTTTTGGAGCTGATTGAAAAACGGAAGAAGATCAAATGCTTGGAAGCTGAATGATCACGAGTGATCTCGGAGTTTCGCTCCTAGTCTTGAATGTAACTGAACTTAGGTAGCAGTTAGGTTTTCGTTTTGGAGTAGATGAGTAGTCGGGGGGAACCCTAAGGACCCTCTGAGATAAATAGAGGTTTTGTACGCCCAAATGAGGTTGCTGTGAGTTAGTAGGAAATTTCTGAGTTTTTAGTTGTTGTTTGATTATAGCTGTAGCCATTTAATTTTGAATGAATATAACAGAGGAAAATTGATCCAAATGCGTGATGCTGTGATTATTTTGCAATTACCTGTTATTGTGTTTTCATGAATGAATGAATCTCGTTACGAGTGTATGCAGTTTTGAAATGTTTGCATAGGTTCAATCGTTTTCTCTTCGTTGAGTCTGTGCAAGGCGTACACACAGTCCGCAAGGAGTGCGTCGACAGAGTCTGTTTCGATTCATAAGCTCAGAAGAGATAGCGTAAAGTTTCCTTTGCAAGGAGTGCAAAGTCACTGTTGCAAAGTGTGCACAGTCATCCACAAGAACTCAAACCTTGCATAAATATATGCTGCAAGGAGTGCACAGATCCGAAATTCGGCTAAGTGTCAAAGTGACTCCGTAAGAAGTCAAAGGAGCAGAAGACGAGAAAGCTCAGAAGAGATAGCGCTTTTCAGAAGTACAGACGAGGCCTAAGGGACGAACTCGTAGGAGGAACAAAGGTCGAGACCTATGGATACTTAGAAAATCTTCTAAGTTGGAGGAAGTCGGAAGCTCAAGAGGGAGAGCGACAGTGGTCGTTGCATCACCGATTCAGAGGACCAACAACCATCCGATCAAATCAAGGTGCGCGAGCCTTTCCGCTTTGCACACGTAGGAGAGGGAACCTGCCAAAGTTCCGAAGTCTCGAAGTAGTTTGGGGCCGTCCATCGTCAAGGAGGACAGGTGGCGCAAGATCCACGACTCCAGAAGTTTGTGAGCGAGGAGGAGGTAAAATCGCCGAAGACAAATCCCGACTGTTGATAGTCAGGGGGAGTACGTGTCAGTTGATCTGAGACTCCGGAAAAATCTCACTTCAAGAATTTCCAGTTGAGAATTGAAACTCCCGAAGCCTGGAGAGCCGGAGGAGATTTGGACCGCCGATCCAGAGGGACACGTGGTGACGGATCGTGAACTCCGAAGAAATCACTTCGAGAGTTCCAGATTGAAAGTTGAAACTCTTGAAGCCCGGAGAGCCGGAGAGCCGAAGTAAATCTCAATCGTCCGATCGTCCGAAGTAGATCTCAGTCGTCAGATCGTTCGAAAAAAATCTCAAGTATCAGATAGTCCGAAGTGAATCTGGGTCGTCTGATCTAGAAGAGGTGTGGCATAAATATGTGGGTTTCGGGTAAAGACCCGAAGTAAGCCTCAGCTGTCCTATTCAAGTGGACACGCGACAGAAATCCGCATACTTAGAGGGGAAGTGAAAGTTGAGACTTGAGAATTCCGAAGTCCGGAGACGCGAAGGGATTGTAGCCGTTGATCCGAGAGGGACACGTGTCAGTGGATTGTCAACTCCGGAAAAAGTAATTAGAGATAAAGTTGAGATTTGAGATCTCCGGAGTCCGGAGTCCCGAAACAATCAGAACCGTCAGTTGAAGGGGTTGAAAGAAGTAGATCTGAACCATCGATTTCGGAGTACTGTCAAGATCGTGAGATCGACGGTCACCTCGCATTGCGGGGGCAGAAGGTCGCGAACTTTAAAAATTTGAGGGTGGGTCGCAATCGAGACCACGGTTTTGACAAGAGGACACATGGAGGCTCGAGGAGAATTGCGGGCCGAAAAGTAGTTTGATTTCAAACCGCCTTTGGCCGCACCCGCAATCGCGTGGTCACGCAAGGACATAGCCCAAGGTTACATGCGGGAAGGGGCTAATGGGAGAGGAGCTTGCACCGGAAACCTGAGAGTTCAGTAGTGTGAAGAAAGGGGTCACGGATGCCATAGAACCTGCACTAGAGGACAAGAAGGGCTTGTGTTAATTCGTAAGGGAGATCATTAAGGTCTCAAAGAGCCAATTCGACTCGAAATTGAAGATCCTTGACCGGGAGGTCGCGCAGCCCGTAGGAGAAAAGGGGGTCTGCATCAAGAGTGCACCGCCACCACTAGAGAAGCACAACTACACTTACAATCATTCATAAATAAGATCCATAAAGATTAAAAGAGACCACTTACTCAAGAAATCAATTTATCCACAAAACCTTAGACAAGAACATCCATGAAATTTTCAAAGCATCCACAAGACATCATCGTCAAGAAGTCGCTCTAGTTATCCATCATTGCTTCTCTTTTTATATGAAGAGATCTAACAGCCCTTCCAATATAAAAATAATATTCTCCTAGCTTTTATCCTAAGAAAATATAAAATACCATCATCTCTTTACAAACCTTAGAGATATGGTAAAAAATACATAAACTATGAGGTGGTTATGCCACCTATACTATAATATCCATCATACATGAGTGAATGAGTTAAAAGACCCCAAAGATGCTCCCCAAATCAAGTAAACTCTCCTCAAGTGCCAAGTCGTCCTACTCAACATGTGGAACAACCTCCTCAAAAGCCTCAATGGCCTCCTCCAAAGGTGTCCCATGAATGGTAAAAAAATTGGCAATAATCTTCTCGTAGCAGATTTTAAAAGCACCATAGTTGTGTCAATTTTTTCCTGAATTTCTATTATGACCACATTTTGGAAATCTTGTGGCTATTCTGCATCTAATGGCGTTGATCTGGCATAATTCTTGGCATTCTATCAAAAGATAACTGCTCCTGAAGTTGGCCGCCCTCAAAATATGTGCTAAAATCTCCTCAAGGTGTGCAATGACCTCCTCAAGCATGCAAGTGGCCTCCTCAATGTCTTCCAAAAGGCATAAAGCTCTATCCAAGTCATCTCATCGATCCATGCAAGGTTAAACGTCCAAAGCAACGCTCAAGGGACCCAAAGTAGTCATCAATCTGGAGGCATGTACACAAATCTAATGCAACATAAAAAGTGAGTCATGTCGAATGTAAATGCCATTAGGTAGAGAACATTAAGTATCGTCTTTTAACTTCACAATAACTCATAGAATATGTGGTGAACCAATCCGGTTTAGACTACACACATCCCAAATATTTGGAACAATACAAAGAAAGCCATAAGGATAATTAACTAAATGTATTGAAGAATATGAATATGAATAGTATGATTACAAATGAGACTGAGGGCCGTATATATACCCACACAGGGGTGCCCTTTCATGAAGAGACATGACCTTACATTATGAGGTGTCTCTTCATTAGTAATTATTGATTATTGATTTATATTTATATTTATGTCTGTTACATTGCCTTCCCCTTAAGAAATGCTTTGTCCTCAAAGCATATTTATGGAAGGCCTTACGTCTTTGCTTTAGCTTGTAATGTCTTCGCTCAGTTCTTGGTTTTTGAGACTGTTATGGTTGATGATACGAGACAATACGAACTTCTATGTGCTGAGCATAACTGTTGAATTGTAAAAGGATCTGACCATCCTAATTCAATCCTTTGCAGAGTGTTGCACTTCTATGATGAATTGTTATCACGAGACTTAATTGTGTCGGTATCAATATTTTTCGGAAGATAAGTTAGTTGTTTCTGTATTGAGTGATAATGATACTTCGACTAGTTAAGATATCCGCTCTTATGATTTGGATGTCAATAAGTAGTTCTTGTAACATGATTTTCCCTTACCATGCTTGTAGCGTTTTCTTAGTTTATTTTCGATATATGATTTTCTTCACGCATCGATGTTGCTTGGTTGGTTGCCGGATCTTCACTTGGAATTTTCGAATATGTTTTTACTTCAACTGGATTGACATCTTCTTTAGTTGTGATGTTGATTGGGTCTGTATTTATTCCTTTCTCCACCACTTGAGTTTTTACTTCTGAAGACTTCGATGTTTTTTTTCTGATAAGTTGTTCTAATTTGCTTTCCAACGATTTCTTATCATTCTTGAGCTTTTTAATTTGTGTAAGTAAATTTTGATTATGATTCTTTAGGCGCGAGAGTTCTTCATTTTCTGATCTGTTAACATTTCTAATCTTTTGATTGTCATGTTTTCCATCTTTTAACTTCCTAATTTGTTCCAACAACTTTTGATTAAGGCTCTTCAAGTGAGAATTTTCTTATCTTTTCCTAATAGGTTCTTCTTGAATTCTTTCTTGATATCTTCCTTTTCTTGTTCTAATCTTTGATTATTCTGCTTCGTAGCCTTGGACTTCTTGACTTGTGCAAGTAATTTCTGACTGTGATCTTTTAAGTGAGAAATTTCTTCATTTTTATCTGCAATAACTCGATCAATTTATTTTTGTATTTTTGATACCGACCATTGATTTTCCTGAAGGATCACCTTTGAGATGTCTTTCAGGTCTTTTGATGAAGGTACTATTGAATCTGACTTCATAGTAATGTCTTGAAATGTCATCAACTTCTTCTTATAGGGAAATGCCAAAAACTTTTTTTCCATGTTTAAGATGCAGGTACCTAGTTTTTCAAACCACGGTAAACTGAGAATTATGTCAATCTCTTTCTGATACATAGTTGTAATATTGAATTGAGATATATATTCATAATCATCCATTGTTACTTGCAAGCCTTAATTTCATGTTGTCCTTTGAGGAAAACATCATCTTTATTTTTAATTGTCTTTGGCTTTGGAATTAATAATTGATTTGCCAAATTGATGTTAATGTAATTTCCTTATGCCTCTTGTCGATACTGATGTTAATCTCTTTTCCTTGAATACTTCCTTTTAATGTAAATAATCCCCAACATGAAATTGAACCACCTTTATAAGCAAATATTCCTTTTCCCTTGTTATTAGGATCCATTTGCTTTCATCGATAATTTACGATAAATAATACCCTATTTATGAAGCTTATATATTCCTTCTTTACTTCGTATTGGCCTTTTTTTTAATACTTCTTTACTAATTGATTGGATATTCAAGGTGTGAAGGTCCTTCTTTTTTGATAATAAATGGTGCACTTCTCTTGCTTTCACTTCGTATAATTCCTCTTAATATATATATATATATGTGTGTGTGTGTGTGTGTGTGTATAATTTTTTTAATAAACTTTCGATTCCCTTTTTACAAACCTTTGTATGTTCTTAGAGTTACTTCGTCCTCTTCTTCTGGTATAAAATATAAAGGTACTTTCTCTTTAATATTTGATTTTTTTTTGACTTTCGGAAATAACTTGAATAACCCTTTATAACTTTTGAATAAGATCTTTAGGAATTACTTTTATAACATTTTTAATTGAACCTTAAATTTTAATTTGAAATACTTCTAATCTTTTGCAATAAGCTTGACTTCTTGAATAATTTGGTGATTTGAGACTTTAATCCGATAATCCAATTGTTATGTGATAGTTTTTTTGGACAGTTGTGTCCCTTTCCTACCGTTACATCTTCCCTCGAACAACCCTTGGCTTGGTTAAGCTGATACGACGACAATCCGGTCAAGTAGATGTGGTGGTAGCTCTCCAAATTGTTGAAATAATGTAACTGCGAAGAACATTCTTATTATTATTTTATTATTGGATTAAATCCCCATTGCGGATTAATCATGTCATTATTATTATTATTATTATTGTTATTGGATTAATCCCCATTGAGGACTAATCATGTCGGTAATTGTATAAGGACCAAATCCCCTTTTGCGGATTGGTCATCGGACAATTACAAAGTGCAGAATAAGAAGTTGTCCCCAACAGTTATTATGGAAGACCCAGAATTAATTAAGGTGGGTTTACCCACCCAGAGTGAGAGGTCGACCCTGCCAGTTGTGACCTTTCACACATGCCAGTCTTGTATAAATAAGAGGCTAGCGCCTCACTTCAAACACACAACTCACTTGCTCATTCTCTTATGAGGCAAGCTGCA
>ML779315.1:307421-325784 GCA_009831015.1 Picea engelmannii
TGGGTTTTCTTCCCCTAGAGGGTTTCCCAGGATAAATGCTGTGTCTCTTGTGAATGTGTATTTCTCAGTGATCTTGTTCTTATTATGCTCTTATCTAATGAAATGCAAAGAACTATAATAATGGCATAAACATTAACACAAATATGATTTGGCACCCAATACACTCGATACCCAATATCGAGTTGATTCCCTGGGGACTTGGGCTTAATTGTTTGGTTTGATGGTGACTCTGGGCACACCTGCTTCCAATTAGTGACAACCTTCTTTGCTAATTCATGATAGATTCAGATAGAGGCAATGCCAGTGATTCCACTCGGTGCACATAAATGACAAAGCACAGTCGTGGTGGCCCCTTTTTGTAACGAAGAAATGGAGGCTCTGCTTTCTTAAATAGAGGTGTTTGTACTTTCTTTTGATCTCCCTTTCAAGGGAAGTAATTCTGTAACCTTCAACCGATAGCGGTGTAAAATTTATTTGACAATCCCTGTGGCAACTGTAGGATTGTGATTCTATTTAGTGGTGGTGTTCTTCTCACAACTGATTCAATGTGCCTTAGTAGATTTTTCCAAACACGTTGTTGGTCTTGTAAACTATGTTTGCAGCTATATATTATGGTGTCTTTGCTGAATATTTGACTAGCAACAAGATGATTTTATCCAAAGAATATTTCTCGTTTTTTCGATATTTGGCAGTGAAATGATCTCGATACTTCTGATTTGTGATGTTGACAAGTTATCTTTTTTCGATTTTTTGCTTCTAATCTTTCTTCGAATTTTCTTGCAGAGGAGTAATTCTCAACTTAACTTTAAATGGCCAAGGGCCAAGATTTGGTCAAAGATCGACGATCCACGAAGTATGGAAATTTGAGTGGCCAAGGACCTGCAGTGATGTTTCTAAGGGAAACAAAATTTTGACCAAGGGTCGCGATCAGATTTCGCTCTGATACCAAATGTGGTGAACCAATCCGGTTTAGACTACACACATCCAATATATTTGGAATAGTACACAAAAATCCATAAGGATAATTAACTAAATGTACATAAGAATATGAATATGAATAATATAATTACAAATAAGAATGAGGGATGTATATATACCCATGCAGGGGTGCCCTTTCATGAAGAGACGTGACCTTGCATTGTGAGGTGTCTCTTCATTAGTAATTATTAATTATCAATTCATTGATTATTGATTTATCTTTATATTTTATATTTATATTTATGTCTGTTACATAATTCATACAATTTGCCACGTTTATGTATGATGGGGGCACCATTAACCCCTATTACATGTGTCAACACCCAAGAAGAGAAGCAGTTTCTAAGAAAACTTATCAAGGAGCATGTGCGGTGATAGATGGTGTGGTTTGGCAAGTAATTTCATGGGTTGCCTTGCACAACCATGTGAGGTTGTTTAAGATATTCATTCACATGAGTGCCTTTGAAGTATGAGGGAACATTTATGCATTGAGTTGCCCTTTCCTCGACACTATCTTTCTACCCCTTATTTTCCTTTTTCTTTGTTTATTTAACCTTTTCTGGCTTTTGACTTTTATTTTATTTCATTTACTCCTTTTTTAGATGTGCATTTTATTGCATAGGACTTGGGGTAATGGGCCCATAGTGAGGGGTCATTGTTCACGCTTTATTTCTTTTGGTTTTTGACTTTTTTTTATTTGCTCTTCACGTTGAGCTTATAGCTCTTTTGGGGTGAGGCTCTTCTCATGGGATTATGAAGCACAAACCTTTTTGTGTGACATGTGAAAACCAACCCATGATTGGGACAACGAAAATTGGAAGGATGGAGAATGTTAAGTGTGGATTGGGATATGGACACACTACACCTCTCAAAGCCCCTCAGTAGTACAACTCAACCCAAGAGTGACAACAATTATCTAGAAGATGATGATCATCATCAAGGTGAAACAAGGCAAAAGGCACAAATTTAGAGCATCATGATCCATTGTCTGACTCAACCAATGATCGCTTCCATGACAAGTACATAAGGCATTAACACTCAATACGAAGCAATGAAACGATCTACCTCATGTATGTCAAGCGCCATAATCATCAAATGTCAGTGAGTTGGGAGAAATGTGGGAAGCATCATCGGTCAACTATCTGTGGAGAACCATTGATCTCGTCTGTGGAATTGTTGTCTATGATAAGGATCATAGGAGAAAAATCTCCTCTAGTTACCCCTAGATGTTAGGGGGTAACAGTACCATGGCCAAATTTCACTAATTCCCTTGTGATTACTTCATCGAGACTATAAAAATGAGCAATGCCGTCTCCTACTTGAAGTATGGTGCCAAGAGTACAAACTCCTACTTTGTTATTATATTGTTCGATTTGTTTCCATAAAACGCTACTAATTTTGTTGAGTCAAATATTTCCCATTAGCACTCATTAATTATTTGTTCAGAGATAGGACTTGTTATTGCAGGATTTGTAGTTGTGCAAAGCCCAACGCAAGATCACCAAATCTTGCGGAACTATAGGAAATCCTACCATTGTCACCTTGGTAAGAAATCCCCTTGTTTTAGTGATGGAGGAGGTCCACCACAAGGGATTTCTTACTAAGGTGACAGTGGCTTCCTAGTGGACCTCCTTCATCACTAAAACGAGGGGATTCCTTACTAAGGTGACAGAAGCCTCCCTTGTGGTGGACCTCCTCCATCACTAAAACAAGGGGATTTCTTACTAAGGTGACAGTGGCATCCCATGTGGTGGACCTCCTCCATCACTAAAACAAGGGGATTTCTTACTAAGGTGACAGTGGTAGGATTTCCTATAGTTCCGCATTATTTGGTGATCTTGTGTTGGGCTTTGCACAACTACAAATCCTACGATAACAGGACCTATAACAACTAATATTTTTGCTCATCATGGGTCCAAACAGGCCATTATTGTGTTTGATCGTACATAAATGTAACTTTGTATTCAAATGACAATTTGAAGTTCCCATAGCTCTTTCTAAAGATTGGTGAGGAACTTGTTGTTAGATGTAGTCAATTGCGCTTCGTTGTTTGGAGTGAATCATCTCATTCTCATGATCCTCTAATTGTTCCAAATTCTCAGAAGCAACATTGATGAGATTCTCTTTTTGTCGTTCTATTTGGGATTCTCCATTTACCCGGATTTCGCCTGCTATCATTTCCACTTCCCTTAAGTGAGCGCCATCTTTCTCAAGTTGATCAATAACACCTTTACATAGTTCTTTTGAATTCCGAATAGTATTCAATATTTTATGTTTATGGTTATCTAATACATTACTTATTGAAAGTAGATTATCTATTCATAAATTTCATGAATTCACGATCTCTTCCCAAACCGAAAATGGAGCTTTCGATTCATTCGGCTCTCCTGCTCAGTTCTTGTTTATTCCCTAGGAACATAAACATTCCCTTCCCTCATCAACACCAAGCCTGCCCTTTCTATTTTGTTTATGGAAGATCATAATCAATCTGTAAAAGACTGAGATCTCTGTAGGGCTCTTCTAACAAAAGGGATTTACGACTATCTAAAAAGTTTTTTTGTTGTTGTCATTTACCCTTTCCTCGCCTCTTCTTCCCCCATTAAATTAGATATGTTCCATTCAATTAATTAATTTGTGCTGCCTCCTTTTTGTTCCATCGAATAATTTCCCTTTTGTGTAGGTTGTTGGTTCAACATTGGAACTAAAATTGGATGGGAGATTGGGACAATTTTTTAGTAAGTAGATCAAATTATTCCATTGATATGAATGTTATATATTGGATCAATCTCCAACTATGCCTTTGAAGCCATCTCATCTTGACACAACGGTGGAAAGAGTACCTAGTTAGTTGTGCTTCAACTTCAAGCAATTCAGCTTTAATCATTCTAATGGTCATCTCTCATTGGTTGGTACAAACTAAGAATTCATTTCCTAGTCAATTATGAAATGCTATAATTCTTCACTATTCCCTGTTCATAATTAATTCGTTGAGATCATGCAATTTTCTATCTCCAAAGTGCAGCTGGTTGGGCCCAGCCATATTGTTTGAATATACAACTCGCACACACTCCCTTTCCAAAATAGATTAGTAGAAGGCCAATGACTCATAGAAATGAAAGGATCAATTACATTTTTCATATGCTCTCCCCTCATAGATAAGGATATGTTTGACAAATTTCCTTTCTTTTCTTATTTGATCCTATCTATCTAGTTTCTTGATAAGAATATTTGGGATACTTAGTCCTAGGTCTCATATAAGGATTTAAAAAATTTGCTTGCACTATCCACTCACTTCCTTGCTGCACGCATCATGAATATCTCCAATTGAAGTAAAGGAATAGGAAGAAAGACAATAATTCATTTACTAATTATATAGATTAGACACTCCCCTAAAAGGGAAACCGAACAAGGAAGTTCTTGGAGAAATACTAATGTAATTATGAGGCGTAGGGGTTTTTGTTTTCAGGATCAAACAAAGGGATTTGCAAATAGAAGTTCTAGGGCCACAAGTAGTTCATAAATAGTTAAAACTTCCATAAAAGCGAAACTTAGTAGTAAGGTGGCTCATGTTTTACCTTCTTCTTCTGGTTGTCTTGTAATGCCTTCTACAACTTGGCCCATAACAGTGCCTTGACCAACGTTGGGTTCAATAGAAGCAATCCCTACAGATAATCCAACAACAATAGCGAAAGCAACTAAAATTAAGGGATCTATGGTTGTCTCACAATTTCTTGATGGTATCAAAGTGATAAAATCAACGATTAAAGAAACCTATTATTCCCTATGAATATGTTTCTTCATGAAAATATTTCTTCTTCTTCATAATATTTGAAATACATATTACGTTTTATTGGATATATGAATTCTTATCACGGAGAGAGAATAGGCTGCATAAGAGCCTCACGGAGAGAGAATAGGCTACATAAGAGCCTATAAGTAATTATATATCATATTTATAGATGATATATTAATCCATATAATCTATAAGGTTTATAATTAAAACAAATGGATTAATATATGAAATGAACCATATACAAATTAAACATGTTAAATAATCCTTCCCTTATTGGGAACAAAAAATTCATTGTTCTATGTGAGGTACATGCTTTACTCAACCAACCCCAATTATTGAACTTGTTTGATCCTATTTTCTTTTATATTTGTATACAAATGAACCAATCTGATCCACTCTATCTAGAGATCTAATGTATGAAATTGGTAGTTAACTGATCCTAAATCTTCTTACCAAGCTCTTATTACTAAGAATTTTAATTTGCCACTACTATATATATCAAGTCATGATTTGATACGATACTTAGAAAATAATGTGTCTGATTGGACAATGATTAATGATGATTCTCCTTGGATTCACCGATATAAACCACTGCTAGAGTTGCAAAGATCAGAGCTTGAATACCTCTTGTAAATAATCCTAGGAACATTACGGTATAGGAACTAGTGAAGGTACTGGAGAGACAAGAACGACGACTAACAATTTGTCGACTAATATATTTCTAGAAAGTCGAAAACTAAGTGACAAAGGTTTTGTAAAATCTTCTAAGATGTTAATTGGTAAAAGTATTGGAAGGGTCTATTGGTTAAGAGCACGTGTTTCCTCCTTGGAGGTCACAGGTTCAAATCGAGAGGGGGGTAGGGTATGTATACCTTCGTAGACTTTAGCAGTCAAATCGCTGCACGGAGGGGGTCCCTTGTACCACAAACAAGGGGGTCTCATACACCAATTTGGTGTCTGGCTTGGCCGTGACCTTAAAAATAGATTATTATTATTATTATTATTATATTCACCAAAATAACCTAAACCCTTCTTTGTAAGACCTGTGTAGAACTGACGTAATTCAAGCTGGAGCAACCATAGTATTAATATGATCTTTAGGTTCGGCTAACTCCCTGTGAGGTAATTTTATAATTCCCCAAGGAAGAACAACACCTAACCAGTTAGAATCAAAGATAAACAAAAACATAGTTCCAATAAAGGAAACCTAAGGACCATATTCTTCCTCTCCAATTTGAGTTTTGGTCAAGTCCCAAAAAAATTCGAGAATATATTCAACAAAATTTTGACCATTGGTGGGAATGGTTTGTGGATCTTGAACGACTATGGTAGTTGAACCTAACAAGACAACAATTACGACCCAAGAAGTTATAAGTACATGTGCATGAACTTGAAACCCCCCTATTTGCCAATAAAAATGTCGACCCACCTCTACATTGGATATCTCGTAGATATGATGCATTGTGCTAATAGGAGATTGTACAATATCCATATTTATATTATAATTACGCCCTTATAAAGATTAACTTAAATAAGAAAATAAATGATTTTTGTCAAATGAGGGATTTCTTAATTATTTCACACATCAGAATTTTTGATGCCACGAGATACTAAAATGGTTATTCCATTAACAATATTTTTCAAATTGGAGCAACCAACCAAACCAATAAATGAAATTTGCTCTTAAATAGAATAATAGCCATCTCAGTAAATCCTTAGGTCCTTGATACAGATTGGATAATTATATTATTTGTCATCTATCTCAATGCTTTTAGAGTGGAAAAATTGGAGGAATCAGCTTACAAGGTCATTTTAGTGGCAGGTCTTAATTTGGAAAATTGGGGTCCAGAACCTTTCAAAGCCATTTTGAGGCATTAAATGGCATTTTTTGGGGTTTTGGTGTCCGAAACTTGCACTCACCCCCTTGATGGTGTTCTACACTCCAAGACCTTTCCAACGATGCAGACCGTGCATCAATCGAAGTTCGTATGCAAAAGTTATGCCTCTCGCAAGTTGACATATCGTGTTGACCACTGCCACATCGGCCCCCATTACTCATGCTTATGGGGTTAGCCACGTGAGGAATTTCGAGAAGATTCTAGAAGGTCCAAAACCATATCACAATTGAGGGTTGAGGAAGTCAAAAACCTGCCCCTAGATGGCTATCGGGCTATGTTAAATACCAGGCCACTAGGAGGAGAAGGGGTTCCATTCTATGTTATTGTATTTTGTTCCATAGCAGAGCAAAACAACTGGGAGTGGGAAATTAGAGAGCATAACAGAGGGGGTTAATGTTTGGTAGTAGCTTAACAAGCCATAGGTCTCAGATAACTCCATAGAGAGTGCCTTCTCTTTTGTACTTGCATTATTTCCATACCAGAGAAAAGAGAGCAGAGCAACCTCACCTTCTAGCTGGGTTTTCTCTCGTAAGGGTTTCCTAGAGAAAATATTTGTGTTATCGTGTGGATGGTGTGTGATTGTACTTCATTGTTTTCTATTTTCCGCATTTTATCTATTTCATGCATAAGCAGAAAATCAGTAACTAAACATTCTGGAATCTAAAGGAATTTAACCTTCATAGTGTAGATTTTAGTTTTATTTATCAGATCTGTTGTGACAAACTGTTCCAGTGGAATATCCGCGACAGTTTACAAATCAGTCCCCCCCTCCCTTTTTTCTATTTTATGATTCTTACTAATTCACTATTTATTAGCCCTTCACATAGCTATAATGACCTTAATGACCTTCCTTTGCAAATTGTTGACGTTGATCTATTTGGGATCAATTGGATTGAAGTGATATTATCATCATTGGATGGAATTAGTGTTATTAGAATTGAATCGGTCTCAAACTGGAAATGGTCGGTTTTGTATTGCACCATATAGTGGGAGTGTGGGGCCACTATGCTCCCCAAAAAATAAAAAAATAAGCAATAAAATCCGGTCTTTTCATCGCCATTAGTCGAGCTATTGTGGAGTGGGAATTGAGTCATTGTATACCATTGGGAATCAATGGAAATTGCACGAAATGGGCTTAGAATTTACAAAATATCATTTTTGTTTATGTATTTCGGTTTAAATACGGATTGCACTCGGTGCTATTTTGGTTATATGCACGCTATATACATGAGGAAATTTTGCATATTTGTGTTTAATGGTTTGGATTCACATGGATAGACATGAATATCTATCTATCTATCTATATATTTATTTATTTTAATCAAAATTTGAATATTTATGCATTTTTTGGTTGATCAGTTTTTGTTTTTGGTTTTTGACCGGTTTTAGTTTTTGGGGTCAACTGGTTTGATCACTGGTCTAGTTCTGATAACATTGGATGGAATTGGTATATCCATGAGATTTGTATCACAGTCTGTTTCGACTAAACAAAATGTTGGAATAGCCAAAGCTCTACATTCCCTGAGAGCAATGTATTCTTCTTGTTGATTGGTAATTATTGCAATATTGGGTAAGTTTGTCATGTTAATCCCACCCAGATATTTCTGCATCCCACCTAGATATTTCTGCAATTGGTCCAATTGTCTCTTGAGCATTGCTGCTTCTTTCTTTGGAGGTCGATTGAATTGTCTTTTATTTTGTTCCTTTTCTTTATATCTTTGAACTTCTGAGGTCTCGTCTTTGTAGTAGATCAATTAGTTAACATACCATCAAGCCATTTTCTATTTACATAATGACATCAAGCTTCTGTAGTAGCTGCTGTTACTAAATCAACTGCTTGATATTTTGTACCGACTATCATGTTTTGTTTTTCTCTACCTGCTATATCAAATGCCAAATCACAAGCTTCTGACAAAGAATGAGCAGTTTAAGCCAAATTTATAATATGAGTATCTCTATACTCTATAAAAATGCAATGTGCAATTTTAGGATTCCATTTCGTAGTTTTATACCCTAAATGAACTCTTGCTTCCATCTTCTCTTCCAAATCAATGTTTCAATATCTTTTTCCCATTCTCGTACACTTTCCTTACCAAAATAACGAAATAACATGGATCGTATAATTAAACTATTCCAACAGAATTGGTTACATCTCAATGATTGCATCTCTGTTTAGTATGTGGTACAAATGTTCTCACTCATAGAATATTTGACATTCCTCCTATTATATTATAGAATGAATATTCATGAACATAACAATAAATCTTTTTATCAATACTATTTATCAAGGCTATTTTAATGGTTGTTTCTGTCCACATAGGCTCGGTATCTAGCATGTGGAAGTCGTCCTTGTAACCTCTAAAAAAACCTTAGGAAGTTCACTTTATGTGTTAATTATTAAAGCGTATGATCTTTTATTAATTAAGTTAGATGCCTAAGTTTTGGCATTAGTAACTTAAGTGAGTTGATTAAGTCCTAACCGTCAGATCTAAAGTGAATGCGAGATTAGATCTTAGTCGTTGATCACTTTGGAGAAGATATAGGGTTTTGGACTTAGGGTAAACTCATGGTTATAAAAGACAGCCTAGGTGAGAGGAGGAGACATAGTGATGGTACACAAAGAGTGAGTGAGCACTCAGGTGTGCAAGGGAAGGGGCCGAGGAAAGGGTGCAAGGGGGCAACAAGGGAGATAGCAGCCAGGTGGGCTAGGCTATTTGCTGCAACATTTGTATTTCCTTAGAAGTGCCATTCTTCTAGGATGGGAGCCCTGATTTTATTTTAATAAAATCATCACAGATTTGGTTTTCCCTTTGGGGTTTTTCCAGGGGTTGTTTACCCGAAATCTATTGTGCAATGTGTGATTGGTTTCTGATTTTGCTTCCGCTGATTTAATTGTTTCGTTGATAACCTACCTATAATATTATTCAATAAAATCAGTTTTTACTTGGAATTAATACCCTGGTGCTAGGTTCAGAAAATCAACAATTTCAATATATAGTGAGAATTTTCTTGGATGAAAAAAAAGCTTACTTTGTCACGATGAAATAAAATATCTTTCACTTTGTTGCTAAATATATTTCAATTCCCCATTCTTGGATCCATTTTGTTTTGTTTCCCTGAATAATGAATATTCTATCTTGTGCTAGTAGGTATCATTCCCATGAGATTAACATTTCTCTTCAAGCCTTTCAATCGATCGACATGACTTTCTAGAGCAGCTTTAAATAAGATCCAAGTAATTTCTTGGAAACTTGCTTAGGATATAAAACTTTGAGTATCAGAGATGCCCTTGTTATTCTTGATAACATGGTTTGATAGTTGATTGCCTCTTCCAGAGCACTATCCATTCTTTGTGCTCATGATAACCAATGAGTTCCCCAAATGAAAATATAGTAGTCGTTCCATCTTTTGAAATTAATACTTTCAGTGTCTTTTAGTGTACATTAATCTCTATATGCTTATCACAAATTTGTAACCCTTGGGATCAGTAAATCTTTTGAATTTGATTGACCAATTGAATTTGACTTTTTTCCATAGTTATGCTAGCATTGATGAATAACCCCCAAAGATTTCCAAGAAATCTTGTCATATCTTCGGTCCAATTTTCAAACTTTCTTTCAATTTCATTGATATGGAATTATTCAAATGTGTTTCTGACAATTGTTCAACTTTAGGAAGACCTTGAATTGTATCATTGGATTTGAACCTTTCTTATATCAATGTTATCAATGTATCTCCTTTGTCAAAAATTTCTCCATAATGGTCATGAATAATCACTTTTCGAGTAGCCAAATAGGGTTTAGCTGATCTAATGACTAAATATTCCTCATCAACCACTATAATTTGACCAAATTTGGGAAGTGGTTCATTCTTGGATGTACATACACTTTCAAGAGTCAGTTGTCTAGGACTAACTATTGGAGTTATTTTTTCATAGAATTTGGATGAAGAAGAGCAACAATTTGGACCCAAGAGATTGCAACTTCTTGCAGTGATTGAAATGAAAAGTTCTTGTATTTTCGTCCATGAAATTGTATTTAGGTAATTGGAAAGTATTTAAAGATAAGATAATTTTATAAATGTCCAACAAATGACCACAAAAGTAGGTCAATGGGACTGATGAAAACATAAAGTATGAATACAATGTGGGAGTGCAAGCGCAACTCCTAGATAATGCTGAAAATAACATAAAGAAAGAAACCTATAGTAGTACACCCTCAAAACACATGTATATGACTGTGACAAATGGCACGGTGATTCAAAATACAAGTATGTCCAAGATTGGAAAAGTGGACAACTCAAGAGTCTATTAAGGGAGAGAGAGTCAGAGAGAGGTTTAATGATGAGGCTAATGATGTCAAGGTATCCCGGGTATGATGGCCGAGGTTGAGGGGGTGAAGTGGGCATTGACTCACCGTTGGAGTCCTTAGGAACCATTAGGGGTCCAGTTGTATGACCCTATGGGGGTGTAGGAGCGGGGGAGACTCCTAGCATCCGAGGTCGAAAGAAAGAAACTCCGGATAGATCTCTGGATGCTCCTCTGAATTTGGGAGGTAGTCTAATGGATGGGAGGTGCCCTGCTTTGGATCTGTCTAGAGTTGATCCTTCTAACTGTCTAAGATTGTATGGATTGATGCATAGTTCGACACCTCCGAACCGGTCTCGATGATATCGGTTGGTCTCCCAAAGGGGGAGGTCGAGGAGAGACACAAGGTCTCATGAATCTATTGTCTGGTGCACTCTGGGATTCTGCCCACCGCTTGTTGCTCCGATTTGATGGATCAACATGAAAGTAAGAGGTGATTGTCTTGGTCATCCCAAGGCGGGGCATGGTGTGCAGGAATTGAGAAGGTGCTTTGGGGAGATAGTCATCGACTAGAGAAGTTGGGATGCCTCTGAGAACCTACCTTGTGCATAGAAAGTGGTATGTTTCTTCGAAAAGACAATTTTATAAATTAGAAAATGGGAGGATGGGAAACGGTTGGTGATACTATGTAAATGACCCAAGAGACTTGAAAATTCAATAATTTTTCTCATAGGATCCTCTCTATTTGATTTATTTATTGTCTCGTAACATTTAGATTCATTGAATAGAACGACTCAAAAACAGTCTGATGTTGGTAGAACCATAAAAGATCCACTTTTTTCCTCTCGATTAGATAGTAAACAAATAGTTCCTTGATGCTTACTAATTAATTGATCTTGAAGTATTGAAATGTTGTTATTGACAACTCCTAGTGGTGTTGTTCACCATTAGACACAATCTGTATAATGGAAAAATCTCATTGAGGCAAGAGGTTCCATAAGTGTCTTCACATACTGTTAGATTTAGGGAAAAATAGAGAAAACAATCATGCCTTTTAAATTCTGTTCACTAGATCAGCACATTTAAGAAAAGACAAACAGATCTGAATTAAATTCTGAACATAAATAAAATTTCTGTGTGCAAAAACAAACTTTAGCTTACCTCCTGGTCAATGAAGAATGTACCTGTCACATGTGTGGATGTAGACCTCTTTAATATGCTCAGAAAATTAGTTTAAGGTTCATGTATCAAACCTCTAGGGTTTGATCTCTGTCATATGGACTGAAGAACAGTTTGCCAAGGGATAGACCACAAAGAAGGATGCTATCCACAGCTGAGACAGCAGCAGCAAGTACTCCACAAGATGAGACACCAAAACACCACAATAGGAAACAACAAAACCTCCAAAAATGAAACAGCAATACCCTCCACAACTGAAACAACAATGCCCTCCACAGAAAAAGAAGACAACACAGGGATAAGCCCCAACACAAGGGACAGCAAGTAGTAGAATGTCCACAGTAGCCTTAACTCTGTAAACGACAACCAAGAGGAGGAGGCCGCGGCACCTTTATCAGGTCCGTGGCTCCTTAAACTGATATGGCAGCCAAGAAGAGAGGCCGTGGCACCTTCCCTCAGGTCTGTGGCTCTCTTAAGCAGACCGACAGCTAAGGGAGCAAGTCTGAGCAGTCTAGAGGAGGTCCGGCCTCATCACCAGCAAACAAAAATACCAAAGGTAGCTTCCAGTCAAATCGGTGTCCAAGTAAACCTCAGATCTGAAACAAATAGTCCAAAGAAGGGGCCGCACCATCACCAAGAGAGAGCAACTGAGGTAGCCGCAGCATAGGAGAGTGAGGAGTGAGGAGTGAGTGAGTGTAGAAATGCTAGAGGGTAGGGTTCCTTTTATAACTAGGGAGAGGGTTAGGGCTAATATAAAAAATAATTAAATGTCAATTAAATTAAAGTAAATTATAAAAACCCCCACCACATAAAACAAGAGGGAAAGCAAGACAACAAGCAAAGGGGGAACTTTAAGACAAAGTCAAGGGGGTCCACAATGGAAAAACATGTCCACATGAGTCTCATAATGACTTATAAACTTTTATCATCACTGCATAAGAGGGCACATCAACAATGTGGTCATGTCCATCTTCTTAGCCACTCCTAGGTCTCATGGACCATCCCGGGAGAGAGGAAGAGGATCACACATCATCACATCTTGGTATTTCACCAAGATCTACCTGGTCCAAGACTAGGTTGCCCTAGAGCACATCTGGGGGCCACATCTGGGGGCCCTAGAACACATCTAGGGTCTTATCCACCAAGGTACAAGACCAAGGATCAACCCATGCATGAAGCAAGGGTTCCCTGGAACACATCTAGGGGCCCTAGTACACATCTAGGGACTTATATCAACCACCAAGGAACACATCCAAGGATCAATCCAAGCATCGGGCAAGGATTCCCTGGAACACATCCAGGGGCCCTAGAACACATCTAGGGACTTACTGCTTGGTCCTAGACCAAGAACCCCAGTCATACACTGGGGGCCCTCACTAGGGTCTTTTGCCATGGCTCTTACTGCTTGGTCTCGTACCAAGAAACCCCAGGAGTGTACTAGGGGCCCTAATCCTTAGCTAGGGTCTTATGCCATCCTCCCGGAGAATGGCTCTTGCAGTTGCACTAATTTCAACACATACACTATCATTTTGCTCCATTTCTAAAATCCAAATAATGCACCATGCAAAATACTCCGTTCAGTGTTGACTGAACTATCTGTATGCCCATGGCACTTCCATTCTATATAAAAGTTCTCCAACTGCAACACCCAATGTGCTATACATATTTGTTAGAAAAGAAACAAAATGCCAAATAAATCATATACTTCAACGTGTTGGATGTCCATTTGAAAATGTTGTCGTTGTCAACTCAGCATGGTCCATCTTAAATGAAGTCTACTATGCTTGCACCGAGCATGGGCGCCCAAAAAATGCCCAATCATATCCACTAGTTGCAAAATGTTAGCTTATGCCAAGAGACAAAAACAACAACAACAAAACCATACATAGTCAAAGAAACAATTGCCATTTTGCTGTCTCCATACTGCTCTTCACTGTTGAAGGAAGTACCTAACCATGAGCTCCATACTTAGCATGTCCTACATGAAGTCCATGCAAGAGGTTGTGACTTCTATGCTTGTAGCTCAATAGTGTATAGATGAGAAAGCTAATACTCCATCTTGGCCTCATCTTAGACGAATGGTCTTGGATCAACTAGGCCCAATTCTGTCCCATCACAACATTGAATCAGGCCAACTTACTCATATCCATCATCATTGTAGTAGATAGGAAATAGCGATTCGTCCACTGAATCACTGCTATAATGGATCTTTTCGTACCTATGTACATCCTGTTAGGAGATTTCTAGTAACTTTTGGTTGAAGTCCCACTAGAAAGTTAACCTGCGTGTCTCCCTTGGTAAGTTCATCATCAATGGCATGCATTACATCAAACATACTCATACATCTATCCAAGCTTCCAAATTGGTCCACTATAATGAGTCATTGCTTATCATAAGGAGGAACAAACGAAGTCATCAAAGTCACTCTAGGTCCAAATGTCACAAGGAGCCATATCACATAGCTCAAGCTCTTTGTAGTAGTCCCGCCATAAGAAAATCTCATACACCACTTGTACCATCATATGCAACCTATAGGTACAACCTTGGTGCTTTAGATCCTCTAAGAGCATGAGATCTTCCATTTGTTTATCATATATAATTCCAACTTGTCCTTTCACAAAATCCACTTGTGAGGGTATTTGCTTCTCACTTCTATGACTCAACTTGATTTGGCCAAAGAAAATAAACTGGTTCGATGTGGTCTATGGGAACTCATCCAAGATAGTTTCTTGAATCCATTGAAGCAATGAACAAGAACCAAAGGAAATAGTGCCAAGTAAGGAGGCTAAACTCAACGAAATTTAACTTGATGTGCAAAGGGAAGTTGTGATCAACCTACTTTTCCTTCAGCGGGGACACTTTATATTGAAATCCCTTTCTAGGATCCTTTTTGAAATACTTGTCACAAAGTGCACAATGGAGAAGAGCACACCTTTGGATTGATTCTACTTGTCACGAATGCATATTGGGGAAGAGCATCTTACTTGATTGATCCAACTCTTTGGACAATGAAGATGGTGAAGAGCTAACCACATAATCATCTTTGCTTTGATAACAATTGTCACGGTAGTGAAGTAGGTGAAGAGCACAACCTGTTAATACCCTTCTAGCTCTGATACCAATTGAACGATAGTGAAGGTGGTGAAGAGATAATCTCTAGATAAACTTTGCTCTAATATCAGATGTCATGGTGCTAGATTATATTATATTTCTTTTCACTTTTTCCTTTACATCTATCATTCACTTTTCTGGAAGCTTCTGTTTTGGGGGTGCTCCTGCTTCGAAATTGCTCTCTTGGGCCTTATATGACGCTCCCGGGCTTGTGGGAGACACCCCACCTTGATTCCTAAATGTTCCTTGAAAAGGGCTGATGCTCTTGCCCATTGAGGAAAGGGCAACAAACATTCCCACCCTTTTTGATAATGTGGGGCCTAAGGAGTAGGTCCCATGACTTAGGGTAAATACACACATGCATAATCAATCCTTCTCCATCACTCTCTTCCATCATTTCATTCATCTTTGAGTAGGTTTTGTTTGTTTGGAGTGGGTAGTTCGTTCTTCTTGTTGGTTTTTGAGAAAGGGAAATTTGTGAGAGTTTAGAGGAGAGATTGAGGATAGTCACATTCTATAGTTGGGGATAGTGAAGGAGCTGAAGAGACAAGCCCAAAGGTCATTCTTTGTAGTATTTTATATTTTTTTGTGGGTTTGTTTTCTTTTCCTATCCATTCTCGTTCCTTTTTCTCCCTCATTCTATTGTAGGTGAAAATGTTGTTCTTCATGTGGTGTATACTTCCATTTTTTATTCTCGTGGTGTTGGTGGGGAATAGACATGAGGGGGAATTTTTAGGCAGACAAGGAATGGTTGGAAGGGGATGAAGGGGAAGAAGATGAAAGTGACAATGAAGGTAGAAGCAAAACTTGCTCAACACCCTTGTGGAAGTATGCGACAAATCTTGAGGGGGGCAGAGGGGTGGGAACCACTAAATTTATATGTAGCCATGGTTGTCATAAGGGAAAACCTTACTCTGGTTCATATATTTGTGTGAGGAGGCATCTTTGAGGGATATTGCAGAGTGATGATAATAAGGGGCTCATTGGAATCACAGTTTGTCCTGAAATATCAATGGTAGATAGAGACAAATTTGTAAGTTTATAATGTCTAGATGGTTGATGCTAGAATGCTTAATCCTTATTCTACTATGGATGACATTTCTAACTTCATAATAATGTAGTATTTGTCTACAAGTAGTACAAATATGCATGTTTCATATTTTCTGCAACTAATTTGGCACTCTACATGTTTTTTTTAAAATATATATGCATTATAATATATAAAAATATATAGATATAAAATTGCAAAAGAGACACTTAGCTCTTGGTTTTTTTGGGAAGTGGTGCTCCTGATGCTCTCACTCCTTGCTTTGGCATCATAGATCCCATACCACGCGAGTAGTCTATTCACCGGGTGCCACCGATGTGACCTTGCTAGTTTGGCTTGACCAACAACCAACTCATATCCCTCGGATTATGCTTAAACCAATTGTCGTCATGAATAATACCCAACTAAATGGCCAAACACCATAGAAACCCTAAGTTTCCTTCAAGACACACATCTTTACACAAGTATGCTCAAATCACCAAGTATATATACCAATATACTCTACTTAGATATGTCACCACTATTAGTGTTAGTATCCAACCATCCATAAACCATAAGTGCATCAGCGTAATACCACAACCATGCCAAACAAGTAACACAACATGTATAGTGGAAAATCCAAAGATGGGGAGAAAAACCCACTCCAACCACAATAACCATTAGTTGATACAGAGAAATGTACATCATCTAGTTTGGGGTTGAACACCGTCGACAATGCCCCAAAGGATGTGCAATACATCAAGAAACTAAGTTATAAATCGAGAAACTAAGTGGCAAGTAACTTCTCCAAGAGGTGGTTATGGCCACTTTTTGCAAGTCTGGCTGACCCAACCAACAAGAAACCCTTACCGACCTGCTAAGTGAATAAGTTACAACCCAACAAGTGGCTCATTCAAGGTCATCTCCATATAACCAAGGAAACGTTGGACCGTTCCACCCACCAAATGGGTCCTAATGCCCATGATTCATCGTGGCCAACTAAGGAAAATGCTCCTCCATTAGAGAACATCACACATAGGCAACATTGGGTCTGTCCAAGGGCCCAAAACCCCAAGTATGGTCCATGTGTCTGAGAAAGGTCTAGCTAAGGGAGATGAGTGGAGTAAGGGGTTGGCCCCGCAGCTAGAGCTCTTAAGTTGGAGCACTCGCAGTGATGATGATCCAGGTTTATAGTTGGGCAGATTTGCTCCCCATGCTAACAATGTCTTCTTTGTAGTTGTAGACGAGGCAAAGTGCAAGTCCACGGAATATATACCCTTCTATCATCACTCTTAACCAAAGATAACTTGATTATAAAGCAGATCTTGTATGGAGTTTTGTACCCTCTCTAGTCAGTAAAAAGGGTTTAACTAACAAAATTAAAGAATTCTCTGCAAAATAAAATAAATGCCTTCAAAGCTTATCTTATTTTATTAACTTGTTCAAAGTGGTCCTTAACTGTGTTCTTAGAAGCATGCTATTAGAACTAGAAGCACCATTAAAAGCACACCATGAGCTACTTGAAGAATGCCATTTTAATAAATCATACCAAAGTGAAATACATTGTTCCCAGAAACCTGACCAAGAGATCCTCTTGCCCCATTTCTTGTTATGTTCTAGTGTTTGGTAACTTAGGTTACTTGAAGATAAATGTGTCAACAAACATGTTAAAAACCAAATACTTGCATACAGAAACACCACAAATATTCAGAGAACAATATAGAAGAACCACACTTTTATTATAAGAAAACCCTTGAGGTAGGGCAACATCATACAATGGATCCTATTATGGAAGGGATCCTTTCCTGTTCACTTGCCTCTTCGAGGGGTATCCTCCTATTGAGCTACCGCTCCAAAATACAATACTTCTCTTCTATATCTTATTACATTGCATGAACCCCTTTATATAGTGCTACCAACCACCTAAGAACATTCTAGAGGAGGAACCTTCTAGAAGCAGAAGTCCTCTTACATTTATTATATCTAACTAACTACCATAATGGGCCTTATTTAATACTATAGTGGACCTAGTCCACCTTACATTGAATGTTCTCCACTATGGGCCCTCCAG
>ML779315.1:390836-405252 GCA_009831015.1 Picea engelmannii
ATGATGATGGCATTCTTTCGAGAATGATGATGCTGCCGATGAAGAAAACTTCCGATGACTCGTAAATGTGCTAGCCAATGTTTCAAGATGATATTGACGATACTGTCCTCCTGATGCCATTGATGATGCAGACCTCTCTCGCCCGATGCTGTTGAAGAAGACCCTTCTTGTTAAGGGGGAGTGTTGAAATAATGTAACTGCGAAGAGTATTCTTATTATTATTGTTATTTTATTTATAGGATTAATCCCCATTGTGGATTAATCATGTCGGTAATTGTANTAGGACCAAATCCCCTTTTGCGGATTGGTCATCGGACAATTGTAATAGGCAGAATAAGAAGTCAACCCCAACAGTTATTATTGAGACCCAGAATTAAATTAAAGGTGGGTTTACCCACCCAAAGTGAAAGGTCGGCCCTGCCAGTGAAGACCTTTCACACGTGCCAGTCTTGTATATAAAGGGAGGCTAGCGCTTCACTTTAACACACAACTCAATTGCTCATTTTCTTAAGAGGCAAGCTGCAATTACTAGTTGGAGAGAGGAGGAGAAGAGTGGCGCATCTTTTGGAGAGGACTATTTGTATTGGTTTGAGTTATCTCTTGAACATTGTATTGGCAATTTATGATAAGGAAGTTTTTGCTGGGTTTTCTTCCCCTAGAGGGTTTCCCAGGATAAATGCTGTGTCTCTTGTGAATGTGTATTTCTCAATGATCTTGTTCTTATGTTGCTCTTATCTATTGAAATGCAAAGAACTATAATAATGGCTTAAACATTAACACTACAGAGTTAGGTGGTGTAGGTGTCCAAATGAGGCACTGACCTCCCTTATAAATAGTGGTCTGGCCAGCCTACAATTAGGTCTGGGCCGACCTGTCACTTTACCCTCTTAATTTACATTTAATTGTCAAGGCACAAAAGGGCCGACTTTTACAAAGGCACAATAGGGCCTAATTAATAAATGTAATATAATAATATTATTCAACATTTCCTCTTAGGTAGAATATTCTTCGAAGTTACAATATTTCAACACCACGTACTCCTGGTAGCCGTGTTGGTAGAAAGGAAAGAAAATAGTGAGCAATCCTTCTCAAACATCGCTGCAAATTCATCAAGCTGCGTCTTTGCTGATGCTGTTGTCTGTCTTTCCTTTACCCTTCTTCTCCGGACATTGAGATGCTTAATGTCCGTTCTTATGACATGAGAAGCACTTGATTTTACTCAAGTCCTTCTTCCCTGGCTGTGATGATCCTCCATCACTGTTACCTTTCTTGCTAGAACTCTTTCCTTTGCCCTTCTTTGTCTTACTGACAAGAGCCAAGTTCTCATCACTACTTCCTTGCTTGTTGCTCTTAGACTCCTCCCGAGTCTCTTCCTGGATGCAATCATACCAAAGTCTCTGCCAATTTGGGAGATGTTCCCGAGCATAGACTCCCTTGACAAATGGTTCCCATGACTTGGGAAGACCATTCAATGCCACATTCACGAGCTCCGTGTCCTCCGTTTTCTCCCCTATGGCTGCAAGTTGATCACGCACCTGTGTGATCCTCATGAAATAGTTGGTAACATTGTCAGATCTAGACATCTGCACCGATCTGAGTTTATTTCTTAAGACCATCTTCCTATTCATGTTAGTGCTTTGGAATAAACTTACCAAGGTATCAAACATCTCTTTGGACGTCTTCTTCTTGGATAAGTGAGGAATTAGATGATCCTTCACTGAATCCAAGAGTACCCGCTTGTCTTTGATCTCCTTCTTCTAGTGAACTGCCATATCTGCAGGATCTATCGGTGGAGCAAATATTTTGTCCACTAACTTCGATCACACTCCTTTAACATCAAAGTCACCCTTGCTTTCCAAGATAGAAAGTTGGATGCTCCATCCAATTTGTCCTCAACTCTCAAAGGTGTTGATGCCATCCCTTAGACTTGATAAACTGACCTAGAAATAACTTGCTGTTGAAATTGCCCCATGTACTGACTTGTACGGCTTCTTCCCGCGCTGACTTGCGCTAACCACGCGACCTGTATGTTGATACTCGCCCGGTTCCTGCACGACCTATAATAGAATACCCACGTTGTCTGCGCGACCTGTACCAAAATACCCGTGCTATCCTCAACGACCGATCCGACTACAGTATGCCTGTTTCCCTAAAATCTGTCCTTCGATTTTTGCCTGCTAGCTATGGATTTGAGATCTGGTTTCCTTTCAGAGCAATTGCTCTGATACCATGTTGAAGTCTTTACTCTGGCACCTAGGTATTTTGTTATCTAGTGATTTTCTTACTGCAAATCAAGTTAGCAGCTCACAAAACAAAAATACACTGCTAGTATACTCAACTCAAATAAAGATAGTGGAAGCAATACTGGAAACCAAAAACTCATGCACAATACACAAAGATATTTTGGCCATCAACTAAGCTTATTATTCAAATAACTTCAAAGCTTACAAGGGCTCCCTTACTAGGGAAATAGCCCAAATAGAAAAAAGACAAAGTACATCAAAACTTGACTGGTTGATCTACTGCCAAACTTGCTTTACGATCCTGCACGACAACAGTGCGACTGTTACGCTGAAACCCGCACTGTTCTGCACTATCTGCACCACTGTTACACTGAAACCCGGACTATTCTGTGCGACCTGTACCAGAATACTTGCAGTGTTCTGCGGCAGCTGATCCTTCTGCTGTACAACTGTTCCCTCTTTTCCTTTGGCCTAGATCTCTAGATGGAATCCCTTCTCCACCTATCCAAGATCTCTTTGAATCACAGTCCTTCATGACCCAATACTCTATGTCAAATCAATCTCCCTTGATCAATCTATAAAGTGTCTTCCTCCTTCACCCTAGCCTTGCTTTTATAAAATTGAGTTATGACCTAACCCTAATCTCCAAAGTGATTGACGGTTGAGTTAACTTCTCACCTCACTCGAGATCAATGGCTAAGATTTAATTCACTAATGCTAATTAAAACTTTTCTTTAAATATAACTCATCTAATTAATAAAACCACTTTACTTCAATAATTTCTTTAATTAAAGTCAAGGATAGAAGGCTTTGGACGACTTCCACACGTCTAGAGTCTAGACACATAGATCTGTGCAGAAATCCCTGTCCGATGCTACCATGCATCAACAGTGCGGCACCAAGGAAGGCTGGTTTTCTCCTGGTTAAGGGTTTCCAGCGTAAATCACTGTGTATTGTGTGGATGAGCCATTGATTAATTTCTGTTTTGCTTAAGAATCTGTATGCATTGCTTTACTTCACAGGTTTAAAACTTACAAAGAGTACTTTAGGGTTTTGTTTCAGTTTGGGTTCAGGTATGATATACTGGTTCAACAGGAAGCAGGTGGTAGCGGCATTCAGTTTAGCAGAGGCTGACTACATGGCAGCCAGCTCTGCTAATTGTGCATCAAGTTGAGGACCCATCCATGATTGTAAATGTCTTTTATTTGTGGCGTGTCTTTCTGTTAGAAGTTCCCCAGAAATGGTTAAGTGGCAGCCGCATACTTTGAAGCACTGTCCGTCACAATTTGTACATGTTCCTTTTCCACCTCCAACACAATTGACTCTGACAGGTCACAAAGCAATGGGAAGTCTTTACATGGTCAGTAGCGTCAACAAAATTAAGAAACATTGGTCCCACGGGGCAAGAGACTAACAAATTCATTGACAGTCTATTTTCCTATCACTCCATCCATTCGACATAATGATGCAGTTTGTCTCTGTCCAAGAATAATGATGCTCTGCAGGTTTTTTTTTCACATCCTAGACAACCTCTGTCAAAATCCTATCCCTAAGAGCTTTAGAATAGGGGCTGTCAAACCCAAGCCACAAAGTTTTATAACAATAGCATCAACCATGCCCTGCCAAGTTTTGGCGATCTAACATTAATAGTTTTCCTATATCTTTCTCAGCTTGTTCATGGACAGATTTCATCCATATTGTCTTCTCTAGGCTTATGCTGAGATCCAGGTGTAATACGGGGAGCAAAAGGACCATGTGTAGAACTGCCATTGGTATTTAGAGAGACAGGTGGTTGAGAGGGTAAAGGAATTTCTAAGGCGTCTCAGAAGTAGTGGTTTCAGCAATAGGAGGAATGGATGGGAAAGATGAACCTGTGTCAATTTCAACCTTCAATTTTCTCTTTTCTTTTTCAGCTTCAATGGTATCTAGATTGGCTGTTGCTTAATGCAAACATTTTAAGGAACATTTGACCAGGTTTTTATATCATGCATAGTATTTTTGTGCCAAATGGTACTTCAGATGGTTTATTTCCTCATTCATAGGTTTGTAGCAAAAACTGCATTGCACCTTCCCTGTCCTAGGTCTTCTCAATAAACCCAGACAAAGTTCCTTTCTCTTGGACCATTTACACCTTTTTTGGGTCCTTTGTTCTGTGGGGAAAAAATGACCAGCCAACAAAATTGCCCACAAATTTCAAAAACTACCTCCAATCTCTGAAAATTTTGTATGGGGAAGGTAGGTGAACTTGAATAGCAAGTTTGGCATGCCCTTCACTGCAGATCTTCACAAATTTTGTTTCTCAATCGATTCCTAATGCAAACAATCAGCTGCCCAGTGATCACAGATTGAAAATCCTCAAAAATAGTCTGAATCTGGCTGCAATATTATTATGCATGTAGTTGGCTGTGTATGAAGTTATTTGCCCGAGGAAAAAACCCATAATGAAACTTGGTGAACAATGATGATTTCTTCATCACTTTTCAGTTTTATGTGTTGCTAGCCAGGCCTCTGTCGAACTTGGCAATTCTTGACAACCTGGCCAAGTACTTGGTGAGTTTGGTCCAACTTGATGAGTCTTGCCAAGTTTGAGCACGATTGACCCAGTTTTAAGTTCCTTAACAAAAGTCCCAGAATATTCAACAAAAAACTACCTCCAATCTCCTTGAAAATTTGTTATGGGGAAGGTAGGTGGACTCAAATAACAATTTTGGCATGCCCTTCACTGCAAATCTTCCAAAATTTAGCTTCTCAGTTGATTTCTATTGCCAAAAGTTAGCTGCCCAGTGTTTTGCCCCATCACATTGACTGAAAATCCTTAAAAGTAGTCTGAATCCAGCTGCATACGTGCATGGATGGCTTTGTGTAAAGTTATTTGCTCCTGAGGGAAAAAAACATAATGAAAATTAAAAGATGAGTTGTTTTTCATCACTTTTCGGTTTCATGTGTTGCTGCCCGAGTCTCTGTCAAACTTTGCAGTTCTTGATAAATTTGCCAAGTACATGGTGAGTTTGGTCCAAGTTGCTGAGTCTTGCCAAGTTTGACCATGGTTGACAGTTTTTTTTTAAAATTCTGAGCAAACTGGCTCATGTTTTAGCTGAGCAAAGTAGCTTCTATTCAGAAGACTGCAAGTTTTGTAATTATGCTTGACCTGGTCCTCATTTGAATATACATTCTGTCTTCTCAAAATGGGTTCTAGTTGATAAATCCAATTCCTTGTTACTTTAAAGTTAATTTCCAAAGATTTTGTTCTCTCTTTAGTTCTTTTTGTTAGGCCCTTGGGGTTTTTAACTAGACCTTTTCTGGGATTTCAAGAAGCCAATTTTTCTATTATATTCACCATCATGGATTATGTGCCTCATATTTATCCCTTTTTTTCCAAGGAAATAATCTCACCTCACCGTAACACACTTGAGCAATGAATGCGGGCATTGGTACTAGGCCAACCCTTGCGGAGCACTCCCCCTTCTCTGGAATTTCAGGATGGAAGGTGGATCGACCATCAGCTGCAGAGGCGGCTGTTAACCCCAGAGGAAAGACCTGATGGTAATTGATCCCAAGACCTTTGTGGACTTTGCACAAGAGCATCTACCAAACAAGCTAACCCTTGGGTTTTTTTTTTTCTGAAGAAATAGCTTTGCAGAGAACCTCCTCCATCTTCCCCAAAATTTCCAGATGGATGGCAGATCAACCACCAGCTGCAGAGGGTGACTAGTAACCCCCAAAGGACCCAACGGGAATGGATCCTGAGAACTCTTTGGACTTTGCACAGGAATGTCTAACCAATTGAACTAATCCTTGGGGCTACCTATTGTTAATGTTTTACTTTTATACAGCTAGCAGTTACAGTTCTTCTTTATTATTATAATCATTTAGCATATTAGCTGCATAAATAAGATCACTGAAAGAGAGGCAATCACAGAAACAATAGAGACACACGTATTATCCTAGGAAACCCTTATGGGGGAGAAAACCCAGCAAAAACTTCCTCAATATAGATAGACCAAAGACTGAACAGAAGATCCTCCTCTACTCCTTCACTAGAAAGAGTAGTGCACCACTTAACCAAGAAATACCAAGAGATAGACCAAAAACCCTCCTTGACGTCACCCCCAGTTGCAACAGTTTCTCCTCCAAGACTTGCGCATTGCAGAGCTGGATGTTGTGTGTGTCGAAATGAGGCACTGACCTCTCTTATAAATAGTGGTCTGGCCAGCCTATATGTTAAAGTTATAAGCAGCTGCAAGAGCCATTCTCCTGGAGGATGGCTAAGACCCTAGATGAGATTTAGGGCCACCAGTGCACTCCTGGGGTACTTGGTATGGGACCAAACAGTCAGTGCCATGGCAAAAGACCCTTGTTAGGGCCCCCAGTATACGACTGGGGTTCTTGGTCTAGGACCAAGCAGTTAAAGCCCCTAGATAAGCCTAGGGCCCCTGGAAATGTCCAGGGTACCCATGCCTATGGCATGGGTTGATCCTTGGTCTTTGACCTTGGTGGATAAGACCCCAGAAAAAGTTNTGGGGCTACTTGATCCTCGATCAAGTATTTTGTTGGTACATGACCTTCCTTAAAGAAGGACATAACCACATGAGGGATAAGTCCCATATGCAATGATGATAAAGTAATAAGTTCACCATGAAAAATGAAGGAATGAGTATTGCCACCTTGCTAACCCTCCTTGACCTTTACTTGTGTTGGTTTGGGGTTTTTATGTTATTTTTGTTTTGAGGGTTAATTAAGTTTAAATTAAAATATTTATTATACCATGTTTAAATTGTTTAATTTAAACATGATATTTTAATTATTATTTTTAACTTAATTTTACCCCTAACCTAAACTATAAATAGAACCCTCTCCTACCGTCAACAAACATATCATTATCTTTTTGTTTTTGGAGTGAGTGGATTGTCTCCTATCTGCGGCCCTCTTCTGCTGGTGTCTCCTAGTTGCGGCTCTCTTCTGCTGGTGTCTCCTTGCTGCAGCCCTTGCTCTTGAATCTGTCTGAGATTTGTTGCGGCCCCTTTGCTGTGTGTGGAGACTCCTTGCTATGGCCTCTTCCATTCTTTGTTGCAGATCTTTGTGGTGTGGCTGCGGTTCCCTTTTGAGGGCTGACTGTGGGGTGCGACCCCTCTTCTATTAGCTGTGGTAAGCCTGTATGGTGTGCGACATCTCTATTTTTGCCGTGGCTGAGTTTATAGGGTGCGGCCCTACCCCTTTTGCTGTGTGGTGAGCCTATAGATTGCGGCCTGCTTTTGTCTGTTGTGGTGAGCCTGTAGGGTGCTGTCCCTCCTTATTTTTGCTGGAGTAAGCCTATAGGGTTCGGCCTCCTCTTCTGCTGTAATAAGGGTTTATCCACAGTCCTTCTGTGTAGTGCCTTGTATGTTTTAAGCCTCCTTTTGTTTGAGGTTTTGTCTTGTGAAGTCCTTGTTGGTTTTATTTTTTTGGTGGCAAGAAAGATCCTTCACCTATTGGTAAGAGATCCAACCCATAAGGTGGATCTATGAACTGAACCTTGTCTGAGCATAATACAAATGGTTCTACATCTCTTGTGGTTGCTGTGACTTCTTCAGAGGTAAGGTTTCTGTACCAGGTAAGCTGTCTACTCATCATCTTCAGATCTGGATCTTGTTTTAACTTCAGTACTGTTTGATCCATTTAGTTTTGTGCATCAGCTATTAGATCTGAGTTATATATTGAGTTTATTTTGTCTACAAAGTTGATTTACTGTTTATGATCAGATTGGGTTTAGATCTACAGATCTGGGTAATGTTTTGAGTTCAGCTTTATAGATCTAATTCACTGTCTTACTTTTATCTATATCTGTTCACTATTCTAGTAATAGAGTTCTTGTCTTAGCTCCTGAACTTTACATCTGAGTTTCATTACTGATTATTAGCTCTAACTACTATTCTGAACTACTGTCTCACTTTAGATCTCCTAGATCTGTACACTAGTTAAGTGTCTGAGTTGTTATTTCTGAACTTTAGATCTAGAAATTGAAAAGATACTACTGTTTTTGCTTTACTGCCCTAATTTTAACACTATAATTAGGTCTGGGCCGACCTGTCACTTTACCCTCTTAATTTACAATTAACTATCAAGGCACAATAGGGCCTGTTATTGCACAATCTGTACTTGCCCAAAACCCAAAGCAAGTGGAAGCAAGATTTGCATAAGAGGGAGTGACCTATCATTGTCACTTTAATAGGAAACCCCTTTCTATTTAGGAGTATGTCACAATACCCYAGGGGAGACGTCCCCAATGACCTGTAGGTTTGAGAAGGCTAAGGTAAAGGTACAAGAAAGTCCCCCCCCCCCTCTCACAGGTCACTTAAGTCAAAGGTTCTTTGTGTCTTATAGAGATGAAGCAAAAAGATAAATAAGGTGTACCTGCCCAGAACAAGACAACAAATAGAAAAGAAAGACAAYTTTCAAGTACCAAATGATGTTAGTGCTTCATAAGACCATGAACCTCTGAAAAATAAGTAAGCTGATATAAAATTGCAGCAAATGTAATTATTTACAACAGCAATAAGTATTTTGCAACAGCCACAATAATTATGCCTTGAAAGTGCTTGAAAAAGGCAAGAAAATATAGCTTTGAATTGGCAGAATGATAACTACTTGTCACAAGCAAAATTGGCAATGTCTAATCARCTTTTAATGTCTCTTTGAAATAAATTTGCTACTGTAAGATGGCTGTAGAAATATTTTGCAACAAGAAGAAGTTAGTCAATGGATTAGTTCTAGTTTAAGGTTAGTAGAGGTTAGCAAATGTTTCAAGGAAGATAGTTTGAGAGTTGTTTTTATCAATCAATCACTATAGTGGGTAGAGTAGTGCCTTTATAGGGTAATGGAGTCTATAGGTGATGGTTTTCTCTTAGAAGGAATGGCACAATGATTGTACTTGCCTAAGGAGAAGAGATGGATGGAAGAGGTGTTGGCTCTTCAAGGCCTCAAACATCCAAACCCTAAAGATGAATTTGCTAGAGTGAAGCAATTTTAGGCTCTAGCAAACCCTCCTTCCATAGACTATTAAAAGATATTAGAAGCAAAAATTGACTGGGTAATGACCACTAAAGTGCTATTATTTAGGGCTCTAGAGGTTCACCTAAGTCAAGATCTTCTTACCAAAGTCTAGCAAATGAAGAGTAAAGAAGTAGCAAATTAAGTCCTTTACTCCTAGGGTTTGTCAAGCAAGCAATTTTATAATCTTTAACATGAATAAGCAAATTCACCATAAACCATTCAAATAAAATGAAGAATTGCAGATTTACTTACTTCACCAAGAATAATCAAGCCATAAAACCATAGAATGCTAAGTAACTTCACCAAGAAATGATCCAAGTTGCAAACTTTAGCCTCCAAGAGAAAGTGCGCCTAAAATTTCAGCCAATAACCCTCAAAAAGGGTGCAAATTTCAGACCACACTACTTGTGTGGTGAGATATGATGAAAAAATGAGTCGTTTCTCTCTATTTATACAATTTTAATGACCTTTAAATAAAATTAGGTCACAAAAAGGCCGACATGGCCAAATTACATTTAAAATCCAATTTTTACATAAATGACATTAATTAAACCCTAATTTAATCTCCAAGGGTGATGTCATGCCCTTCTAGGGTGACGTTAGCCCCCTAAGGTGGAACGCTAGCCCTTAAATGCAGAACGTTTGGCCTCCAAAGGCCTGAATGTTGCCACACGTGCCAACTAGCACATAACTGCCCTCATAAATGCAAACCCTGACTGGATGACGTCTAGGGTCAAAATGATGACGTCATGGGCTCTCAAGGGTCAACGTCCTGGTGAAAAGGAAAGACCCCCCTAGGTCTAGGCCTGCCAGAGTGTCTCGGGGTAAACGTCCTTCTTTCTTCCTGGTGCAAGCCTCTAGTGTCTCTCTGCCCCTGGTGGGGTCACAACATCCATCTGTGGGCTTTCATCCCCATGGAGGTCCGAGCTAATCATTCCCCCATATGTACCTGTCCACCGGGCAAAGTCCTGTAGGAACAACAAGTACACCCTCTAGTGTTTCATTATTCACAGGGATCATAGCAATGTCAATCACATCTAATAATCAAATTACCCAAACATGTGCATCAAACCCCCCTTTACCTAGACAAATGCTCAAAGACGTTATGCAATTTAACAAGTCAAGTTTGGAGAAGGTCTCAGGGTGTCCTATTGGGCTAATCCTCCTTAAGTTTGGGGTGCTTCCCAGGTGAGAGCCAATCTAGGTCATGTAAGTGTGTGTGAGGTGGCGTGGGGAGAAGTGTTTGGGCATGGGGTGCAGTGATAACAGGGAAATGTAGATCTTGCCTGTGGGTGTCTTTGTAGAGGGTGAGCTGCACCCTGTCATATATGCCATTCTTTCCTAGTCCATTCAATGCCTTTTATTCTTAGCTTTATTGCTTTTTATCTTTTTCTTTTGTGCTTTAAGGGAAGAGCTAGGGGACACTATCCTGGCTTGGTGACCAGAGATGACAGCATTACCCACAAGCATTTCACGGAGATGAGAAGGCTGGCTCGTGATGAGGACCCCTTTCTCTTGGCTATGCCACCAAGAGCCATTACCCTGGTTTGGTGACCAGATAGATGGCAGTGTCATACCGCTACATGCCCATGGTCCTAATAGGCCGACTCATGATGAGACCTCCCATCCACCAACTAATACCTTGAGTGTTATTGTCTTATGGGTTCCCTTTTCTTACTGAGAAGCCTTTTACTGCTTTCTCGGGAATCCTTGGGTGAAGCATCTCAAAGGTTTCTTCTTTGGCTTTTAACTCTTGCCAGCTACTTTTACCCCCTGGGTCTTTAGCCCCTTCTTCCCACAAGGCAAGGTACAACCCTTCCTAGTGTGGCAAACCCAATGCTTGAACAAAGGTAGGGGAAAATGAGAGGAATAAAGATGGAAAGTAGTAAGTATGGAAGGAATGGACGATGAATTTTCATAGACCCACCTAATGGCAACCCATCCTAAAGGAAGACTAACTTACTAGGGCATCATGTCACCCTCCCAGCAGGTATGAACAAGTTAAAGAGCATAATTTCCAAGCAAATGTTATGAAATGAAGGAGAATTTAATGCAACATATTCAAGTGCTTCAATAATCAGAGTGACACATACCATGATACCCAGACTCATTATCTCTTGGAGCAAGACTTACTGCTACTTCAGGACCAGATTGGTGGGATGGATGCTGCTACTGCTGATAGATGGGATGCACTGAAGAAAAGATGGGCCCTCCGTGGCCATGCTCAAGTCATCCGGTTCTCGACACTCCATGTCTAGGACCTGTGGGCCTCGAGACATGATCTCCTTAGTTATCCCTAGGTAGGGGATAACATCTGGCTCCAACTCGGGGACATGTGCTCACCGTAGAGCGCATGAGAACCTCAACATCTCTGGTATGAACTATATTTGCTAGATCTCAACAAAATGCATCAGTAATCTTCAGGGTGGTGATATCACCCCTTGTTCATATACGATAATAAAAGAGCATCTCTAATCTAACATATTATCATGAGCATGCATATATACAAGTGAGACAAAATAATATGTAAAATGTAACTACAACTATGCTAACATGATATGCAGATGGTATATACAATGGATGCAAATGCCTACCTACCTCTACTTACCTGTTGGTTGAATGCTAGGTGTAGTCAAATAACCAGTGAAACCATCCTAGCAATATCTCATAAGACCTGCCTATGTGCTTCATCATAAACCAAAACAATGACAAGTCAAGCACAAAAATAACATGAGTTAGAACATGCATCACATCATCGGAAATTGTAAAGTCTAGCTGATGGAGGCGGGAGGGAGGGACAAAATTATGCCAAGTCACACTTCTAGGAAAGTGCTCAATCCATCTCAGAAAGGGGTCGTGAAAAATCAAAGGCTCAAAAGACTGACTCAAAGAATCTGAAGGTTGGCTACCTTGGACGTCATCACATCCTGAGGTCTGGGAAAGGACTAGTAAGAACCTAGAGGATGACTGACAATTTCTTAAGGGAAGGCTGAAAGACCGAGAGAATAAACTTCTTCTTAAGGTATTCAACCTACCCTTGGATTCCAAAAGAAGGCTTTACTCCGGAGAAAACTCAAGATAAGGGACATGTTTCCCAACTACTCCCTTAGTGACATAACGAGGTAAAGTAGTCGAAGGGGGTTGGACAACCTTGGCACAAGTATCCTGCTTTAGGCAAGCAACATCCTCACCTTTATCAAAATTTGAGCACAACGGTGGTTGATAATCTTCTTCATAGAATAAATCCAAGTGCTCAAAGGAATACTCATCAAATTCCTCAAGGTATGACCAAAAATCATTAGGAGAACATTGCATTGGGTCATCCTTGGGTGCTTGGAAAACTTCTGTAATTATATCATCATCTTGTTGCCAAACATCAAAATTATTAGGAACATCATATGATTGTTGTAAAGGCAACATTCGAAGATATCCTTCCATATTATAAATGGGATCCTCATTAGAACTAGTCACATCCCACTTACGTCTTCCAACATGTATGAAATCATCAATATTATCAACCATGTCACTACCTTTATCATAACATGAAGGATTTAATGCATCCAAGGGCTCCTCTAGTACTTCTTCACTTTCCAAATCATAAAATAAAGCATCATCAAAATCTTGGAAAGGTAAATAACTTACCGTATTCACTTCTTACTGTGCAGGAGTGTCAATGGCTTGGATGACTTCATCAAATGGAAGAGGGTCCAGTACATCATCCCCAAAACTCATCTCTTTAATCATGTCTTCATCAGAAAATGAAGGAACTAACTCTTCCAAGGGTTCCTTACTTTTTCACCTTCTGAATCATAGAATAAAATGTCATCAAAAAACTGGAAAGGAAAATGACTCACCTCATTCTCTTCATCTTGTGCAAGAGAGATAGGATCTTGGAGAGCTTCATCAGATGGAGGAGCAGATACTAATGCTTCATCCTCATAATTCACTTCTTTAGTTAAATCTTTACTGCATTCTATCGAATCATGGGAAAAATCTTGTTCCTCTTCAAGGGGTTGACAACTTTCTTCATAAATCTCTCCTTCTATATCAGAGGTTTCTTGGTATTGAGTATGGTACACATCCTTGAGATCTTCCACAATCTCAGCGCTGAATCCTTCATCCTCTAGGGCTACTGTGAGATTTTGAAGGGCATCTTCATATGTTTGGCATTGTGGTTTGACAAAATCAATAAACCTATTGATGAGGTCTACGAAATTTGATATATGCCTATCTTCGCAACAACCCTTAAACCAATCTTGCAAAAAAGATGGCAGAGAAAGTATGAACAATTTTACTAGAACATCCTCCCCTTCTATCTCACTTATATACTTCAAGAATTCTACAATGTGAGTAATTGGGAGGCCTCCGAATCTTGGAGAGTTGTTTAACCATTTTGCATCAAAATAATGCGGGTATCCTTGAAAACTTTTGAAATCAATAGTCGGATACACTTGTTCCCAGGCCGCCATGATCCCATAACTTGGAAATATCACAAAACTGAGAGTAAGGTGACACCTTGGAAAAGGTCAGTGGAGTCGTCAGATATCCTCTTAAGGATTATCAAAGGGATGAGGGAATCACCCTCAGTGGAGTCGCCAGGTAAGCTTTGTGAAAAGAAGGCTTTGGATAAAGGCTTATCGAAAAAGTGTCGTTGAAGAATATTGACTCAGTGTTTCCCGACAACAACGCCAAAATGTTATCGCACAATCTATACTTTCTCAAAGCCCAAAGCAAGTGGAAGCAAGATTTGTGTAACAGGGAGTGACCTATCACTGTCACCTTAATAGGAAACCCCTTTCTATTTAGGAGTATGTCACAATACCCCAAGGGAGACGTCCCCAATGACCTGTAGGTTTGAGAAGGCTAAGGTAAAGGTACAAGAAAGTCCCCCGCTCCTTTCATAGGTCACTCAAGTCAAAGGTTCTTTGTGTCTTATAGAGATGAAGCAAAAAGATAAATAAGGTGTATCTGCTCAGAACAAGACAACAAATAGAAAAAAAAGGCAACTTTCAAGTACCAAATGATGTTAGTGCTTCATAAGACCATGAACCTCTGAAAAATAAGTAAGCTGATATAAAATTGCAGCAAATGTAATTATTTACAACAGCAATAAGTATTTTGCAACAGCCACAATAATTATGCCT
>ML779315.1:421832-434535 GCA_009831015.1 Picea engelmannii
CCCTTGCCCAATCTTAGGCACTAGTCTTAGTTGCCCTAGGAAAAGGTCTTGCTTAACATACTAACCCTTGCATCTTGCATTGCTGCTTGTGCATCTTAGGATTAGAATCCCCCCAAGCCTTAACAAATTAAAAATAACTCCTAGAACTGAACTCTAAAACTAATCTAGAACTAGGGACTACCCCCCTTGACTTCCCTAGGAGTGAGCCTAGACGGAAGAGGTTCCAGTCAAAGTGACAGCGTGCGCTGTGAACCTAGGCATTGTGCCTCCAAGGACACACTAAGTGAGCCGGACTTAGCTCACGTTTGCAAGTGTGTATAAGGACAGCAACAAATACCATGTTAATGTTTTACTTTTATACAACTATCAGTTACGGTTCTTTATTATTATAATCATTTAGCATATTAGCTGCATAAATAAGATCACTGAAAGAGAGGCAATCAAAGAAACAATAGAGACACACAGATTATCCTGGGAAACACTCATGGGGGAGAAAACCCAGCAAAAACTTCCTCAATATAGATAGACCAAAGACGGAACAAAAGATCCTCCTCTACTCCTTTACTAGAAAGAGTAGCGCACCACTTAACCAAGAAATACCAAGAGATAGACCAAAAACCCTCCTTGACATCACCCCCAGTTGCAGCAGTTTCTCCTCCAAGACTTGCGCACTGTAGAGTTGGATGTTGTGTGTGTCCAAATGAGGCATTGGTCTCTCTTATAAGACAGGTCGGCCCAGACCTAATTATAGGCTGGCCAAGCCGTCTGGCCAGCCTATAATTAGGTCTGGGCTGACTTGTCACTTTACCCTCTTAATTTACAATTCACTGTCAAGGCACAATAGGGCCGACTTTTACAAAGGCACAATAGGGCCTAATTAATAAATATAAAATAATAATATTATTTAACACTCTCTCAGATAGAATATTCTTCGAAGTTACAATATTTCAACACCTCTTATATGTTTGTGTGTGTTAAATACGTAGATCCTTGGTGGGTGGTCTTTGGTACCTCTCTAAAGTTGTTTAAAACACTGCTATCCAGTATTCAGTAGGATGAAATTTCAACTAGGGAACCAATGCTTACAATAAATAAAATTGATAACAAGTCAGACATATAACCAAACCATGGCCAGATTGCTGAATGACTGCTGTCAAAAAATGGTTAATTTCTATTGCTGTTAATGTTAACTATCAGCTTACCAACCCAGCCTCTTTTTACTATACCTTGAGATTTTCGTAGAACTATGAATCCCAGGTTTCCTAGCTCTTTTTCTCTCCAACCCGCCCAAGAAAGTACCTTACAGGAGTAAGGGTTCCAGATTAAAAAATGTTTGTTATGCCAAATATTGTCCCAAAATAAATAAAAATGAGCCATTAATGATCATTTATTATTTATTTACAATCACAAAATATAGGAAATGTATAGCTTTTACACCAAGGAAAGTTACTATTTATGGCAAATGAGAAAATAGAAAAACGATAACTTTCAGAGCTGCAGAAATTACCTTACATGGTAAACGAAGGTGTGGTTCTCAGGTTCTCACTATAAGTCTAGGAGTTTTATCAAATATTCTCTTTTGACTGATACCACACCATAAGTTTTTTAATGGGTTCCTTGTTCCTTATTATACAATGATACATACATTGGCAACTCTAAATAGAGAACTTCCTAACTAGCGCAAGGAGTTTGCCGACTTGGTTGATAGCATAACAGTATATCTTATGAGTTTGAATTGGATATAGAAGACATTTTGGAACTGTAATTCAATCCAGCTTATCTGGAATGAGTTTGTCTGAATTCACCTTTTTAGTACTAGTGGATTTAGGGTTCCTCAGGTGCGAACAGTGATAGAGATCCGATTCAAAGCATCATCTTCACCTGTTTTGTGGATAGAATGCTGACATACCTCATTTATTTCCTTGGAGGGGATAGAAGTTGTAATGATTTTAACTAGTTGTAACTTAAATGTGATGCAACTGAAATGATTAGCTGATGTGTTAAAGGTAGGAAAGAAAAATGATATGGATGCACACATTTATCTTGGTCAAACAAAAATTTAAGGTAATTATCAAATAATTCACTGCATAACCTCTAAGCTTGACTGTTTGTGCACCTATTCATGCAACTCAGAAAAGCTAGATGCTATCTATAAAAATTATTGAGCTAAATATTGGGTAAAAAATATTGTCGAGCCTTAATTTTGAGTTTAGGGATAGTTCTTCATGCTTTTTTTTTCATGAAAAAAAGAATTATATTTGATATTTCAGATATGAAATAAGCATATACATTATCATGTCTTAATGGCACTGTCCGAGCCAAATGGCACTGTCTGAGCCAAAAAGAATGCAATATTCAGGATAGTTCTTCATGCTTACCTAGCCTTATAGCACATTGTTTATTTTGTTTATTTCCCAAACTGCAGGTAATGACATATGCATCATTGTGTACCATATTGCTTAATCTTTCTCTCTTTTTTCCAGATGATATAGGGGCCAAGGATGATACTGGGTTCCTACGGAACACGGGTGTGACTTTTGGCTCTTCCATCAGTCAGGTAAATCTTTCCATTTTACTTATTTTCATCCCACCTCCTTTAAATTTATTTTTGTTATTTACATAGATTCTGTGAATATAGTTATTGTGCTCATAATCTATAGATGAATATAATAGTTTTGAAATCTATTTTGAGTATTGTTTAGTTTGCTTTTATATTCTACTTTTGATAAAACCCATAGATAAATGGGTCTACATAGATTGTGTGTATATAGTTATTTTGCTTAAAATCCATTAATGAATCTAATTTTTTGAACTTCAAGCTTTGCTTGTTTCTTATATCTTGTATCTTCTTGATGTTTCAGGCCAATCGAGAGGCAAAAATACAAGCTGCACACGAAGCTGCAATATTTGGCGCTCTTATCCATCCATCAAGTAACACTTCAGATCTTAATCATAAAGTTGAAAAACCTTTGCAAAGTGAACAAATTGAGGAAAATACGCTTGGATATTTGAGTAAATGTAAGGCTGAGGAAGATAGGGGTTCCAAAGGTAATGTCCTTGGAAACAGTGTTATAAGTGAACAGGTAAGCAATTGTTAGTAAACAGGTAAGAAGGCACTTGCATTAAAACGATGGAGAA
Organism: Picea engelmannii; assembly: GCA_009831015.1. Taxonomy (NCBI): domain Eukaryota; kingdom Viridiplantae; phylum Streptophyta; class Pinopsida; order Pinales; family Pinaceae; genus Picea; species Picea engelmannii. Next base: position 424,971 of record ML779315.1, read on the forward strand.
CTTCATGTCTTTCCTGGTTTCCAGCAATTTAAAACATCACGGGGATTCATCTGAAGCTTCATTCAGAACAAAATCAATTATTACCTTAATTAGATCATATACTGATGCAAGAATATGGTGTTTTTTTGGTTGTAGGTGTATGTGATGCAACAAGGATCTTGGCGTGATCGTGCACGGAAGCTAAGGGAGCAAAAGTCAGAATCAACAGAGTTAAAATAAATGTAATCCATTATTAAAATTTTCTGCCATTTTGTGTCTAGGCTTTTATTGTTTTCTGCAGGTTGTCCTTAGTAGAGCTACACATTTTTGTTAAGCTCAACTTAAACATACTAAATGGAATTTTCTTGTTTCTTCTCTCTTTTGTGTTAGGGCTGAGTGCTGACGGTTCGCTGTATCTTTTATTTGTGGAGTGATCTTTGAGTCTGACAGTGGCATGCCTCTTTTACTATTTTGGGGATCCAATGTGCAGTTTTATTACATACTATTAGCAGCAGTCATATTATCTTATCAGTAATGCTGATAAAATTAGGTAGCTTGTTTACTTGTACAAGTGGGGAGCTTGCCATTATGCTGTACATTATGTATTTTTTGGTCGGAAGCAACTTTTTTTTATTTTTCTCGAGCTGCTTGGATAACTGTTTGTGTCTTGTTATGCCAAATATGTATATCCTACAATTTATTGCCCTATAATGTTTTGAGGCATGCTCAAAACCTTTTAGTGCTTGGGTTGAGGCCCCAACCTGATTCTTCAAGGTATCAAACAGCAGGCTATTACGTATAACTATAGAAAAACTAGAAGTCTGTTTCATTCGTCAAGTCTCCCACAATGATAACATTATTCTAAGGCTGTTTTAATTTTGATATTTGCAGTTTCCCAATATACTATAGTGTATACTTTAGAGTTTCCTCTAATTATACCTGCCTTTGGCAGGTTATATTGTAATTGCTTAGGAGTCAAAATCTTTTGACTTTCAATTAGTTGCTTTATTTTTTTTTGTTTTTAATAAAGTTTTTACAATGTTATCTAAATATCTGTATTAAATTAATTGTTTGAAATTTAAAAATTATTTTTCAAAATTTTTAAAATTGTTTTTTTTGAATTTTGATTGGTGGATATTAGTTGATTTGACAATTTTTATCTGGTTTGACAACTATTTGTCAGATAATTAAAATTAATTTAAAAATCTAAAATTTCTTAAATTTTCTATTGGTCCACAATACTAATGTAGTTAATATAGCTGATTGATGTTGTACTTCCTACAAGTCATCACATCATAGACTAAAGATTTCCATTAATTAAAAGTTTTATAATTAGAATATATAACTATTTATATATTATTTTATTAAAAAAATCCAAATAATAAACTAACCTGGGGCCGTGCATCTATCACATCAATGAGTGAATTCGGTGAATCCTCCGTCCTGCGATTGTTTAAGTAGATATATTTTGTTATAGATGCTACATAAGTGGACCAATAAAAGCATTTATAAATGATTAAAAAATAATAATAAATTTTGTATCAACGATCTCAATATCAAATCTCTGCATGTGCCCCACATAACATTAAGATCTTAGAGGATATGCTATTTTCTTGTCAAATGTCAAATCAATGCATCTCTTTCTGAGAAAGTCAACGCATGTGCCCCACATAATGTTAAGATTTTAGGGCGAGCAATTTGCAGCCTGCTGCAGAGTCTTTAAGACTCCGCAACATGATGGATGGATCATCATGGATCATCAATATACCATTACCTGCATCGATATACCATTACATGCATGAGTTCACGCTGAACTGTACACGATGGAAAGGGATGGTTGATGCTGATGCAGATAACCTGGCGCCGTACGCGATGGAAGGGGATGGCTGATGCTGATGCAGATAACCTGGCGCCGGCACCGTCATATCTTGCTGCTATTATTCAATTATATTAATGGACGTCATCTTGCTGCGGATTATTCCCAAGTCAAATATCTATCCAATCTAGGCCCCCATTATGAATTATTAACTCATCACCAAACACCGCACCCTTCATTCAACCCTGCCTCCTCCAACTTCGCATACACACCAGCGCGACATACACCACAACATACAACATTGGAGCAGGAAGTGGTTTGCATTGGAGCAGGAAGCGCTTTGCTAATTTGGAGCGAGCTTGACGGTAAGTGATTTATGAACCAGAGATGACTTGATAATTTCTGTTACAATTTAATTTAAACTGCTTAATTTCTGTTACAACTTAATTTAAATTGTTTACCTAGACCGATATGCATACCTATACGTGCCACCTTCCTTTACCCAGGTAGTCATACTTCCTTTGATACGCCCCGCTCGGTAGGCATACTTCCTCGCCTAGTTCCATTTCAGTTGTAATGCCTTTCATGCTAATGGTTCCTCGTTTCTAGAATTATCCTTACAAAAACCAGGTTTGAAACCCTTAAAATAACTTTAAAAAATCCATTTTAATAGTTGCTGAGTCTGTGTGAAAAACTACAGCTCTTAGGTGAGGATGAAACTATGTGTGAAAAGCTACATCTCTCGGGGGAGGATGAAACTGAGTTCATTATTTGGAGATGCAAGTAAAGTAAATCCATAACGGGAGAAATTTACAACATACTTCCTTTGATACGCCTCGCCCGGTAGGCATACTTCCTCGTCCAATTCCATTTTTGGATCCAAAGGCAGTAGTTTTCTAAGCCATTGCATGTTTATATAAAGGGTACGCTATTCTTTTAAGATGGGTTTGTTGTAATGCCTCTCCTGCTAATGGTTCCTCGTTTCTATAATTATCCTTCCAAAAAACATGTTTGAAACCCTTAAAATAACTTTAAAAAATCAATTTTAATAGTTGTTGAGCCTGTGTGAAAAGCTACAACTCTCATGTGAGGATGAAACTATGTGTGAAAAGCTACATCTCTCAGGGGAGGATGTAACTGAGTTCATTATTTGGATACGCAGGTAAAAATAAATCCATAACTGGAGAAATTTACAGTTTGTATTTCAAACTCAAAATGTTTTTATCTACTACGTTTAAAATGGATGTTTTGCTAGGGTCAAGGTCTTTACTAAGTGTTGAGATAATGGAAGGAACGCCTTTGGCAGTCCTCATTAATTGAATTAACGAACCTTACTTGATGGATTATATACGCGATTGAACCTACAGACATATGATGAATATTATGTGGTGCTGGACCAATTTTTCAAGAATCTCTAGAAATATTTACATCATTTCCATGTAAAAATTGTCGAGCCTCGGTACAAGATTTACGCCAGGATAAGTAGCGCACATGCACTCTCCTTCCTTGTAGACCTCAAGCTTGGTCACTATATGAAAATTCCTCTACGTTGCATGTAGCTGCTATTCTTACCTTTCATTTTTTAAAAGCTCCAACAAACATTCTGGTGCTAACTCGGTTTGATTTCCATGTAAAAATTGTCGAGCCTCGGTAAGGCATACTAGTACTTTACATTCATCTAGATTAGTGAAGTTTTCATTTCAATAGTTACATATGGCCTGGTAAATCTATTTATGATGCTCAACGAATAAGTAATAAATTAAATGAAGAAGTAAGCCATAGTCCGGGCCAGGTAAATCGGTTTCAGTTTGGTCTTGTCCGCAGAGAACTGGGAATGTTGGGTGATTATGCCGTTCACCCTAAGGTTCCCAACGCCCTGACAATATCCCTTCAAGAGATAGGAAAATTCTCTTGAAACTGAGAAAAAAGAGAAATAAAACAAATCATACTTCCTTGAATGTTAAGTGGCAATATGTTGATACTATATTTTGTAGAAATATCTTGATTCTTATGTCCAATTAAGCCGCTTTATGCTTCAATGGTTTTATGTCACGAATAATTCATTTAACAACGACAAGAGTTGTGTTTGTTGATGTAATGTTAAAAAATACTAAATCACAACTCGTCTAAATTTGAAAACATAAGCAAACTCATAATTGAGAAATACACAATTGAAACACACCTAAAAACTATCCAAATAAATATAATCAATAGTGTAAGCATAAAATTTCTTAGGTTCACATTCAATTTTAGCATAGAAATATGTTGTCAATAATGCTTTTGTACATCAGTTGATTATAGTTGGTAGATAATTGTTTTCACTATAAATAAACCAATCTCACAACAAAACAAATTTAGTTTGAGTCAATAATGAACTACTTGTATTAGCAGAAGACATGAAATACTTAGGAACCACATCCAATATGCGTAGCTCTATAGAAAAATCAAGTTTCAAGAGAAAAAAATGAGGCTTTGATTAGCGAGTTTAAGGTATTCACATTTTGCTTCTTTTGATTTTTGATATATTCTCCAATTCAGAAAAATCATATTTTTTTTCAGAAAAATTTCCCAGAAAGAGACATATTTACATACCTTCAATTGCCACACTTTGAATGTCGGACTAATAATAACACACTAAAAACACATCCTCAAGCCACACACGGTTACATTCATAGTATGCCTCGGTTCCTTTCCAAAAGTATCAGTCAATATTTTCAATACCCTAGGAATACATAACCTAGGCCAACAACTTGAACCATGTGAATCTTATCTATAGTAACTCCTGCCTCAACCAAAGCCTGCTCGCAATGACCTTTCACACACTCAAGCATCACTTGTGCTAGTTGTTCAAAGTTGTCCCGCTACTCCTCCCTCTCATTTGTCCCTTTTCAGTGGGTTGTCACTCACATGCATCATCATCCCTCCTAAGCTCAGCCTTAGGCATACAATTGAGAAGTCCATGGAGAAGATGTCAAGCAAAAGATGGTCAGAAGGAAGGCTTAATTTAGCTTGAGACAACTCTTCATCCTTGGAGCAATGTTGAATTGATAACTATAACACCCTGAACTACATCCTCAACAACAACTAAATAAACAAGACTATATTTTTTTTCTTTTTTTTTTCCTTGGAAAAATTCGCAATTTTATTTCTTCAAAAAGAACAAAATTACATTTGTAGATGCTTAACCTGCATATTACATGCCACATATATATACATAATAAAAATAGTTCTTAATTGCTTCAACAAGCTATAATTTCACTAGAAAAAACCTTGCAAAACCTGTCACAAGACCCGTGATGCCTTAAACAAAATCACATATAAAAACTGATCCAGTTTGTTCAATATGCCCCTGCTGTTGGTCCTTCATGGAAAGGTCTATGATAATGGCTGCAAGGACCTTCAATACCATGTTCTTCTATACACCATTGTCCCATACTCAGTTGCGTGCCTTCTTTGGATAGCTGGTTAGTTGTCCTGTTATGCTCCCTGTAGACATGTTTGAAGGATAAGCTATCAAACAAATGGTTTAGAATGAGTATCTCCTCTAGAATTGGAAGGAGCCTCATAATATGACAACTCTGAATTTCTTTTGCCCAATTTATTATGACCATAGAATCGCCAAAAACTTGCAGTGACCGACACCCTTTCTCTAAGGCAAAGAGGAGAAGTAATTTTAAGGCCATCAATTCTGCGAAGTTGTTGCATCTCCCCCCATGCCATATAAAAGATATAAGTAATGTGTATTTGTTAGGTTTAGTAACCCCCCCCCACATAAAGATGGCTCCCCCTATGAAGCTCCATCGAAAAACCCCCATGGTCTGGTATGATCGATTTCCTCAAATTGTAAATTCCTCACCCTAAGGCCACAACGCCCTTGTGGAAAGAAACTAAGGATGCCAAGGCTTTGGGAAACTACACTTTCCGGGGTATTTTTTAAACCTTGAAAGATCTCTTTATTCCTCACAATCCATACTCCCCATGTAATGATACATGGAAGCGCTCTGATCCTTTTGGTAGCGCGATCCGACACCCACCAATGAAAAACCCCTTCAATAGATTGTCCCCTCCAACTACAATTGAGGAGCAACGACTAGGAAACATCCTTCCAGATATTAAGCACAAACCGACACCCCAAGAACAAGTGACAAACCGATTCCAACGAATCCTGACATAAAATATACCATCTCAGACCATGAAATTGTCGCTTCTGTAAGTTATCCCAGGTTGGGATCTTATTCTCTAAAATTGACCTAAACAAAAGCTTTGCTTTTTCCGGGCACCTGAACTTCTAGAGCCGCTTCCACCACCAAACCACATCCCTATTATGTGACTCGATATTAAGGTGAACATACCTAGCTTTTGGCGTATATCTTCCAGATGGATGAAAGTCCCAAATCAACTCGTCCTCTCGAGTCGATAAACGAACATGAGACAACGTTAGTGCATGAGTATAGCTCGCCCAATGGACACTCTGCTCAACATTGAGTCCCAACATATCCCCTAACATCCAACCTTGTTGCCAAACATTAGTAGTCACTCGGTCATCCACTTGATGGAGAAAAATGAGGCCTTGATCTACTAACAACTTCCGCACCTCTTCATGAAGAAAAAAATCCCTACCACATCCAACCCATGGATCCATCCCTACCACATTGCGTGAGGCCTATTCCTTGTAGAGAGACGTTTCTATATAAAAAGGAAGAGATAACTAACTTTTGATTTTAGGAGATTCAATGTTGGTAATTCGAGTTGTGATTGGCAAGTCTGAGATGGGGAACAACGCTCTAAATGTCCTCATATCCAAGATTCTCAATGTCCTCTTGGGCTATGAAGAAGTGTCCCTTTGCCATGTCAAGCGCATGTTTAACACCAAAGCAAAGTATTGGGCCAAGTTAGCCTCCTATTTAAGTCAAGACACTTATATTAAAAATGGAGTTAGGGGGCTCCTCCCCATACTTTAGCTTTCAACTCACACCATTTCATAATAAATGACATGCAACATGTGGAGGTGACAAGGGTCGGGTGCCAGTGTAGATGGCTTGTTAGCACATATGGAACTTATTGGGTTCGACATGGTAATTCATGTGAAGTGTGTGAAACAAGTTTGAAATGTGGGAAGCATTTGGTCATGGCAATCCTCGACAATACGGGTTTTAGAGTGGTAGCGGGCTTGTTTTGGTGCGATTCATTATAGGGTCTGTGGGTTTGGTTCTAGGTTTCTGTGGGTGGTCATCAACACTTTAGGGTGGCAGATTTGGAAGTTGCACCTTCCTCGATGTTGGTTTCTCCCTCGGCTCCGATCAGGTTGCTCCTAGTCTTAGGTTTCCCTTTCTTGTGTTAGTCTCTAGAGGAATTTTTTATACTTTCGTCTTGCAATTTTACAGTAGTGTTTATCTCTTCGTGCTCATCTTTTACCAAGTTGGGATTGGGGATTTCCATTCCGAGTTTGCGTGGTCTGGGTTTTCGGGTTGTGGTTTGGTGTACATTTTATTTTAGATAGGCGTGGACCTTGACTGGTCTAAAGTAAAGAAAATATTTCGCCGCCATGAAGAGATAAATTTACATTAAATTGAGAAATTGAGAAAATGTAGAAAATGAAGGGTTCACTACAAATAATTCATTTTCCAATCATGCATTCATATCTTTGGCATGTAGGTTTGCTGCACTAATCATTGAGAAAATTTATATGATCCACTCTAGAGAAAATCAAAGGTTCAATATTGCAAATTGATCCGTTTCATTCCATTCTATTGTTGATCAAAGCTCCAAAATTTTCATCAATCACATATAATATATGAGAAAGAACAAGAAATTCAAAATGGGGATCAAAGCTCCCAATTTTGTATTAATATCTATGGTGGTAGGAATTCCACACACAGGAGAATTCTACTTAGCAGTCTTGATGGTGGATGCCACATCTGCACCCAATGGCTGTTCTATTGGCATCTATACCTTCAGTGCACCCTCCTCACAGCTCCACTCCTGTCCACCCTTGATACTACTGCCTACAAGTAAGATCTCGGCCAACAGAGAAGGATCATGCCCAATAGCTAACGTAGGTTTGAACAACTGTCTCTGAAGATTGGCGCCCTGAATGAAGTCGGTTGAGCTATGTTGAGAGTTCTTCCATATATATTATATATATACACTCTCGACTTATATACATACTCAAATTTAGCGGTCGTTACCAGAGGCGAGACTCTGTTACTGCTTTCTTATTTGTCCATCCATTGTAATTTGGATAAACCTCTATGTCTAACATTTATTCTCATTGCATTGACATAATAACCTTCCCTTAGGGCCACAGATACACAATGGATAAATTCTTTTCCTCTTATGTGTCAAAGAAAACAAAAGTTTGCATTAATTGAGATTCTGATAAAAAAAAATTCATTCACTTATGTATCACGGTAGAAATCTCAATAGGATTAAAATAATATTTTAAACATATATGATTAATAGGTGCGCTTTTGTAACCGAAGATACTATAATACCCAAGAAACTATAATTTCAGTATATATGGACGCTTCCATGCATATAGTCAAAGACAATCAGGACAATCATAAGCAATATCCAACCTGCTACTTAGCATTGAACGTTGAGGTGGGTGTATTACAGGACGTAGGATCTGAATTTCTTTTAGATCCGACGATCTATAATTCATCGGTCGTGGCATTCAATGCTATGTACCACGTTAGATATTTTCCTGTAGCATTCAATGCTAAGTTAGATATTTTCCGCCTTAAAGATACAATCATTTCTTCAAAATTTTGAAAGATATTTGTATTTTAAAGAAATTTGATTTTTTAAAAAACTTAATAAATTAATAACTAGCATTTTTAAATATTGTAGTGTCTGTTGGAAGATTGGTTGTTTTCATTGATGTCAACCCTAGTCATGGGTTTTGGACCGCAAGATTGATGAAGGTATTTGGACATGAAGGAAAATGCACATGCAGATACAACACTCATGGATGGATAGTATACATCATGTTGTTTCTGGTGGTATGTGGCACGTCACGTGGATCCTCATGTTTGAGGAGAAATGAATTTTTGAAGATGACAAAGTGAATTGAAGAAGGAMGTACATGTACGCCCTGAAGATAATTAAAGAAAAKAATTACAAAATAAAAAAGTGTTGGGTTGGCCCTAATGTTAAAAGGGAGTGACATAAATGGTATAAATAAACCCCATTATACATTCATTTGATACAAGTCGAATTTCAGAGGAAATAAGAAGTAAAAGACCGCTGGATTTCAAGGGAGAATGAAGTCTTTTGGTGATGTGTTCTAAGGTATGTTATTTTCAAGTCATCTTACCATTTTTTCTATAACTTTTTTTCTAGAATGATTCAGATGGTGAAATTGCTATGGTATTGAGAAGACATATCAAGGTACCTTTGGTAAAAATTTCAGCTCTTGATTCATTATAATTATGGAGATACACTTTGTGGAAGATAGGGTTTGTGACCAGTCCTGAAGCTAGTCAATAAACATGTGTTCCGGGTAAAACAGTCATAACTTTTTCATACATAATCCAAATGAAGTGGGACCACTTCCATTGGAAAGAGTACGGACTGTAGTTTCTTGTGTGCGAGTTTTATAATCAGATGTTAAATATTGAGCGCGGGGCATGCTGTACAAGTTGTGTCTTTTGAATAGACCATAATTGAATAAAGTCTACCATTCTTTCTATAACCTCTTTTTGGGGAGGATTCAAGGAGTGAAAATTGGAGGAGTTTCAAAGAATACATTGAGTAATATTATCTACA
>ML779316.1:0-20807 GCA_009831015.1 Picea engelmannii
TTAAGCATAAAGTAATGAGAAAGGACGTTGTATACCTTGGAATGATTAGATGAAATGATGGTATAAGTCAAAATGTAGGTGATGAAGGGTAAAATAATAGCAAAGAGTATGGGCAAAAAGGGTACAATATGTGGTCCTAACACTTGCATAGTGTTATCTCCTCAAATATTTTACAAAAATATTGAGCAAATTCATCCTTTTGGGCTTAATTTATCATTTTCTTTGGTTATTTTCCAAGATCTCCCTTATCTCCAAATTCTTCATGCAACACTCATTGATCTCTCTTTCCCAGAAACCCTTTGGTCTCTTTCTCTTTACCTGCAATACAAAAAATATTTCCATCTTGACCTAGTCTATTCTTTTGATTTTGAAATATTCCTAGTTTCAATTGAGTTTTATTTGTAAATATGGTGTGTGCTTAAACAAGACCTAGGTATTAAAGCCTACTCACCAAATCTAAATATTTACCAAAGTCAAACAGTCAATACATAAGTCACACAAGCCGGATTTATTACAATCCATTGCAAGGTCGAGGTCACATAGAGTTTTAAGTCCATATCCTATCCACCTCATTGATGAGTCATGTATACAAATGAATACATGAAAATATTATCATTCTGATATATATGAAATTCTATTGATCAAATAAATGAAAAGAATAAAATGCAGAGACATAATGCCAAGTCGACAGCCAGGTGCAAGCATCGAATCTATGTATTTAAATTGCAGGGCATCTATGTTTGTTATCAGAAAATCGAGAACGCAGGTGTCAAGACAATGGTTTCATAGAACTTGCAACTTACAGGTGTTCAAAGTTTTGCATGCTGGACAAATTGGTGAAATGTCTTGTGGTTTACAGGTGTTGGAACATAAATTGGATGATGAATGTTATACTGTCAAAGAAAAACACACCCATATGAGATTTTCATTCTGGAGCCTACTCTACATTCAGGGTTACATATAAAAACAAAACATAAGATGCACATTACAGAGAAATGACATATACAAGAGCCTAAAGAGAACAATGTTTGATTTCTGGCTTAGCCCAAAGTACATGATGTTAATCATGTAGCTAAAGGGATTTCAGAAAAGTCCATAAAAACTTTTGAATGTCATTCCTCCAAGAGTTCTCAATCATTCATTATCAGGTGTTACAACTGAGACATATGATGTCGATATACTACATTGAGAAAATATAAAACGCAGGGTAAATTCTAGGTGCCCAATTTATCTAGGAAAGGGAGCTTTGTATCTGAGATTTATCTCTTAAAAAACCCGATTACAAAGACCTAGATGTTGAATCAATACATGCAGGTGTTAATATCATCCAAGGTATTGTTGTCTCATAGACAAATGTTTGCAGAATTGTTCAATGTGCTTGCAGTGGCTTGGGAAAATGCATATAGAGCAAGAAGCAAATTGAGGGCATGCCATACCAGTGCTTTACAAATCAAGAAAGTAGAAAGACTTTGGAAAAATACTGGAAAGTCCTTATTCTAAACAAGATGATTCATTTGACAGAGAAATGAATGTGCCTATAAAGAGATGATGTTCTCACAATCTCTCTCCACATGAATCATTGTTCTTGAGGACCTTTACATACTCAAACTAGATTACATGATGAAGTTGGTCGAGGAAAAGGTCAAGGGTTTAATCTAAATGTGCCTTTTCCTGATGAGACAGAAGATAAAGACTTTGAGCATGCCATGCATAAACTGGTGGTACCGGAGATTAGCAAATTTATGCCTGAAATGATAGTCTTGGTTATTGATCAAGACTCCAGTGCATTTGATCTTAATGGAAGGGACTGCTTGAAAATGGAAGGCTATAGAATAATTGATTAAATAATGCATCAAAAAGTTGATCAATCTGGTGGCGAGTGCTTCCTGGTGGTACAGGAAGGAGGCTATTATATTACTTATGTAGCATACTATCTTCGTGCTACTCTTAAGGGTGTCCTAAATCTTCCACATCCACTTCTGCTAGATCCACTTGCATATTATCCAGATCAAGTCTTATAAGTGATCTCAAAATGCAACTATAATTACAAGCATTATCACAGTAGTATTTTTCAACAGAGTGATATTAAGTTTTTAAACAGTTCTCAAAGACTGTCTTTTCGATAGCTATTCAGGTTTCAACATGCATTGCTAGCTTCCAAAAGCTTCGCTCTCAGCAGCTAACCCTACTCCATTTCAGGCCTATAAGCCACTGAAAGCACAAACACATGCAGAATGACAATTTTTTGCCAATACTGGATATTTTCATTATCAAATCATTTCAGCAAGGTTCTAAATGAATCATAAAACTAAAAGGGATAGAGATCACTCTCCCTTTAAAGTTTTGAAGTCGATACAAAGGAGATTAGGGTTGAAAAGTTGTTTCTATTTTTTGTTGAAGATATGCCCAGGTGTCAGAACAAAATCTTAAGCTGCATTATCATCACCTAGAAGATTGTTGGAGATGTCGAAGGTGTTAAAGATCGTATACTATGATTAGGATTTGATTCCTTTAAATTAGGATCTAATCCTATATTTTTAAAACACTTATTTGACCTTGTTCTATTTTTAGCATTTAGTTCCATTTTAATAGGATCTGAAACTTCTTTGTAAAGGCTATAAAGCCAAGAACATTTGATGAAGAGAAGAGGGGGGAATTTAGTCCTTTGAGGCTGAAGATTCGACTTTTTAGATTTTTTCACATTATTGTAAGCTCAAACTTCCCATTTTCATATTGAGTAATACAAGCTTCTTTCGCCATAACTTGTTCAGATTTCATCTTCTTACCTATTCTGTACTTGCACTTGGATATTATATTCATTCTTTTATGCTTATTTATGCCTGATAACTGTCATCTTATCATTACATTCATATGTTAAACTTTGCAAGTATTTATGTGATTATTGTAATTGTCCATTCATATATGCTTTATATATGATTCTACTGGTATAATAGTTATTTCTCCACACATCCATTTACTCGTAAATTCTCTGAACATTTGTGGTTGAAATCCTTGTCCATCTAAATGTGTTCATGCATGTTTTCAGTGAGGAGTGCTTCAGTCATCCAACTTGATCCAAACCCACACCTATTATTGAGAAAATAGTTTCCAAAAATATTAAGTTACCAGGCATCTCTGACTTACAACCTAGGAGAGTTTCTTGGAGTGATAACAAATTGGCACCATTCCCAGGGAGAGGAGATTGAAGCTCAACTTCCTTGGAAGACGAAAAGATCCAACTTTAATGATAGACAAAGTTTGGACATATATTTGGTTGTTATCTTCTATCTAGCGACTCCATGACGGACGTATTCAGTGGCGACTCCATGAAGGACAAATTCAGTGGCGACTCCATTGTTCTGAAATCTGTTGGTGACCCCACTGGTATGAAATGAACAAGATCTTAGCTAAGAGGTATGACTTCTGTGATTTTTCAAATATTGTTGGTTTCCCTAATCCAGTACCGAGTAGAGATGAATGGGAAAGAAGCATTCCCAGATTTCGAGGAGAAGAGTGGGAAATACCAGCTGAGCATTTGCTGGATTTTCATGATTGCATGCATCGGTTGCAAGTCGTGCATGAGGATGTTCAAATCCATATTTTTAGTTTTTCATTAGAGGGAATTGCTCGTGATTGGTACCAGTCTCTTGCTATTGCCAGTATCAGCTCTTTGGCAGATTTTCATGCTTCTTTCAATTCGTTTTGTAAAGACTATTTTCCAGCTGAACATCTTTTTGAAGAATGTTATAATGAGTTTTCTTTGCTTCATAAAGATTTCGTTAGTCATGAAAATCATTTTTGTGATAAAGAATCTATTGTAGAAGATAATATTTTTCATGAAGATCAAAAGACATTCAATAATATTGATTATGATAGTAGTGATACAAAAACATATGACATTATTTTAGATGTATCTATTGTTTTAAATAATCATGAAGATCAACATGTCCCTTTCGAATATTCTGATGTCAAAGAAAAAGGAGATACATCAGCTGAAGATATCTCTTATTGTGATCGAGGGATTGCTGATCCACATGATGAAAACCATGGTGATGCTTTTGACATTGTACTAAATGCATCTGTTGACTTAGGGTGTTATGAAAACTGGATTGTCCCTTTTGAAAACCCGAAAAACAATCAGCAGATTGGCATATCAGCAGGTGACAGTTTCAGATCTACAGCAAATACTAAGGGCAACCATTAGCTTTCAATTTTGCAGACAAAGGGGAATTGCAACAGAAATGAAGAGGAAGATGATGAACATAAAATTTTAGATCAACAATTGATCATGCATGCTTCTCCAGCAGAGGTCCAACAGTCTACATTCATCATTGAGATCAGGGAAGGCAACCAAAAACATCATTTCAGTTTACAGTCGGAACAAAATCTTGAAGAGGTATTCCTTTGCTATTCTATTGATCCTATTGCCAATTTTCTGGAATCATTGAGTAGTATAAAGATTAAGATATTCTCGTCAGATGAAGGCTGTTTCTATCATTTTTTTAGAACACATCTATGTTGGCTACACATTCTTTTATTTTTTGGGTCAAGATCAAGAATTGTGTCAACTAATAAGTTTCTAACATGGCTTCATTGGAAGCATGATTTTACTTGATTAAAAAGCAGTATAATGGTTAGAGTAGGAGTATATAGGAGAATAATCTCTTCATCTGAGAAAGTAGATTCTTTCAGTTATTGGTTGTTGAATAAACACGCAGTCTACAGGCAGGCTACAAGTTTCGAGGCTACAGGTTTGCAGGGGATTAGTTCTAAAAGCCAAATGACTCCATAGCCCAATGGACTAGACACAATGCAAATTGTGGATGATTGTTGAGCAGGTTGTAGGATTTTTAGGTTAAATGGATAGGCACAAGTCTTCTTTTTCTTGAAACCTCACAGGGAGGCTTTCATCCCCAGAAGGAGCCAGATGTTATCTCCTCAAATATTTTACAAAAATATTGACGAAATTCATCCTTTCGGGCTTAATTTATCATTTTTTTTGGTCATTTGCCAAGATATCCCTTATCTCCAAATTCTTCATGCAGCTCTCATTGATCTCTCTTTCCTAGAAACCCTTTGGTCTCTTTCTCTTTACCTACAATACACAAAATAATGCCATCTTGACCTAGTCTATTCTTTTGATTTTGAAATATTCCTAGTTTCTATTGAGTTTTATTTGTAAATATGGTGTGTGCTTCAAAAAGACCTAGGTATTAAATCCTATTCACCAAATCTAAATATTTACCAAAGTTAAACAGTCAATACATAAGTCACACAAGCCAGATTTCTTACAATCTATTGCAAGGTCAAGGTCACATAGAGTTTTAATTCCATAACCTATCCACCTCACTGATGAGTCATGTATACAAATGAATACATGAAAATCTTATCATCCTGATATATATGAAATTCTATTCATCAAATAAATGAAAAGAATAAAATGCAGAGACATACTGCCAAGTCGACAACTAGGTGCAAGTGTCAAATCTATGTATTCAAATTGTAGGGCATCTATGCTTGTTATCAACAAATCAAGAACGCAAGTGTCAAGACAATGGTTTCATAGAACTTGAAACTTATAGGTGTTCAAAGTTTTGCACGCCGAACAAATTGGTGACATGTCTTGTGGTTTACAAGTGTTGGAACATAAATTGGATGATGAATGTTATACTGTCAAAGAAAAACACACCCATACGAGATTTTCATTCTAGATACTACTCTACATTCAGGGTTACATATCAAAACAAAACAGAAGATGTACATTACAGAGAAATGACATATACAAGAGCCTAAAGAGAACAATGTTTGATTTCTATCTTAGCCCAAAGTACATAATGTTAATCATGTAGCTAAAGGGATGTCAGAAAATTCCATAAAAATGTTTGAATGTCGTTCCTCCAAGAGTTCTCAATCATTCATTATCAGGTGTTACGGCTGAGACGAATGATGCCGATATACTGCATTGAGCAAGTATAAAACGTAGGGTAAATGCTAGGTGCCCGATTTATCTGGGAAAGGGAGCTTTGTATCTGAGATTTATCTCTTAAAAAACCCGATTACAAAGACTTATATGTTGAATGCATACATGCAGGTGTTAATATCATCCAAGGTATTGTTGTCTAAGAGACGAATGTTTGCAGAATTGTTCAATGTTCTCACAGTGTCTTGCAAAAATGCATATGGAGCAAGAAGCAAATTAAGGGAATGTCGTACCAGTGCTTAACAAATCAAGAAAGTAGAAAGACTTTGGAAAAATACTGGAAAGTCCTTATTCTAAACAAGATGATTCATTTGACAGAGAAATGAATGTGCCTATAAAGAGATGATGTGCTCACAATCTCTCTCCACATGAATCATTGTTCTTGAGGACCTTCACATACTCAAAATGGATTACATGATGAATTTGGTCGAGAAAAAGGTCAGGGGTTTAATCTAAATGTGCCTTTGCCTGATGAGACAGAAGATAAAGACTATGAGCATGCCATGCATAAATTGGTGGTACCGGTGATTAACAAATTTATGCCTCAAATGATAGTCTTGGTTATTGATCAAGACTCCAATGCATTTGATCTTAATGGAAGGGACTTCTTGACAATGGAAGGCTATAGAATAATTGATCAAATAATGCATCAACAAGTTGATCAATGTGGTGGCGAGTGCTTTCTGGTGGTACAGGAAGGAGGCTATTATATTACTTATGTAGCATACTATCTTCGTGCTACTCTCAAGGGTGTCCTAAATCTTCTAGATCCACTTCCATATTATCCAGATCAGGTCTTATAAGTGATCTCAAAACACAACTATAATTACAAGTATTATCACAGGAGTCTTTTTCAGCACAGTGATATTAAGTTTTTAAACAGTTCTCAAAGATTGTCTTTTTGGTAGATATTCAGGTTTCAACATGCATTGTTAGCTGCCAAAATCTTCGCTCTTGGCAACTAACCCTACTCCATTTCAGGCCTATAAGCCACTGAAAGAATAGACACATGTAGAATGACATTTTTTTTCTCAGACTTTATATTTTCGTTGTCAAATAATTTCAGGAAGGTTCTAAATGAATCATAAAACTAAAAGGGATAGAGATCACTCTCCCTTTAAAGTTTTGAAGTCGATAGAAAGGATATCAGGGTTGAAAAGTTGTTTCTATTTTTTGTTGAAGATATGCCCAGGTGTCATAACAAAATCTTAAGCTGCATTATCATCACCCAGAAGATTGTTGGAGATGTCGAAGGTGTTAAAGATCATAGATTATGATTAGGATGTGATTCCTTTAAATTAGGATATAATCCTATATTTTGAAAACACTTGTTTGACCTTGTTCTATTTTTAGCATTTAGATCCATTTTAATAGGATCTAAAACTTCTTTGTAAAGGCTATCAAGCCAAGAACATTTAATGAACAGAAGAGGGGGGATTTTTCGACTTTGGAGATTTTTTCACATTATTGTAAGCTCAAACTTCCCATTTTCATATTGAGTAATACAATATTCTTTCTCCATAACTTGTTTAGATTTCATCTTCTTACCTATTCTGTACTTGCACCTAGATATTATATTCATGCTGTTATGCTTATTTATGCATGATAAATGTCATCTTATCATTGCATTCATAAGTTAAACTTTGCAGGTATTTCTATGATTATTGTAATTGGCCATTCATATATGATTTATATATGATTCTGCTCGTATAATAGTTATTTCTCCACACATCCATTTACTCGTAAACTCTCTGAACTTTTGTGGTTGAAAGCCTTGTCCATCTAAATGTGTTCATGCATGTTTTGAGTGAGGAGTGATTCAGTCATCCAACTTGATCCAAACCCACACCTATTATTAAGAAAATAGTTTCCAAAAATATTAAGTTACCAGGCATCTCTGACTTACAGCCTAGGAGAGTTTCCTGGAGTGATAGCACATAGTTTGAGTAGAAATATCCAGAGCAATCAATTAGAAAAAGTAAATTTTGATAGATTAATCAGTTGTAGTGGTGAAGACTTCATTATAGTAATAGTAATAAATGGGTCAACATTATGGACAATTGTGCAATATAGTCTTGGACAATATGGACAAAGATGGATTCATAAGAACACTTACTAGGTTTGGGCAAATATATGACAGTGGATGAGAGCATGGATTCATAGATTGGTTAATAAAGTGGTTCAAATCAAAGGAATATTCAACGACAAGACCATTGGAAATTGTGCATACTGATCTAGTAGGACCAACTACAACAAAGGGTTTAAAAGGTGAGAAATAATTTATATTATTGGATGATAATTATACAAGAATGACTACATTTTTCTTTCTTAGGAATAATTCATAAGATTTTTAAAACTTCGAGGTCTACAAGGAAATGGTTGAAAATTAAATGGATTCAAAATTGAAATGTTTGAGATCTGATAATGGAGGAGAGTTCAATTCAAATGAATTTATGGACTTTTTCAGCAATCATGGAATAAAAAGGAAAATTTTCGTTGCTAGGACACCTCAACATAATGGAGTTGTTGAAAGAAAGAACATGACATTATAGGAAATGGCTCGAACAATGCTAATGGATTCCAAATTGACAGATATTTGTTTGACACATGTAGTGCATACAATAGTTCACCTTCAAAATAGAGTAATGCTTAGAAACAACACTCACAAAACTCCCTACGATCTATGCAAAGGAAGACAAACAAATGTGAAGCACTTCAGAGTATTTGGAAGCAAATGCTACATCAAAAGAGACGATGACATAATGCGAAAGTTTGAATCTCATGTGGATAAAGGAGTACTTGTTGGTTACTCAAATACAAGGAAATCATACAAGTGTTACAATATGAGATTGAACAAAGTTGTGGAAATAATCATTGTAACAATTGATGAAACAAGTGGACGAGAATTAAAAGAAGAAGAAAATGAGTCAGTGGAACAACTTTACAAAGAAGAAGCAAAAGATGAAGAAGAAGTAGAAGGGGAAGATGAAGAATATCAAACAAAAGTAGAAGAGGAAGTTCATCAAGTGCCTCCAAATACACCTAGCAAATGAGTACATAAGAATCATCCTTCAAATCAAATTATCGAAAAAAAAAGATGCAAGAGTTGAGACTAGAAGAAGAATCCATTCACCAGAAAAAATGAACCTAGCACTCTTATCTATGATTGAACCAAATAGTTTTGAAGAGGCCAGTAAGGATGAATTCTGGAGTAAGGACATGGATGAAGAATTAGATCAAATAGAGAAGAATGGCACTTGGGAATTGGTTCCAAGACCAAAGAATACGAATGTGATTGGCACAAAGTGGGTTTTCGTAAATAAATTGAATGAAGATGGACATGTTACAAGGAACAAATCTATATTGGTATGTAAAGGATACACACAGGTTGAAGGAATCGACTTTGAAGAGACATTTTCCTTAGTTTCTAGAATGGAATCAATCTAATTTCTCTTAGGTTATGCATGCTCCAAGAATATTAAAGTGTATCAGATGGATGTGAAATAAAATTTTCTAAATGAGGAACTTGAAGAATAAGTCTACATTGAACAACCAAAAGGATTTCAGTTGTCAGAGAACACATATTATGTGTGTAAATTGAAGAAGGCCTTGTATGGTCTAAAACAAGCTCCTAGAGCATGATACTCTAGACTAGATAAATATCTACAGAAGGCACGGTTCATAAAAGGAAGTGCATACATCAACCTCTACATCAATAAATTTCAAAGGATATGTAGAATGAATTTGAAATGTCATTACTCGAAGAACGTCAAAGCAACCAAGGAATTTTTATTTCTCAAACTAAGTATATCAAAGAAATGCTAAAGAGGTTCGGAATAGAAGATTGCAAAATAGTTACCACTCCTATGAAAACCAGCTGCAAGTTGAGAAAATATGATGATTCAAAGTCTATAGACTAGAGGCAATACATGTCCATGATTGGTAGCTTACTATATGTGACAACATCTAGACTAGATGTAATGTAGACAATTGGACATATGACATGATTTCATGCAAGACCAAAGGAATCACATCTATTAACAATGAAGAGGATTTTCAGATATCTCAAAGGAACAAAAGAGTTTGGATTATGGTATCCAAAAGGAAAGGATCTATCACTTATTTCCTACACAGATGCAAATTGAGCATGTTGCATTGATGATCGACGAAGCACCAATGGAGTAGTGTTCTACTTGGGTGATTTCTTAGTATCTTGGCTAAGCAAGAAACCATCATCAATATATTTATCTACAACATAAGCTGAGTATATTGTAGCAATAGGATGTTGTACTCAGGTTCTATGGATGAAAAAAACTTTGACATATATACAGGTTGAGTATGATGAGCCCATTCCAATCTATTGTGATAATACAAGAACCGTCAATATCTCAAAGAACTCGGTGATGGACTTCAAGAAGAAGCACATTCCAATAAAGTATCACTTTCAACGGGAACAGGTTGCAGAGAAGAACATCAAAGTTGAATATGTGGGCACAAAAGAACAAGTGGAAGAAATATTTACAAAACCGCTTCCAAGGGAAGCCTTTGAGTATCTTCTCTAGAGATTCAGAGTAATTTCTAATCCAAAATGAATGGTTTTGAATGCTTATATTCTATGTCTTATATTTACATGAGGAAGCACCATAAAGAGGAAATTTCAAGTTGGGATATCAGTTTTAGGAAGATTTCATTTAAAGGGAGCACCTTAGATGGAAATATACCTTTGCCATTGATGACAAAGGGGGAGATACTTTTCATATGGAAAGGTGAATGCCTGGATAAAGAACACAGAGGAATGGTTCGAGGGGGGAGTAATGGTCATAGGGGGAGCATGAGTGATATGAATTTAGTATTGCATGAACGTGTTTCCATCAATGCCAAAAAGGGATTGTTGATTATTTGGGCTAGTTTTCATTGATGTCAACCCTTGAATAGTGTCCGGTAGCGAATTTTGGTAGCACAAATGTTTGGGTAATGGACCCAAGTTTGTTTGATGTATAATGGTATGCGTTTTAATATATTTTAAGGAAATACTATTCTATTTGGATAGTACATGTCATGTCATTTTTGTTGGTATGTGGAACGTCACATAACTCCTCACAGTTAGAGAGTTATGGCCATGTTAAGTTGCAGACCCTCATGAGTCATCTAGAAGCCCCAAAAGGTCAAAGTACTAAAAGTGGTTGCAAAGAATAAATGATTTAAATAATAAAGTGAAGTGATGAGTGTACTATAAGTCAAAGTGGATATAAAATAAATTATTTCAATAATAAAGTTAATGGTGAAATTACTAAGTGAATAAGTGGTTAGAAGTGGGTTAGCCCTAAAATAAGGAAAGTGGTTTAAGATGGTTAGAAGGTAAATAATAAAGTGAAGTGATGAGTGTACTATAAGTAAAAGTGGATACAAAAGAAATGATTTAACCAATAAAGTTAATGGATAAATTACTAAGTGGACAAGTGGTTAGAAGTGGGTTAGCCCTAAAATAAGGAAAGTGGTTTAAGATGGTTAGAAGGTAACCCCTTGAGGAAGCTACATAAAAGTATAAATAAGAGGAAAGGATCTCTCATTTTAATCGCACTTGAGCATATTGAATATATACAAGTGACTGAGGTAACCAAAGGATATCTAAGGATAATTTAAGAGGGAAGGTGAAGTAAATAAGGCCAAAATTCAAGGGATCATAAATTCTTTTGATGATGCTTTTTAAGGTATTTTATTTATAGGTTATCTCACCATTTTCACAATAATTTGTTTTCTAGAAACATATCCACGTAGTTGTGATAAAATTTTCGACTTGTGGGTCATTGTATTTTTGGAGTTACATTCCGTGGAAAATAGGGTTTGTGGCTAGTCCTGAAACTAATCTAAAACAAGTGTTTCGGGTAAAAACATCATAACTTCCTCATAACAGATCCAAATTTAGTAAGAAAAAATGTATTGGTTATAGTACGGTCTTTAGTATTTTTTGTACAATTTTCAGATCCATACAACAAATATTCCTTCCAGGGCACACTCTACTAGTTCTATCTCTAGAATAAACCAGAATTCAACAAGGTATGTCATTTGTGCTATAACTCCTTTTATGAGAGGTTCCAAGAAGTGAAACCTAGAGGAATTGCATAAAAGACACTATAGAACATTGTGTACTATTTTTCAGAATTTATTCATTACAGGTACATAATTATGATTATTTCAAGTTAGGGTTGTTGACTAATCCAAAATTAGTCATGTGAGACTAAAGTAAATTTTGATGAAAATTCTAGTCTCTTGTTGTTAAAGTTAAGGAAGGTTTGTAGGTATGTGATCATATACATCGGGTCTATTACAGAGTTACAAATCAAATTTGGATTATGAAATTGATGAGGGCTTTTGGTTGAGGTACATGTTGGGTACATGGTTGAGACAAGTAGTTGATGAGTTGGAACACACATGAGGTGTATAGTTGATGATGTTGGTACATATTGATGAGTCATAGTTTATGTGTATTTTATGCATTATTTGTACATATTTGGTGCATGGTTGATGCACTCATCAATGGTACAAGTTGAGGTACAGGTTGGTGCATGGTTGATGCACTCGTCAATGGTACAAGTTGAGGTACAGGTTGGTGCATGGTTGATGCACTTGTTTATCATACAGGTTGATTACAGGTTATTTGGTACAGGTTGTTACAGGTTGTTTGGTGCAGTTTGATTGGTACAAATTTACAAAAATATATATCACAGTGATAGTGTGACAGTGGTTCCATAATTCTACTTATATTTCAGGGTGGTTGGACAGGGAAAGGACAAGTGGTTGTAGCCACCTTCTAGTTTTAGCTGGAGAACATAGGGGGTTGTAGCCTCATTTTGGTTGTAGCCAAAGAATTGGGGAGTTGGAGCTTCCCTTAGGTTGTATCCTGAGAAACTAGGGGCTTGGAGCCTCCTTCTAGGTTCAACTGGAAAAAAAACGAAGTTGGTGCTTCCAATGAATGTAATTCTTAAAGACATATAAGAAAAAGCATTTTGTGGTTTTATCCCACTTTGGGTTTCCACGTAAAAACATTGGTGTACAATGTATGTGTATGATTGCTCATTTTTTCATTGTTTATTTACTCTGCAACTATTTGATGATAATTCAACATTGATATAAGACTTGCATTTTATGGTTAAAAAGGATTAAATTTCTCTATTACTGATTCACCCCCCCTCTCAGTAATCCAACCTGGGATGCCCTGGCTCCATCCTGGGTTCTGATGCTTTGCTACTAGGAACTGGTTTCACATCTCAACTGATAATTTCCCTTTCTTGAACCACCTCTTGCCACTGATAGGGAGAGCACATGCTCCTGCTATAAAATTATCTCTTATGTGGATGGTTATATTCCCAATTTGTGTTTGGAATCCATCAAAGTTCTATGGAAATATCAGAGCGATTTATGTATGGTGTCCATAGAAGGCGCCTATGAAATTGAACCATTGGAACCTGATGAATATATCCCTGATATTTGGTGTGGCTTCGAACAACTCAAACCCTCTTGGCTCTATGCTCTGAAGCTGGCAACACTCTCGTGGTGGTATCATCATGTCCTAACTTCCCTCTGTTGACAATGGTGGCTAAGACCATGCACCACTTAGGGTTTTCCCAGTATCTGCAATGAAAAATTCACAACAAACCAATGTTCATGATTTTGAGGGTAGTAGGCCCAGATGAGCATGATTTGGGTGCCAATGCACTTTATTCAAACTTTAAAAAATTTATAAACCGTAAAAATTCATAAAAACAGAGTTTGTATATTCATTGCAAGAATGTTAGCATTCTTGCAATCAACACTTTTACACCTGTAGGCCTATGATAATTATTTTTTGATCCATCAGAGATATAGAACAAGGTGATAGGAATTTTCCAAACTCAAATCAAGACCCGACTCAACCTTATAAAAATCAAAACAACTAGCATTAAGAAAATAAGGGGAAGACAAAATATAAAATGACTTAACACATAATGAAGAAGAAAATCTAACTAAGAGCTGCATTGATTTATGAATGGGTTGGTTTGATGAGTATAAGGAAGAGGTGCAGACGTAGGATCTAACATTGGTTCCAACTAGGGTTAACACTTCCTTGTGAGGTGCTAAGAAGAACATACATGTGTGTGTTATTTCTTTATTTTTTCCACCCTGCCACTATCCACTTTATTCCCTTTACCATCCCTGACATCTATCTGATTTCAACTAAAACCAAAATCTGCAACTATACCCTAGTGCCTTTATTGGGTTATGGAGTCTATTATTCACACTAAACTACCAAATCATATTGAAAATTAAAGAAGCTATGTATAAACTGAACCACTTCTGGATCATCAAGTAAAATAATGCTTCAGGAAGTTCCCATTGACTGGGCTTCCAAAGATCTCAGTGTCATCCATATTTTGCAATACAAAGGAATTTTTATTCATAATCTTGGCTACTTTAAAGGGGACAAAACAAAGGTTATCAAACTTACCAAGTTTGAGATTGTCCTCCCTCCTGGCATCCCATCTCAGAACTAGGTCACCTTATTGAAATGTATCTTTTTTGTTTTTTCTGTCAAAGGCTTCCTTCACTTTGCTCTGGTAAGCCTCAATTTTCTCATTTAATATTTCTCTTCTTTGATGAACTTCAATAATCTGAAAAATCCTCCTCTGAATGTCATTAGGCTCCTCCACTTCTTCTTACACCTCACTACTAGACCTGCCACCATGCTATCGACCACTACTATGGACCTTCCACCTGTTAGTCCATGTCACCTCTATGACATGTGTTACACATCAAAATTACTCACTTCAATGATGACCTATTGTCATCATGACTAATGTCATAAGTGTTGCAAACATCATATTTCCATCTTGCCTATGTCGTGTCTCTAACGACATCACTGGGACACTTAAGACACCTTCAAAGACTAGTTTAGAAGGAGAAAACTTTTGATTAAGAGTAACAATAATTTTCCATGAATAAAACCACTTAAAAATTAATTTTGAAGGGAAACACTCCCCTACCCACTGTCAGGGAGTGCCAACGCTCCCTACCCCTCTTTGGGGGAGCATTGCAACACTCAGGACACCATTCTGGGGGAGAAATGGGTTTTTTGAAGGAATTTTGGGCAGCGCTCCCCTGCCCACTGTTAGGGAGTGCCAGCGCTTTGTACCCTCCTTTGGGGGAGCGTTGTAATTCTCTGTACACCCTTTTGGGGAAGCGCTAGCCTATTTGAGAAAATTTTGGGTTGTTGAGGAAAATTAGGGAAAAATCCCCTTCATCCTAGAAATCAGTTGGATTCAAATATGGGGTCAAGGCTGGATCTTAGGGAGGATCCACAAATGAAGGATAAATATCCTCAACCTATCCCAAGAATCTCTAAGGTGGGTGGGTCTCTCCAAGATTATATAAGGAGGCCTTCTCATGGTAAAAGGAGATGGAAATTTAGAGGCATCAAACTTGTGATCTCATAAGGGAGATTTATCAGTGAATGTTACAGTCTTTTTGATCATGGAACTTTTGAGCAAGGGTTTGGCCAAAGAGAGCTTGGTGAAGCTGCTACATCTACATCTATGGTTGTATGAACTTTCCTTTTTTTTCATTAATATAAATATGTGCTTGGCCTATTTCCTTTAAGTTTGGGTATGCTTCATGAACTTGTTTCTTTTGATAGATCTATTATGAAGATAATCATGGTAGGGTAGGAAGTATGTTTTGTTGTTGCTGCTCATTGTATTATAGGACCTTCTAAAGAGCTCGGAGATCAAGATCAACCTAGATCAAGAAAGGACAAACGTCGATAGGATCGATTGATAACAACATCAAATCGACCACTTAGGTTTCATTATCCAAGGGGAGAATGGGGTCGACAAGTGGAAATGGATCGACCGCTTGGGTTGCACTCTCTAATGGGAGACTGAGATCGACTGAAGATGGGATTGGATCAATCACTTTGTCGACTGGTTCAACTAAGGACATGACCATATTAATTACATGATCGAATGGACTGACCGATGAAGGGATCATAGCAACTACTTTGGCACTCGTCAGAGGAGGAGTCGGATTGACCATGTTGGCACTCTTCATATGAAGCGTGGGACTGACCAATGACGGGATTGGATCAGTCACTTGGGTTTCACTTTTCAAATGAAAAGTGGGGCTGATCAATGATGGAACTGGATCATCTACTTTGGTTAGTGGTTCAACCAAAGATGAAGCTAGATTGAACACCTGATCAACTGGACTAACCAGGCATGGAACCGGATTGACCATTCCATCAACTAACGATGGCTGGGGGGAAATATTATGATAACCAGTTGGAAATTGAATATTTTCCAAAAGATAACAAGCCTCGTGCATACGAGGAAAAAGGTGAGAACAATGATCACCTTTGCATAACATGCAGGGAAATTTGACAATTGTCTTCTTCTTACCAACCTTAATGTCACTAGTTGATGGGGTGTCACCAACATGTCGATTAGAGGCCAATGATTTCAAGGAATACATTTCTAAGACCTTGGGAAGACTAGGGAAATCCCTCAGGAAATGGTCACCCTTACAAAGACTACAAGGGAATTTGGGTTTCAGATTCTTCGTTTTAATCTTGTTGACCTCATCAACACTCCCAGTATGATCAACAGTAGTTGGTTGCTTGGATCCAACATCTGATGTAGTTGGAATCTTGGTCCCTTTATGGTTCTTCTTCTTCTCTTTTTGTTTTTTCTTCTTCTTATCAACCTGGCTACTCGCTTTAGATATTTCACTAGGCAAAGAAGGAGAAATGGAAGGAGACCTGACGGGTGAAGAAGGATAAATTTTGACATGAGGTTGATGTGTGGGTGGTGTTCTTACATCTAAATAACCTGCATTTGATATCACCGTAGTGGAAAACAACCATACCGGTAACCCAATTATGAGACCTAGAAGGCTCAAAGTAGCGATGTAAGGAGGACCAACGTTTCCGTAAGAAGGAAAAACAAAGGTTTCCCTTGGCAAAGGGGTTTCTTCATTGGTCATTGTGGGAACTGGCGCCATAAAAAATAAAGATCCAAACTAGATTC
The DNA here is from genome assembly GCA_009831015.1 of Picea engelmannii. Classification (NCBI taxonomy): domain Eukaryota; kingdom Viridiplantae; phylum Streptophyta; class Pinopsida; order Pinales; family Pinaceae; genus Picea; species Picea engelmannii. Next base: position 17,038 of record ML779316.1, read on the forward strand.
TGCTAGGGAGAAAAAACAACACACGCTAAAAATCTAGTAAGAAAACAAGCAAACAAAACCTTCTTGCAATGAGAACACTAGTTGGTGATGAAATCCAACATCGAGAGAACAAAGTAAGAAGGGGGTGAGATAGAGCGGGTGGAAAAGTTATGTTGATGACCTACTTAATGGACTTACACCTTGGTGTAAGATCCCACACATAATCGTGGGTATACCCTCCAAGGAGCCCAAGTGAGTTTGGCCATCATCGATTCCAGGTATCGTGAAGACTTTCCCCTCCACAGTCACCTTGTGTAAAGGCCCTAAAGAGATAGACCACTAAGGTTACCAACTACAACAATAATGCCTGGGGAAACAATCGACATTCCAATCCATGTGCAAGGGCAGGGTATTTGGCTCGAAATCAACTTGAAAGGATTCCACTCATCATTGTGGGTATACCTTCAAGCAACCCCCATAATACACGCAATCTCTACACCAAGACCAACAAAGCAGGGTGAGTAACTCTGCCAGTCTTAATGCGACTTAAGGTTTGACCCTTGTGTGAGAAGAGTTTCTCAAGACAAAATGTAGCAATTGGATTTCACTGCTCCCTAACATAAGATTCTATGTTTTTTTCTAGCTTTGGAAAGTTATCTTTCACATTTATTCCAAAGCCCTACAACTAATCTAATGTAGGTTTTCTACCAGAAAATATAAAAATGTCTAATCAATTTTTAGTTTAGAGCTTTATTTTTAAGGCTATTATTACTCAAAAGGAAAGTGGCTTGGACAATATGGTGTTTTGACCAACTCAAAATTTATGCAAAGAGATGAAGATGCAATATTTTCATTTCGATGAAATCTATGCTACGAGAAGGAGAAAACATTCATCATTACAGATGCACAATGTTCCAAAAAATCCAAACACCATGCAATTCCGCTACTTCAAATGCAAGCTAGTTTCACTACCCAAAAGAAAAAATGCATTTATCTTCTTTGTTTCATTATGATGTATACATAAAGTAAATACAAAACCTTCAATGCTCCACTACTTTCAATAAGGAGAAAGAGTCATATGCAGATGCAAAATACATGAAGAAAAAGGGCTACAAACAAAGCATGCACTCAAGGCAGTGAGGTATGAAAGAAACAAGTAGAAACTTGTTCTAATCAAGCAAGAACACCATCAATGATTCTACAACCAATCAATAATTCAAGGAATACAATAGAATGCAGAGAAGAATCCACAAAATGATAGGGAGAAAGAGAAATCACTCAAAACTGTCCTGTCAAAAAAGCAGCTAGAAAAGGCAATTTCACATTTCTAAAAAAGGTTTCAATCTCCAAGAATGACAATAGGGAGTGATAAGAATAAAAAACCATCAAAAACCATCAAAAGCCAATCCAAGCAACTTCAGAAACCAACCACAAACTCTAGGTAAAGATCTCTACAAAAAGGGCTACAAAAGACTGAGCAGAAGAAGGGAAAAACTATAACAAAAGAGACTAACGCTCCCCCAGAAGGGTGAAAAGAGTGTTGAAATTCTCCCTAAGACACTTTAGGGGGGCTCTAGCACTCTGGTATGGCCTACAGGGGGGTGTTGCTCCTCCCAGAAACTCAGAAAAAGAGAGAAAAACCATGCAAAAACTCACCTGGAATGCATGAAAATTGGTGAACTTGCTAGTGAAGGAAGGACAAGGTTAATGGATGATGAATAAATATTAAAAGTGATATGAAAGGTGATAAGGGCAGGGACACATGAAGGAAATACAAATAGGAGTCCTTCCCCAGTGGAGTCACCAATTTCATGCATTATGGGTGGGTTTTTGCATGGTCTTTGACTCTTTTGTCTAGTTTCTGGGAGGACCAACGCCCCCCTGTAGGCCATACTAGAGCGCCAACACTCCCATACAATGTCTTAGGGAGCATTGCAACACTCTTTTCACCTTTCTTGTGGAGCTCTAGTATCTTTTTTGAGATTTTTTGCCTTCTTCTGCTCAGTCTTTTGCAACCTTTTTTGTAGAGATCTTTACTTAGAGTTTGTGGTTGGTTTGTGAAGTTGTTTGGATTGGTTTCTGATGGTTTTTGATGCTTATCACTCCCAATTTTATTGCTTGGAGCTTGAAACCCTTTTCAGAAATGTCAAATTGTGTTTTCTAGCTTCTTTTTTGATAGGATAGTTTTGAGTGATTTTTCTTTCTCCCTATCATTTCCTGGATTCTTCTCTGCATTTTACTGTATTCCTTGAAAGATTGATTGGTTGTAGAATCCTTGATGGTGTTCTTTCTTTATTAGAAAAAGTTTATACTTGTTTCTTTCATACCCCACTGCCTTGAGTGCATGCTTTGTTTGTAGTTGTTTTGCTTCATGTCTTTTGCATCTGCATAGGACTCTTTCTCCTGATTGAAAGTAGTGGAGCATTGAAGGTTTTGTATTTACTTTCTGTATACATAATAATAAAACAAAGAATATAAATGCACTTTTTTTTTGGGTACTAAAACTAGCTTGCATTTGAAGTAGTGGAATTGCATGGTTTTTGGCTTTTTTGGGACATTGTGCATCTCTAATGATGAATGTTTTCTCCTTCTCATAGCATACCTTTCATCGAAATGAAAATATTGCATCTTCATATCTTTGCATAAATTTTGACTCGGTCAAAACACCATATTGTCCATGCCACTTTCCTTTTGAGTAATAACAACCTTAAAAATAAAGCGCTAAACTAAAAATTGATTAGACACTTTTATATTTTCTGGTAGAAAACCTACATCAGATTAGTTGTAGGGATTTGGAATAGGTGTGAAAGATAACTTTCCAAATATGCAAACAAACATATAATCTTGTGTTAGGAAGCGATGAAATCCAATTGCTACATTTTTTCCTAGGAAGCCCTTCTCACACAAGGGTCAAACCCGAGGTTGCATTAAGACTGACAACGTTACTCACCTTTCTTTGTTGGTCTTGGTGTAGAGATTGCACATATTATGGGGGTCTCTTGAAGGTATACCCACAATGATGAGTGGAATCCTTTCAAGTTGATTTCGGGCCAGATACCTTGCCCTTGCGCATGGATTGGACTGTCGATTATTTCCCCAGGAATTACTGTTGTAGTTGTTAACCTTAGTGGCGTATCTGTTTAGGGTATTTACACATGGTGACTGTGGAGGGACAATTCTTCATGGTACCTGGAATCAACGTTGGCCAAACTCACTCAGGCTCCTTGGACAGTATACCCATGATTATGTGTGGGAGATTTCACCAAGGCATAAGTCCTTTAAGCAGGTCATCAACATAAATTTTCCACCCACTCTATCTCAACCCCTTCTTACATTGTTCTCGTGATGTTGGATTTCATCACCAACTACTGTGCTCATTGTGAGAAGGTTTTGTTTGCTTGTTTGCTTACTGGATTTTTAGCGTGTGTTGTTTATTCTCCCTAGAAGAATCTAGGTTGGATCTTTATTTTTTATGGAATCAGTTACTGGAATGACCAATGAAGGAACCCCTTTTCCAGGGGAAACATTTGTTTTTCCTTCTTACGGAAACGTTGGTCCTCCTTACTTCGCTACTTTGAGCCTTCCAGGTCTCACAATTGGGTTACTAGTATCATTGTTTTCCACTCCGATGATCTCGAATGCAGGTTCTTTGTAATGATCCCAAGCCATTATGCAAGGATCATCACTGTTTTGGTGTCTTTTTAAAACTTTTTCCGAGTGAGGTATTTCGTCAAACACTTTGTTGATCTACCTTTTAGATGTGTTTATATGTGTGTATGCAGCAAATAACA
>ML779316.1:21465-43265 GCA_009831015.1 Picea engelmannii
AAGCTTGGGACAAGATAGGTGGAATCTTTCACCACCGAATCGTCCTCTAGGGTTTGTTATGTCAAAACCCTCAAAACCCCCAATATTGGGCTCACTAGCTAGAAGCCAGAAATCAAAATAAGATCATACCTAGAATGATGAGTAGAGGCCCTTGACTTCCTTTTATACTTTTTGGCTCACCTTTTCCCTCCAAAGTGACTTTCATTTTATTAATATTTAATTAATTAATTAAATCACTTTAATTAATTAATTAACCCTTTTAGCCACTGAAAGTCACTTCTAGTCATCCCATCCTGTAGTGATACTCCTCCCAATTCCAATGAGCTATTACACTGAGAGTTTCCTCCAAGTAATGTGCCCAAAATGCCCTCTTCAGTGATTTTAATTAACTTATAGCTCAAAATAGTCAAAATCATGGAAATCATCGGAATGGAACGAAACCAAAGCCAACCTATGAGGAATGGCTCATAATGATGGAATATGATGATAAATTCCAACTGGAACCCACAATGCCTCTCAAATACCCCTGTACTCGCTATAACATCCATCTGGTTACTCTGGTCATCATAAGTCTCTGCCCTGTGATGATGTCCCAAAGTGGGGACATTACATTCTTCAGATGTAAGCACACCACCCACACATAAACCTCATGTCAACCTTTATCCTTCTTTTCCCGTCAGGTCTCCTTCCACTTCTTCTTCTACACCTAGTGAAAGCTATAAAGCAAGTAGCCAGGTTGATAATAAGAATAAGAAATAAAAAGAGAATAAGAAGAACCATAAATGGACCAAGCTTCCAACTACATCAAATGTTGGATCTAAGCAACTAGCTACTATTGATCATACTGGGAGTGTTGATGAGGTCAACAAGATGAAAATGAAGAATATAAAACCCAAATTCCCTTGCAGTCTTTGTAAGGGTGACCATTTTCTAAGGGATTTCCCTAGTCTTCCCAAGGTATTAGAAATGTGTTCCTCCACATCATCGGCCTCTGCTCGACATGCTGATGACACCCCGTCAACTAGTGACATTAAGGTTGGTAAGAAGAAGACAACTGCCAAATTTCCATGCATTTTATGCAAAGGTGATCATTATTCACACCTTTATCCTCGTATGGATGATGCTTCTTCTCTTTTGGAAAAGATTCAACTTCCAACTGGTTATCAAAATATTTCCCCCCACCCATCGCTAGTTGATGAAATGGTCAATCCGGTTCCATCCTCTATTAGTTTGGTTGATCATGTCGTCAATCTGGTCACATCCTTAGTTGAACCAGTTGAAAAAGTGATTGATCCGATCCCATATTTGGTTGATCCCGCTCTCATGTTAGAGAGTGAAACCCAAGCAGTCGATCTGTTTTCACCTGTCAACCCCATTCTCCCCTTGGATAATGAAACCCAAGTGGTCGATTTGTTGTCATTATCAATCGATCCTACTCTCCCTCTAGAGAGTAAACCCGATACTGCCCACGTTTTTCTTGTTGATACATAATCTACCATGCTGGGGGGCATTCCTCCTTCTCTTGTGAAACCCCCTCCAATTAATGAGGCCATCCTTTTTGATTGGGGTGTGCTAACTGGACCTCATCTTCCCTCTCATATTCCTTTCAAGATTACAGTACAATTTTTTGGTCGGGACATTCCTCATGCATTGATAGATGAAGGTTCTTCCATTAGTATTTTCTCCTCTATTGCTTGGAAAGATTTGGGTTATCCTTAGCTTGTGTTGGTTACCCAGACTCTGTTTTATTTTAACAAAATAACCAATCACCCTTTAGGGATACTTCCCCAGTTTCCCATAACTTTGGGAGGAAAAACTATCTTTGTGGATGTCATGGTAGTACAAGACCCATTGGATTTTGGTTTACTCCTTGGGAAAGATTATGTCTATGCCATGAAAGCTATTGTGTCCACTCTTTTTCGTGTGATATATTTCCCACACGATGGAAGAATGGTGACTATTGATCAAATTTCGTTTGTTGGCCCCGACTTGACCGTCAAGCCAATGACCTCCCTAAACGGTTCTTATATGCAGTCGGTATCACCCCTACCATAGGTCAATTATATCGCATTGTCTCCCATGAATTCAACTTCTGATGACTTAGATCCAGTAGTTTACATGGTGATCTATTCGATAGGTCTATTGGAGCCTGATCTCCTTACCCTTGATGAGACCCTCGAGATGTGTTCCTTCCAGAGCATTCTTCTTCCATCCAGTGAAGATCTCTTGGAAGCCATGACTGAGTTTTGTCCCTTGACATGGTGTCCTTCCAGAGTGTTATCCTCTTGGAAGCCATGATCAAGAAGAGGCCATGAGAATAGTTTCACTTCTCTGTAGCAAGATCATTAAAAAATGAAACAATGATCACGAGCATAGTTTTCCTCTTTATAGCAAGCTCATTAAAAAATGAAACATAAATCAGGGGATTGAACCTGGAGCCTTGAGCATAGTTCTTTTCCTTTGTCAAGCTCATTAAAAATGAAACAATCACCTCTCATGTCAGGTCAAGTCTTTCACCAAATCTCATAGATGTCGAGTCAAGTATTTCATTAGGTCTTGTATTTGAACCTTCATTTCATCCACCCTTATCCTTTTTCTCCATTGAGTACAGAAATTGATGACAACCTCAATGTTGGTGAATGAATTGAATGTTGGGGGGCATGTCTCCATCCTTTTATCATCATTATGGAGTTATGCTACTAGAGTTTCAAGCTGGGGGTAGAGTAAAAACCATCCATGGGTAACCCAACGTTTGGAATTTACGTTGAAAATTTACAAGAATACTTTAATTTTGTTTCAATCTTGTGTAAAAATGAAACCAATAACGAGCATAGTTTCTCTTCTCTATGGAAAGCTCATTAAAAAATGAAACAGAGGCTACGAGCATAGTTCTCTTATCTGTGGAAAGCTTGTTAAAAAATGAAACAAAGGCCTTAATCATAGTTTTCATCTCTGTGGAAATCTCGTTAAAAAATGAAACAAAAATTTGGGGATTGAACCCAGAGCCCTGAGCACAGTTCTTTTCTTGTGTCATGCTCGTTAAAAAATGAAACATTCACCTCTCCTAACAAGTCGATTTTTTCATTAGGTCTCGTATTTGAACCTTCCTTTCATCCACCCTTATCCTTTTTCTCCATCTAGTAGAGAAATTTGTGACAACCTCAAAGTCAGTGGATGAATTGAAGCTTGGGGGGCATGTCTCCAACCTTTGATGATCATTATGGAGTTAATCCACTAGCTTTCAAGCTGGGGGAAGAGTATTGAGTTTAATATTTGTTCTTTTTCACACTCGTAAAAACATGAGAATGTAACTGAGCAACCTTTTATCTCTTTTTCGGGCTTGCATGGATATACGAAAAAGGAGTCCTCTGGAGTCTCCTTTAAGCTCTTTTCAGACTCTCTAAACATGAAAATATTTTCGAGTGATCTTGCTTCCTTTCCCACTCGTTAAAAGGTTTTTAAGGGCATCTTTCGAGTGATAATTTATCTCTTTTTTAGCATCGTGATACTAACATTACAAAAAAGGAAAGCCCTAAAGTCGTCTTTAAGTTCTTTTTAGACTCTCTAAACATGAAAAATCATCGAGTTTACCTTCTTTGGACTCGTTAAAAAAATCATACATTGAAGGGCCCACACAGGACCAAACCCTTACTTCTTCCAATTCATTAAAAAAAGGAAGAGGGACTTACCAAAGGTGAATTATATCGATCATGTGTTACCCTTCTCGAGCTTGTTAAATCAAAAAGAGGTACTCATCTATTTGGATGAGGGAAAAATTGAAAGAAGCAAGCCAAGCAGTTTTTGAGAACATTACAAGTAACCCTTAGAGTCGACCTTGAAGATGACACTCTATATTTGCACACATTTTTCCACTGAACCTATGCATTGAACCAATCCTCTGAGTCTTCTTACTCCTTTGGGTCACCCAACGAAAGTCAAAATATCCATTGCACCATCGTGTTTTGGTCCATGTCATATTTCTACTGTCGTGCCTTAGTGTTCAAGGGAAGTATCTGCCTCAAAAGTCAACCATCACAAATTTCCTATTTCAATACCCTTGTCAGTCCATGTTCTTTTGATCCACCAATGACATCTCTGTGTCATTTTCATGTCGTTGATGGGGGATACATCAAGGCCCTCCTTCAATGATTTTCTACCTGTCGACTTCAACACATTATCCAAGAACTAGACCTAGAAACCAGTTAGTAACTTGGGACCTGCATGCCTCAATGGCAGGCCTCCTCACATCTGACAGTGGATTTACATCATTGACCTATGATTGGATGATTCCACGAATTTTTGACTTCATCTCATCTATTCACATTCATTGGAATGTACTAAAGTACCTTGGAAATCATTGACATCAATGGTGATTTCCCTTGCGCTCGTTAACAGTTTACCTTATTGATCGGTAATGAAGTGGTTTCTACCATGTTCAACATCAAAACATATATTCACATGGTTAGATTCATACTACATCTAGATCGGTAAGAAGACCCTGGGTTGATTCATCACTCTTATATGTACTTTTCCCAAGTTGTGATGGAGTTTCTTTTGAACATTGACACATATACTATCACACATATCCACTTTGTATTGGTCATGGCTATGTCTTGTCATCTCGTAGATCTACTCTTTATTATTTGTGGCTATGATCATTTCAGGTCATAGGAGTATAGATCCACATTGTATCTTCAATGGCTATACATTTTTGTCCACATAATTATGGATCCACAGTGTATTTTATGGCGGCCATACCTTGAAAGTATTTATCACTCAAGCATAGTTATGTCTGCCTTAGGTTTGAAACATGTCATAATATTTGTTTGATGGTTGTGTGCAACTTTTTCCAGGTTCTCCGTGTCCATACCCTTTCTTGAAAAAGTCTACAAAGTACTTCAGTCGTTAGTTTCCATCTTCTAACTTCGCACTTTAGGGGGCAATCTGTTACACATCAAAATTACTCACTTCATTGATGACCTATTGTTGTCATGACTAGTGTCACAAGTGTCGCAAACATCATACTTCCATATTTCCTATGTCATGTGTCTAAAAACATCATAGGGACACTTAAGAAACCTTCAAACATTGGTTTAATAAGGAGAAAACATTTGATTAAGAGTACAAAGCATTCTCCATGAAGAAAACCACTTAAAAATGATTTTTGAGCGTTGGGTTTTTTTGAAGGAATTTTGTGCATCTCTCCCCTTCCTATTTTCAGGGAGTTCCAATGCTCTATACCCTCCTTTGGGGGATAATTTCAATGCTCTGTTCACCCTTTTGGGGGAGCGCTTGCCTGTTTGAGAAAATTTTGGGTTGTTGAGGAAAATCAGGGAAAAATCCCTTTCATCTTGGAAATTAGTTTGATTCGAATATGAGGTCAAACATGGATCTTATGGAGGATCCACAAATGAAGGATAAATATACTCAACCTATTCCAAGAATATCTAAGGTGGTTGGGTCTCTCCAAGATTATATAAGGAGGCCTTCTCATGGTAAAACTAGATGGCAGTTTAGAGGCATCAAACTTATGATATCATAAGGGAGATTTATCAGTGAAAGTTACAGTCATTCTGATCGTGGAACTTTTGAGAAAGGGTCTGCACAAAGAGATCTTGGTGAAGCTTCTGCATCGACATCTATGGTTGTAAGCACTTTTCTTTGTCTTCATTAATATAAATGTGTGTTTGCCCTGTTTCCTTTAAGTTTGTGTATGTTTCATGAACTTGTTTCTTTTGATAGATCTATTATGAAGCTAATCATGGTAGAGTAGGAAGTATGTTTCGTTGTTTTTGCTCATTGTATTTTAGGACCTTCTAAAGAAATTGGAGATCAAGATCAGCCTGGATCGAGCAAGGAAAAATGTCGGTAAAGGTATTTTCCTTTCTTTCTTCTTCTTCCTTAGCTTCATGAAAAGGATGTCAGTGACCAACGTTAGGACCCTCTCTGTCTTGGTTATAGGGGTGTAGTATCCAAGAGGTAATCCACTTGTCTATAGAGGGATTATCTTGTAACAACATGGCTTCCATTTCGTGCTGACATCATGGTACGAAAAATTACCCAACATTTCCTAATTCTCAAAATTTCCCATTTTTTCAAAAATGCCTATTTTCAAAATTTTTTGCCAAGGCCAGCATGAACTCTGAATTTTAAGCTTCTAATGGCCAATTTCTTTCCTATGCATTTCAATTCGACCTCTTCACTCGAAATTTGACACTTTACATGTCAAATTCTCAATGAATTTCTCTTTAGAAATTAGGGATTTTTCCCAATTTCATCAAATTTTTCCATGGGTTTCCTCCGAATCCTAAATTTGATCAATTATAGGTTGAAAAACACCCATTCAGAAATTAAAATTAGGGATTTTAACTCCTTGATATTTAATTTTACAATTAAGTTTCTACATGTTGAGTTTGGCCCATGCAAGATCAGTATTTGAACCCAAATATCTGATACCAATCTACAACATGCCCCAACTTAACTGAGGAACATTACTATGTAGAATACACATAAAATCAATTTTTTTTTTGTTACTTCGTTTCCTATAGCTTAATAGACACAATGAATATAGACAATTAAATAGATTCTAATACTCATAATTAAATGCATCTAGATCATTCTAAATTCACAAGAATGCAGTTAATAAATCATCTATAACAACACATAAAAACCATTCTCATTCACATAGTAAAATGCATAGCCATAAGACTCATAAGAAAAATAATATAATAGATAAACACTTATCTTTTTAAAAGAAAACTTGTGCAACCAGCTGCATGGGAAGGATGTTCCATGATTTGTTGTTGTTGGATAGTTGGTTTGGATAGTTGGTTGTCATTGATGTCAACCCTTTGAATGTTTGAGATACCCAAAACTTGTGATCAATATTGATGGTAAGTTAGTTGTCATTCATGACAATAAGAGTGGTTGATGTCAACAGGTGTGATAGGTGCATTTGAAGAGGTCTACAAGAAACCCCAGAGGTGTGGTTACGGAACCCGAAGTTGATCAAGGAATAAGGACATGAATGACACTGTAAATGAATATATTACCTTCATAGATGGATAATATTTGTCATGACATTTACAGTGATATGTGTTACACCATGTGGTTCCTCACAGTTGAGGAGCTATGAGGTCATGAAGTTGGAAGCCCCAAAGATGGGTTACGATGCCCCTAGTTCGTTACAAGACAATTAATGAAAGGGTTAAGTGATTGTTACAATAAACCCCTAAAGTAAGGAAAGAGGTTACTTAGAAAAAGTATAGATACACCTCAAGGAGTCTCTCATAGGAACATTCACAAACATCTCTATTGATTATCTATCTTGTGAAGAAATTTTTGTCTAATGGTGAATATGAGGTTGAGTCTGAGGTAGCAAGTTTGAGGCTACAAAGGAAGTTCAAAGGGGAAAGTATCCAAGTTGTAGAAACTATGAGTAACCCTTGTTTCTGAGGTATCTGTGGGTTAAAGGTTAATAGGGAATGGATGTACATGGGATGTAGTGGAGGAAAGCACATATATTCACATGCAGTAGAGGATCAAGTCCTAGATCTGTGAAAAGGCTTGTTAAATTTTGAGAAGTGATTCTTGTACCAGGTTGTTGATGCTCATGTATGTTTACTCATCTGTTATCTGATACAACAAGGTGTCTATAGGATCATAGGTATCCTTATGTGTTATTTTTAAGGTTTATGCTTATGTTGTTATGGTACATGCTTGTGACATGTCATGGTAGTGATTTTGCATGGTACACCTTGTTTATGGTATTATACATTGTTAGAAACGCATATTGGATACTTGAGATATATGGTATATTGTTGGCATGCGTATAGGCAAAATGTTCTTGTCATTGATGGCAAGAAAAACAACGATGATGGAATGTTTACAAATAGAGTGTAAATGGAAAGAATAACAACCAACAACAAAGACACAAAAGAACAAGGTCGAGAAGCTGAGAAGGAATAACGCAGCGTTGCACACAGAGTGCAAGTGGAAGCCAGGGCTGAGGTGAATTCCATTACCAAATCTTAGGAGAGATAGCATTCCCAAAAATGCAGACAAGGTCCAATTCATCAAGTCTTGCAATAGGATCAAAGGTTGTGGCCTTTGACACTTAGAGACTTGAGAAAGACAAAGCTCAGGAGGAGGAGTGACAGTGGTCTCTAGATCACCAATCAAGAATACCTGATGGCCATCAAATCAGAGTACAAACAGGAGGATCATGAAGAGGAGGATATTGGACCTCAACAACTAGATTGGAGAGTGAAGGACTAGCAACCGTTAGATCCAGTATAGTTGTGAAGAGGATAATGGGAAAGAGCCATCCTCCAACTCCACGAAATACGAAGTCGCAAAATGATCTGGGTCGTTGGATCTAGAGGACACATGGCAAGAGATAAACATTTCACTAACTCACAAGCTGGATAATTGAAAGGCGAGAGTTCTAGGAACTCACGATATGTGAATTGTGAAATGATCTAGGCCATATGATCACCAAGGATCTGGATCATTGATCTGATATGAAGTCAGAGTCCATGATATTGATCGCAACCGTCGATCAGAGAGAGAGACCTCAACCATTGATCTGATATGAAGTCATTTTGGAGTTTCATGTATTGGGAGAACAGAGGTAACGAGACTCCCAAATTCGCAAAACATGAAATCGCGACTTGATCTGAGCCGTCAGATCGAGGAGAGATCTGGACCGTCGATCTAGCAGCATCACTATTTTGGGTATCAGGAGAATGGAGGTAACGAGACTCCCAATGTCATGAAAAGAGAAATAGTGACTTGATCTAAGTCGTTGAATCGAGGAGAGATCTGGACCGTTGATTTTCCAAGGAGATGAGATGCGAAGTTGCAGAATGCAAAATTGCAAAGCGCTCGAAATATTTTTCCCATGGTGACATCAGAAGAAACTTAAGGAAGGAGCTAGCATGTTGGTAGGCTCCACTTTTTGATATGAGAAATCGTGAAGCACCATCATTATTGGCCCTTGGTCACAGCTAGTGGTCACATCAGCAGGAGAGAAGTGAAGGAGCTAGCAGTGCCAGGCTCCATTTTAGAGTTTCATGAGTTGGGAATATCGAGGCAACTCCCAACTGGATATCACAAAATGCGAAGTCACAAAGTGCCTATTGGATAGGTGTCTGGTCACAACCGTTATCATGTGGAAGGTAGGGTCTTAGAAAGAAGAGATGGCACCCATTATGTAGATTTCTCAGAAAGGGAGAAAGGTGTCAAATACATGAGTTAACAAAGGTTCTCTTATAAAATGACTGATTACATATACCAGAGAATTTGAAGAATCTTAGGGTGATTGGCAGAGAAGATGAAGAGTCTCGAGGTAACCTCCAGTGGAATGCAGACCCATCATAGAGACCCTTGACAGATGGAAAAATGTCAAAGACTGTAGCTTCTAGAAAAGCCAAAGAATCTCAGGAATGAACACTAATGATGAACAGTCTCAGCATAACGACCATGGATGAAGAACAGAGGACTTGGCACTTTAAATATACACAGAATAGAGAAGTGGAGGTTTCTTCTGTTGAGAGAAATTTCACACGGGAAAGAGCATGCTATGGACAATAGACGAAATGCACAAAAGAGGCGTAGCCCATAGAACAAAGATGGATATCTGAGAGAGGTAGAACGATTCGAGGTGTGCATGCAGAGACAAAGAAAAAGAAAAAAAAATCTTATGGAGATGCGAGGAGGAGGACACTGAAGCAGGTAGAGCAGAGCAGTGTATCAAAACAGTGATGAGACTAGTAAGCCATTGATGAATATTGTATATTGTATCACTGTAATAGATTCGAGAAAGAAAATATTAATATTTCATGGTGTTTGGGAGGTGCTAGGGAGGACTGTTGTCCTCAGAGTTTCAAGTACGTGCTTGAACACAAGGAGTTGGTGCTTCCATCTGGTTGCAACCAGAAAAATCAGGGTGGTAGGGTGGTGCAAGGGAGAAATATTGTTCTTTGTTATACATATCGGTGCCTGTGTGACTGGAATTTGGTGCTTCCATCCAGTTGGTGATGGAACACTTAGGGAGTTGGTGCTTCCTTCTAGTGGGTGCTAGAGAAACCAGAGAGTTGGTGCTCTCAGAAAGTTGTATCTTGCAAAACAGAGGTTGTATCTTGAAGAGGAGTTGGATCTCACAAATATGATAATGTAAACAAAATAAAGATTACTTATCATATCAAGAAGAAGAGGTTTTTCCCTTTATAGGTTTCCTCAGAAAATATTTGTATCTGTATATTTCATGTATGTGATTGATGTTTAATATTCTATTGCTTACTTCTATTCATCATTGTGATCATCATTAAGTTTTTTGTGAAGAGTTTAAAATGCGAATAATAGTTTAAGCATAGTAACAACTGATTCAGCCCCCCTCTCAGTTGTTCAACAATTGGTATCAGAGAGGGTTCCTTTCATCTAAAGGTAGACCAGGAAGCTTAAACATGTCAATCCATGAAGGAAATTTAACCAATAAGGCCCCTATGTTCAATGGAACAAACATTTCCTTCTGGAAAGTTAGGATGAGAACCTACATAATGGCCTTAGGTGCAAATGTCTGGGATTTGGTAGAGACTGGTTATGTAAAGCCAGTTGTACTAGCTAATAAGGATGACAAACTACAATTCATCTTCAATGCTAAGGATATGAATGCTATTCTGAGTGGGCTTGTAGAAGTAGAATTTGTAAAAGTTATGCACTTAGAAACTGCCAAAGAAATGTGGGACAAATTCATTAGTGGTTATGAAGGTAACGAGAAGGTAAAGGATGCCAAGCTTCAAACCTATAGAGTACAATTTGAGCAACTAAATATGAAAGAGGATGAAACTGTTGGAAAGTAATTTCTGAGAGTTGAAGAACTAGTAAATGCAATGAAAGAACTTGGTGAAAGAATTGAGGAACCCTCTTTAGTTCATAAGATTTTGAGATCTCTTCCATATAGGTTCAACCTGAATGTCTCTGCTATAGAATAACTTAATGATATAAAATCCTTGGATTTTGATCAACTTCTAGGAACTTTGACTACATATGAAATGAGGATATTTAAAGATAAACCCACCTCTAGAGAAGCATCATTTAAAGAAGATAAGAATGAGGATTATGAGCATGATGAAATTGAAGAAAAAATTGTGAGAAGACTAAAGAAGGGATCAGGGAAGTATCAAGGAAAGTTTCCCCTCAAATTTTTTAACTGTGGAATCATAGGTCACCTTGCATCTAAGTGTCCACACAAGAAGAAGGACCAGAACTCTGAAAGTGAAGAGAAGTATAAATCCAAGAGATTTGATAAAAAGAAAAGTTTTATGTGTAAACAATGATGATTCTTCAGGAGACACAAATAGTGATTTTGATGGTGAAGATAAGGTTAATGACTTTATGCTTATGGCCAAAGAGGATTATGTTAATAAAAACACAAGAGGTGATGTTAATGATGAATAAGTTGTGGTTGATATGGAAAGTGAAATAGTCAGTGCCTTAGAAGAGATTGAAAGACTCAGAGTCGAGAAGAGAAAACAAAAACAGTTGTTGATACAGTTTGAAAAGAATGCTAAAAAACCCGATGAAGACTTTTCCCTACTAAAGGTGGAGTTAGAAGAGGTAAATAAAATAGAGGACATTCTGAAACAACAGTTATCAGAGAAGAAGGAAATATGTGAAGCCTTGGAAGAAGAGGTAGTAAAAACCAGAAAAGAGATGGAGAAGTTCAAAGCATTGTATATCCAAAGTCTTTCAAGCATTAAAGCCTCAAAAGGATTAACCACCATTCTGAATCAGCAAAGGAATCCAAATTTGAAAACTGGTTTGGGTTATGAAGAAGGATCAAGTTATAGTCAACCAAGCAATAAATAATCTGTCAAGTTTGTCAAGTCTACATTCACTGACAAAAACAAATTTGGAGAAATAGAGGAATATAATCAGCCGCTAAGGAAGAGTGAAAGAAAAAGTGTCAGAACTGAATTTGTAGAACAAAGAAATCAACCTACTCAAAGAAGACAACCATTTTCCAGGTACAAAGGATTTTTATATGGATATTGTTTTTTCTATTCTAACTCTGGTCACAAAGCTGTAAACTGTTCTTTAAGATTTAGATATGATAAATCAAAACACTCGACGAATAGATATCTGTTGCAACAAAGAATGAGACAACCAGGTAACAAACAATCATAGACTGCAAACCATGTGATGGCTAGGAAAAGGATACAAGTTAAGCATAACAACCATTATGATCCGTTATTCAATGAACAAGAATGTTACACCTGCCATAATTATGGACATAAAGATGCATATTGTTGCTTACAGAACTATGAATC
Source organism: Picea engelmannii (assembly GCA_009831015.1). Lineage (NCBI taxonomy): Eukaryota > Viridiplantae > Streptophyta > Pinopsida > Pinales > Pinaceae > Picea > Picea engelmannii. Next base: position 33,798 of record ML779316.1, read on the forward strand.
AGATCTGACCGCCTCTGCTGAAAAAATCAAGGTTTGGAAGAAGAAATAAAATGACAAGTGTGGATTAGTGTTGTCAGCTCAAAGACAAAAAAAACCCTGGTATATTGATAGTGGATTCTCCAAAAATATGACAGGAGACAAAAGTAAGTTTCTGTCTCTAAGTGAAAGCAAATCAGGAAATGTAACCTTTGGAAATGATGCTCCTGGTAAAATCAAGGGTAAATGGATGGTGAGTTTGAGTAATGGTAAAGGAAAAGCCCAGGATGTTCTACTTGTGGATGGGATGAAACATGATTTGTTCAGTGTAAGTCAAATGTGTGACAGAGGATGTGAAGTGGTGTTCACTTCCAAGGATTGCAAGATAAAGTCTGTAAACTCAGGACAAGTGGTGGCTAAAGGCATATAGACAGATAATAATGTATATGTGCTGAAAGAAGATAGGGAAGAGTGTCATCTAAGAAAACATGATGAAAGTTGGTTATGGCATAGGAGACTTGGACATCTAAACTCTGACCACTTAATCAAGCTCAAAAATAGTTAGGCAGTAAAAGATCTTCCAAGAATATCAAAGCCACAAGACTCTGTGTGTAAACCATGCCAAGTAGGAAAGCTAACCAGGACTGAGTTTAAATCCAAGAGATCTACTTCAACAGAGAAAGAACTCCAATTAATTCATATGGATTTATGTGGACCATCAAGATAGGAAGGCACAAGGAAGGAAAACTACTTTATGCTGATCGTTGACAATTACTCCAGAGTTACTTGGGTTGCTTTTCTCAAAGAAAAAGATGAAGCATTTGAGAAATTTAAAATATTTAAGGATTTAACTAAGAATCAAATAGGTAAGAGGTTAAAGGCAATAAGATCATACAAAGGAGGATAATTTATGTCAAGTGATTTTAAGGAATTCTGTGATAAAAATGGGATCAAGAGAGAATACACAATCCCAGGAACTCCACATCAAAATGGAGTAGTTGAGAAGAAAATGGCTAGGTCAATGATGAATGAGAAGAACATTGCTCAAACCTACTAGGTAGAAGCAATACATACAACAGTCCATTTTCTTAACAAATGCCACCTCAAACCACACAGTGACAAGACACCTTATGAACTATGGTATGGAAGACCTTCTTTAATCAAACACTTCAAAATCTTTGGGAGTAAGTGATACATAAAAAATAATAGTGATAACCTTGGAAAGTATGATGATAGGGTTGATGAAGTCATCTTATTAGGGTATTCTACAAACAATAAAAGATACAGATGCTATAATAAGAGGTTGCATAAATTGGTTGACTGTATTGACATAAAAGTTGATGAAGGTATTCCAGTAAGAGAGGTGAACAATACTTAATTAACAATAGAGGATATAGATGAAGTTGAAGCTGAACAGGTCCAAGAATATGAACAAGAAGACTTTGAGTCAGATGAAGATGAAAATACTCAGACAAACTCAAATCAACAGACAACATCAAATTCTTCCTCCAGAATTACTCAAAAGAATCATCCTGCAAGTCAAATAATTGGTGAAAAAGACAAAGGTGTACAAACCAGAAGAAGGATAATTAAAAACATTGAGCAATCACATATAGCCTTCATATCCATGGTGGAATCCAAGAAATTGAATGAGTCCAGTAAAGACATAAATTGGTTAAAATCAATGAATGAGGAACTGGACCAGATTGAAAAGAATGACACTTGGGAACTCGTTCTTAGGCCAACCGATAAAAATGAAATAGGATCAAAATGGGTCTACAAAAATAAGATGAATGAGAAAGGAAATATTGTAAGAAATAAAGCTAGATTGGTATTCAAAGGATACGCTCAAATAAAGGGATTGGATTTTGATGAAACATTTGCGCCTGTAGAAAGATTAGAATCTATTAGAATGTTTCTCGCCTATGCTTGTCATAAGAAGTTTAAATTCTATCAAATGGATGTCAAGACATCTTTTCTAAATGGATATCTAAAATAAGAGGTCTATATGGAACAGTCAAAAGGTTTCCAACTATCAGATAACTTGAACTTTGTCTGCAAGATGAAGAAATCCTTATATGGGTTGAAACAAGCTCCTCATGCTTGATATCACAGACTGGATACATATCTTCAAGTCAAAGGGTTTAAGAGAGAAACAATTGACAACAATCTATATATCAAAATAGATGGTAGTGATTTGCTCATTGTGTTGGTCTATGTAGATGACATCATCTTCGGTAGTAATAATGATTAACTGGTAAAATGGTTTTCTTTTTCCATGCAGTCTGAATTTAAAATGTCTATGATAGGGGAACTGTCATTTTTTCTTGGCCTACAAATTACTCAGAGGTATGAAGGAATATTTCTTTCTCAAGAAAAATATCTAAGGGAAATAATGAAAAGGTTTAAAATGGAAGATCCTAAACCTATGAGAACACCTATGGTCATTGGATGTAAGTTAAGAAAGGATGATGACTCACATGATGTTGATCAGAGTTCATATAGGTCTATGATAGGCATATTGTTGTACATAAAAACATTTCATCGAGACATAATGCACATTGTTGGAATCGTAGGAAGGTATCAGGATGCACCCAAACAGAGTCATTGTTAGGTTTCAAAAGGATATTGAGATACCTGAAATGAAAAATGGACTATGGCCTATGGTATCCTAGGAATCAAATTTTTCAACAATAGTCTATTCAGATGTTGATTGGGCTAACTGCATGGATGAATGTAAAAGCACGAGTGGAGGTGAATTCTTCTTAGGAGATTCTCTTGTATCATGGTTGAGCAAGAAGAAAGGTTCCATTTCATTATAAACTATAGAAGCTGAATACATTGCAACTGCCACATGTTGTACCCAAGTTTTGTGGATGATTCAGACACTTGCAGACTTGGAGGTCAAATATATTGCATCGATCCCAATCCATTGTGATAATACCAGTGCAATTAGTGTATCCAAGAATCTTATCTTTCACTCCAAGACCAAGCATATACCCATCAAGTATCACTTCTTGAGGGAACAGGTAACCAAAACTGTGGTTTATGTGCATTATATTCCATCCAAAGATCAGATTGTTGATATCTTCACTAAACTGCTTCCACAAGCTTAGTTTGAGTATCTATGCCAGAAGTTGGGTGTGGCCCCATTATCAACTTAAGAGATTCCATTATGTAAGGGGGAGTATGTGTTGGTTGAATATCTCATACCTTCGAAAAATACTGCAACAACATAGGGGGAGCATGTTTTCTTTGACATTGATGTCAAAAGGGGAGAAAAGGTGTGGATGCTATAGTTGGAGGTCTAAGTAGAATAGTGCAGCCATTCAAGGTTGCCATCAATGCCAAAGGGGGATATTGTTGGCATGTTTATAGGAATAATGTGCTTATCATTGATGGAAAGAACAACAATGATGATGGTAGTTTTACAAACAGAGTGTACATCACAAGAACAACAACCATCAGGGAAGACACAGAAGAATAAGGTCGAGAAGCTGAGAAGGAATAATGCAGCGTTGAATGTAGAGAAAAAGTGGGTGCCTGGACCGAGGTGAATTCCATTACCAAATATTAGGAGAGATATCATTCCCAGAAATGCAGATGAGGTCCAATTCATCAAGGATCACAGAAGGATCAAAGGTCATGGCCTTTGACACTTAGATATTTGAGAAACCCAAAGCTCAGGAGGAGGAGTGACAGTGGTCGTTGGATCACCAATCAAGAATACCCGATGGCCATCATAATAGAGTACACATAGGAGGAACACATAGAGGAGAAGATTATACCTCAACCGCCATATTGGAGCATGAAGGACTAGCAGGTGTTAGATCCAGTATAACTATGAAGAGGATAATGGGCAAGAACCATCCTCCAACTACGTGAAATACGAAGTCGCGAAATGATTTGGGTCATTGGATCTAGAGGATATGTTGCGAGAGATCAACATTTCGATGACTCGCTAGCTGGAGAAGTCAAAGGTGAGAGTTTTAGGAACTTGCGATATGCAAAGTCCGGAAATGATTTGGGTCATCTGATCACCAAGGATCTGGACCATTGATCTTATATGAATTCAGAGTCTACGATATTGATCACAGTCATTAATCAAAGAGAGATACCTCGACTGTTGATATGATATGAAGTCATTTCTGAGTTTCACATATCAGGAGAATGAAGGTAATGAGATTCCCAAAGTCGTGAAATGCGAAATCACAACTTGATCCAAGTCGTCAGATTGAGGAGAGATCTGGACCATCGATCTAGCACCATCGTTATTTTGGGTATCAGGAGAACGGAGGTAATGAGACTCCCAAAGTCACAAAATGAGAAATCGTGACTTGATTTGAGTCATTGGATCGAGGAGATATCTAGACCATTGATCGTCCAGGGAGATGATATGCGAAGTCGCGAAACATGAAATTGCAAAGCACTTGAAAAATTTGGCCCATGGTCACATCGAAAGGTCACATCAACAGAAAGTTAAGGGAGGAGCTAGCATGTCGCTAGGCTCCACTTTGCGACATGAAAAATCATGAACCACCCTTGTGCTTGGCCCATGGTCAAAACTAGTGGTCACATCAGTGGGAGAGAAGGGAAGGAGCTAGCAGTGTTAGGCTCCATTTCAGAGTTTCGCGAGTTGGTAAGATCGAGGCAACTCGCAGTTGGATATCTCGAAATGTGAAGTCATGAAGTGCCTGTTGGATAGGCATCTTGTCACAATCATGAACATGTGGAAGGTAGGGCCTTAGAAAGAAGAGATAGCACCCACTGTGTATATTTCTTAGAGAGGGAAAAAGGCAACAAATACATGAGTGAATAGAGGTTCTCTCGGTAACAGCTAGAGACAGACTGATTGTAACTACAAAAAAATGACTGATTGCATCTACCAGAGAATTAGAAGAAAATTAGGGTGATCGCGAGATAATATGAAGAGTCTCGAGGTAACTGCCAGTGGAATGCAAACAAATCATAGAGACACTTAATAGATGGAAAAGCGTTGAAGACTGTAGCTACCAAAAAAGCCAAAGAATCTCATGAATGACCACTAATGATGAACAGTGACAACATAACAGCCATGTATGAAGAACAGACTCAGCGTAACCGCCAGAGGGGATGAAGAGTTAGATGGATGATCTGACAGAGGACTTGGCACTTTAAATATACGTAGAACAGAGAAGTGGAGGTTTCTTCTATTGAGAGCAATTTCACACAGGAAATAGCATGCTATGGATAGTATCTGAAATGCATAGAGGAGGCGTAGCGCATAGAACAAAAATGGATATTTGAGAGAGGTATAAAAAGTTGAGATGTGCATGTAGAGATAGAGTAGAAGAACATAAAGATTATAAATATGTGAGGAGGAGGACACTGAACCAGGAAGAGAAGAGGAGTGTATCAGAACAATGATGAGACTAGTAAGCCATTGATGAATATTGTATCATTGTAATAGATTTGAGCAAGAAAATATTAATATTTCAGGGTGGTTGGGAGGTGCTAGGGAGGACTGTTGTCCTCAGATATTCAAGTAGGTGCTTGAAAATAGGGAGTTGTAGCTTCCATTTGGTTGCAGCCAAAAAAATCAGGGTGTTAGGGTGGTGCAAGTGAGAACTATTGTTCTCTGTTATACAGGTCGGTGCCTGTGTGACTGGAAGTTGGTGCTTCCATCCAGTTGGTGCTGGAACACTTCGAGAGTTGGTTCTTCCTTCTAGTGGGTTCTAGAGAAACCATAGAGTTGGTGCTCTAAGCAAGTTGCATCTTGCAAAACAAAGGTTGTAGACTCAAGAGGAGTTGGAGCTCATAAGCATGATAATGTAAAGAAAACAAATATTACTTATCATATTAAGAAGAAGAGGTTTTTCCCTTTATGGGTTTCCTCAGGAAATATCTGTCTCTGTATATTTCATGTGTGTGATTGATGTTTAATATTCTATTGCTTACTTCTATGCATCATTGTGATCATCATTAAGTGTTATGTGAAGAGATTAAAATGGGCATAATAGTTTAAGCACAGTAACAACTGATTGACCCCCCCTCTCAGTTGTTCAACATATGAGTGATATGGAACATGTTTGATGATACTTGTTGGTACATGGCTTATGGTTGTTGGTACATACTTGAGGCACATGGTTTGAGGTACATCTTAATTATATGTTGATAATGTGATGGTCATGCCTTTGGTATCTTGTTGAGGCATTGGTATATGTATGAGGCACAAATTTGATGCATGGTGTGAGGCATATTCTTGGTACATGTATGAGGTGCATGTCTTGGTGATGTAGGTACATGTTGGTACCCCTTATTGATGTTATGGTACATTGATTAGTAGCACATCTTGGCTATATTGGTATCTTGGTATTGTGGTTATCTCGGTTATTATTGAGGCACTTCATTGATGATATTTTATGATATGGTACCTAGTTGATGCATGAGATGATACATGGTTGATGTACTTGGTATATTACATGGTTGATGTACTTTGTGTGGTACATGGTTCATGCATGGTATGGTATAGGTTGATGTACATGGTTGATACATGGTACATGGTTTGGAATATGCTTGAGGTATATGGTTGATTTCATATCATTAATGTTTTGGTACATGATTGAAACACATATTTTGTGATGGTATGTTGGTGATCTTGGTATATGATTGGTAGAGGCATATGTCAATGATGATGGTACATGCTTGGTAGAGGCATATGTTGGTGATGCTTGAGCATGTGGTTGAGAGGTGTTCTTGGTGATTGTGGATCTAGTTTAATTGATTTTGAGTATTGGTGACAGTGACAAGTTAATGTGACAGGTTGAAAATGATAGGTTGATGTGACAATTTAGATACAGTGACAAGTTGACAGTGACAGTGGCGTTGATTGTTGTAATACCCCAGATTAATCCCAAGTGTAATTGTACATATGTTTTATAGGATGGTGAGATAAGATATTATAGGACATAGTGCCTATGATATTATTAGGATGGAGATCCTGGATTGCTAAAAGGCCAACGTTCTTATTATTGTAATACATAAACACTCTTACTATTAATAAAATACATCACTGCATCAGACTGACTCAACAAGAGAGATGGGGAGCTAAACTCCACTAGAAAGGGAAAGGGGGGATAAGAGTCTATGAAAGGGATAATATAAGGGGGCTCAATCCCAATGTAATATTGTATTAATATTCCTTAAAGCTAAAGTTATGGATATGAATATCTCCTAAGTTTCTTAAGTGGGAACAAGTACATTTCCTTGAGTGCCATGTTTCATAAAAGGAACATGCATATATAAGAGGGAGATTTAGTGTATTTCTCATCATTCATGGAGGAGGATTCGATCATTCTCTCCTATCATCCCTGGTTCACTATGGTTTCCATTCTAATACCTATACCTGATATGGTTGCTACTAAAGAGGTGGGTTTTCAGGCCCGTGTTGCTCCTAAAGAGTTGGGTTATCAGGCTCGTGGTCGAAGAGTCGTTTTTCTAGGCCCTTGGTCAAAGAAGTAGGCTGTCATTCCTTTGGTTGAAGAAGCATGTTTTCAAGACCATGGTCAAAGAAGCGAGTTGGCAGGACCATGATAATTCTCTCCAGGTGAGAGAACTATTGGGAATTAATTTCCAAGGTGTTGAGCCACAGTTACAAGGCTTTTAGACTCCCTGTCCAACAAGTTGTTGAAGACTCGGAAGGGAAGTGGGGAAGCTGAAGGAATATTTGGCAGAGAAGGGGCACACTTGCTAGGGTGGGATACACATGTGGGGGATGAGGGACTATAGGCTAGTTGCTAGAGTTGGCACCTAAATCTAAAAATGTTTGCTTATTGGAAGAACTTAGAGTGGCTTAGAACTTCCTTTTCCTGATTAGAGTTTATCCCCAACTCGGGGGTGACCCACTGCTGAGATTATGAGTAGTGTGTTCTATGGATGGGAGGAACATGGAAGATGTTGTTATCTACATTAATATGAGAAATTGTAGAAGTATATTAGTTTCTTAAATGGTATCAAAGTTCAAAAATTATTTGTGTGGCATTGCCAAGCTATGAGTCTGGGGACTCTACAATGTGGTATCATAGTTGTAATTGAGAGAAGAGATTTCGTGTGGCATGGCCTAGCCTAGGTTGTTGGGAATGTTACAAAGTGGTATCCAAGCTCAGTTTTCAACACTGAGCCTGGATGCGCTGAGTTAGCAGAACGCTGAAGTGGAAATTTGTAGAGAACTAATTTTTGGAGTATGTATGCTACTTGTTTGATTAAATTATTACAGTAAAATTGAGATAAATATCATGGGTAATGTGAAGAATCGATCCTAGAAATTAAAAATAAGCAATTTCAATCTCTAATGAGGAAAATCCGGGCATGTAGATGGCCAAATTGTTGAGTTTACAGAGTGACCATGGCACTCAAGACCAAAACTGGGAAAAATTGGGCAAAAGTCCCCAATTCCGTGGTGGAAATTCTTGGAGAATTCATTAGTAATGAAAGAAATGAACTAAGAATTAAAATTTCCAAAGTTTAAAGGAAATCTGAGAAATAAATTTTGAATTTGGGTGATTTTCGAAGTAGGGAAAATTGGAAAAAATTGGGTACTTTTCTCATATGTTGATGTCAGCATGATGCAGAGACCATGTGTCAACTAATGTAGTAGAATAAATACATGTAATTCCATGGTGGTAGGTAAATATTGGATGGGATGATAGTTGGAAGGTGATGTGGATCCAAGAGGTACACCAACTGTCAGTCCCATAAAAATGTGGTAAGATCTTGGAAAGAGGGTATGGAAAGAGGTATGGTATCTCCGTGGTAAGTAGTGTAAAATCAGCTATGTCCTAATGATTTTTTGGGAGGATGGGTGGATGTAGTTCTAAGAGTGAAAGAAATATGGCATCAACCAAACCCATAGTGAAATTTCAAAATTTGACTAAGTGTCAAGACTTCGTGGGTGTGAAGAATATCACAGAGGTGATGAAGCATAAGAAAATGACCGTGAACCCATGATAGGATATTAGAGAAAATGTCTAAGTATAGGTGTATAATGGATAAGGTGGAACACCACATTTAATTTTGGAGGAGGCAAAAGTTATAACTTGAATGAAATAAAAAAAACTTCGAAGTATGGGAGCAAGTTAAGGGTGGAAAAACGCGAGAGTGTATTTTGGAGACTGCTGAATTTTGAAGGGAAGAAATAAAGACCTTAGACCCATGGTGAAATAATTTAACATTCAATATCTAATTGGAAGATAATTAGATGGTGGCTGAGCATCAAAGCTAGGATGCCTGCGCTAACAAAATTGTCTTCCCTATAATGCCATTAACAATGTTCCTACTCAAAGATTTTAAAGGGGGGAACAAGAATTAGTCATGTGGATTCGTGGACATTGGAGTCCATGTATTCAGTCAAGAATATATATATATATATATATATATATATATTATGAATTCACAAGAAATAAAAAATAAATTATTTTTGATAAAATTCTGAAGAACAAAATGTTGTATAAAATG
>ML779316.1:43299-55925 GCA_009831015.1 Picea engelmannii
TAATAGAGAAATTTAAACCTTTTCAACCATATAATGCAAGTGTTATATCAGTGTAGCATTATCATCCAATAATTGTAGAGTAAATGAACAAATGAACAATCATACACATACACAGTACACCACTATTTTTACGTGGAAACCCAAAGTGAGAAAAAACCATAGAATACATTTTATGGATATTAAAAATTCACAAGAAACAAAAAATAATTTATTTTTGATAAAATTCTGAAGAACAAAATGTTGTATAAAATGATGGATTTGTTAAATTCTTGTAGCCTTACAAATCCTATTGCATACACATTTTGTAGAACCAATAACATAATTCGACATTGTTGGATTACTAAGAGGAGGGGGGTGAATCAGTAATAGAGAAATTTAAACCTTTTCAACCATATAATGCAAGTGTTATATCAGTGTAGCATTATCATCCAATAATTGTAGAGTAAATGAACAAATGAACAATCATACACATACACAGTACACCATTGTTTTTACGTGGAAACCCAAAGTGAGAGAAAACCATAGAATACATTTTATTATATGTATTGAAGAATTAAATTCATTGGAAGCATCAACTTCCCTTGTTTTCTAGCTGCAACTGGAGGGAGGCACCAACCCCCTAATTTTTCAGGCTACAACGAGAGGGAAGCTCCAACTCTCCAAATATCTGGCTACAACTAGAAGGAGGCTATGACGCCCTATGTTCCTTGGCTACAATTGAAAGGTGGCTACAACCACCTATCCTTTCCCTATCCAACCTCCCTAAAATAAAAATTCCAAATGTAGAAAACTTGTCACTATCACTAAATCAACCATTTCAACTGTCAACCTGCCACTATCAACCTGTACCAATCAACCTGCACCAAACAACCTATACCAATAACCTAAACCAACATATGCCATGCATCAACTATGCATCAACTGAAAATCAACTATGACTCATCAAGATGTACCAACATAATCAACTATACACCCCATGTATGTGCCAACTCATCAACTACTTGTCTCAACCATGTACCCAATATGTACCTCAACCATATACTAGAGACATACACCAATATAACCATAAAAAATTCATCACTCTATCCATAAACCAAATACCATAAAACCTTACATCAAACCATGTGCCACAACCTCACTGTTATGTAGCCTCAAGCTAAACCAACAAATTCAACAACATATCACAACCAAAGTACCAATACCCATATTCTAAATACCAACAACAAAATATCAACTGTATCCCTCAATAAATATGATATATGCAGTAATATTGAACATCCGATACCATCTCAAGATCTAAACCCTAGCTCACAAAACATACCTCAAACAATATGTTTCATATCTCTCATAAATAGACCCCAACCATGTTGCTTCCACGATTTTTATGCCGCACTTTTTATGCCACGATTTTTCTACTTTTTCTACCGCGATTTTTCTGCTGTGATTTTTCTACCGCACTTTTTATGCCGCACATTTTTTGCTATGATTTTTCTGCTGCATTTTTTCTGCCATGATTTTCTACCGCACTTTTTCTGCCATGATTTTTCTGCCACACTTTTTCTACCGCAGTTTTCCTGCAACACTTTTATCTATCAATAATACCTTCCCAAATAACCTTTCACAAAATAGATATTCAATGATATTCAATAGGTTCAAGTGTAATTAAATGAGAGAGCCTTGTCTCTTATTTATACTTTCATGTAGCATCCCATTTTTCTTATTTTAGGGAGTTCTCCATTAACTTTATTATTTAAATAATTTATTTTGCAAACACTTTGACTAATTTGACCTTTTGGGGCTTCTAGATGACTCACGAGGGTTCTCAACCTTCACATGTCCATAAATCTCTAATCGTGACGAGTTATATGATGCTCCACATACCACCAAAAATGGAATACCATTTACTATCCATATATAATAGTCTTACTTGAAAATATATCAAAACTCAAACCATTATCCATCAAACAAACTTGGGTCCATTACCCAAACATTTTTCCTACCGGAATTCTCTTCGAGACTTTCTTCAAGGGTTGATATCAATGACAACCAACCCAATTAATCAACAATTAATCAACAATCTCCCCTTTTGGCATTGATGGAAACACTCTGATGTAATACGGAAGTCATGCCATGCAATACTGTAGTTACTAAAGTCATGTGATGCAATATTGAAGTCATATCACTCATGCTCCCCCTGAAACCATGCCTCTGTTCTTTGCATATGATAAATATCTCCATCATTTTCATCAATGGAAAAGGTATATTACCATCTAGAGTTTCTCCTCCTAACTGAACTGTCCTTGGGGATACTCGCCTTGACTGAACTCTTCCTGAAACTGATCTCCTAACCTGAATTTTCCTCTTTATGGTGCTTCCTCATGTAAATATAAGAAATATAAGATAAGCATTCAAAATAATTCATTTTGGAGTAGATATTACTCTGAGTCTCTGGCGAAGATACTCAAAGGCTTCCCGTGGAATCGGTTTTGTAAAGATTTCTGCCACTTGTTCTTTTGTGCCCACATATTCAAATCTGATGTTGTTCTCTGCAACCTGTTCCCATAGAAAGTGATAATTGATTGGAATGTGATTTGTCTTGGAGTGCATCACCAGGTTCTTTGAGATACTGATGATGATTGTATTATCACAATAGATTGGAATGGGATCATCATACTCAACCTATATATCTATCAGCATTTGTTTCATCCATAGAACCTGTGTACAACATGATGTTGTTGCAATATACTCTGCCTCGACTGTAGATAAGGATACTAATGATTATTTCTTTCTTAACCATGATACTAAACACTCACCCAAGTAGAACATTGCTTGACTGATGGTTCATTGGTCATCAATGCAACCTACCCCATATGCATCTGTGTAGGAAATAAGTGATAGATCATTACCTTTTGGATACCGTAATCCAAAATCTTATGTTCCTTTGAGATATCTGAAAATCCTCTTCACTGCTAATACATGTGATTCCTTTGGTGTTGCTTGAAATCATGCCACATGTCTAGCTTCCTACATTACATCTGGTCTGGATGTTGTCACATATAGTAAGCTACCAACCATTGACATGTATTGACTCTGGTATGTAGACTTTGAATCATCATCTTTTCTCAACTTGAAACTGGTTTTCATAGGAGTGGTAACTAGTTTGAAATCTTCCATTTTGAACCTCTTTAGCATTTCTATAATATACTTAGTTTCAGAAATAAAAATTCCTTGGTTGCTTTGATGTCTTTGAAGACCCAAAAAGAAGGATAGTTCTCCCAGTAATGAGTTTTCAAATTCATTTTGCATATCCTTTGCAAATTTCTGGCTTAACCTGTCATCAGTACGTCCAAAAATAATATCATCAACATAAACTTCAATTAATAAAATACTATCTTGAGTTACCTTGATGTAGAGGTTGTTCTCTGCACTTCCTTTTCTAAATCCTTCCTACTTTGGATATTTATCCCATCTAGAGTACCATGCTCTAGGAGCCTGTTTTAGACCATACAAGGATTTCTTCAATTTACACACATAATTTGCGTTCTTTGACAACTGGAATCCTTCTGGTTGTTCAATGTAGACCTCTTCTTCAATTTTGTCATTCATAAAACCTGATTTCACGTCCATCTAATACACTTTAATATTATTGGAGCATGCATAAGCTAGGAGAAATCAGATTGATTCCATTCTAGAAACTGGAGCAAATGCCTCTTCAAAGTCGATTCCTTCAAACTATGCATATCCTTTACATACCAATCTATCTTTGTTCCTTGTAATCTATCCATCTTCATTTAATTTATTTCTGAATACCCACTTTTTCCCAATCACATTCTTATTCTTTGGTCTTGGAACCAATTCCCAAGTGTCATTCTTCTCTATTTGATCCAATTATTCATTCATGTCCTTATTCCAAAATTCATCCTTGCTGGCCTCTTTAAAACTGTTTGGTTCAATTGTATATGAGAGTGCTAGGTATGTTTGTTCTGGTGAACAAATTCTTTTTCTAGTATCAACTCCTGCATATTTGTTTCTGATAATATGATCTGAAGGATGATTCTTCTGTACTCATTTTCTGTGTCTTTGGAGGCACTTGCTGAACTTACTCTTCTACTTTTTCTGATCCTCTTCATATTCCCCTTCTACTTCTTCTTCGTAAAGTTGTTCCATTGATTCATTTTCTTCTTCCTTTAATTCTCGTCCACCTATTTCATCAATTGTTAGATTGATTCTTTCCACAAATTTTTTCAACCTCAAATTGTAACACTTGTATGATTTCCTTGTACTTGGTTAACCAAAAAGTACTCATTTTTCCACATGAGAGTCAAACTTTCCTCTTTTGCCATATTCTCTTTTGATGTAGCATTTGCTTCCAAATACTCTGAAGTGATTCACATTTGTTGGTCTTCCTTTCCATAGCTCATAGGGATTTTTGTCAGTGGTGTTTCTGAGAATTACTTTGTTTTGAATGTGAACTATTGTATGCACTGCATGTGTCCAAAATATATCTGTCAATTTGGAATCTATTAACATTGTTCAATCCATTTCCTGTACTATCTTGTTCTTTCTTTCAACAACTTCATTATGTTGAGGTGTCCTAGCAACGAAGAATTGTTGTTTTATTCCATGCCTGCTACAGTAGTCCATAAATTCCTTTGAAGTGAACTCTCCTCCATTATCAGATATCAAACATTTGATTTTTGAATCCATTTCATTTTCAACCATTTCCTTGTGGACCTTGAAGTTTTCAAAAGCTTTTGACTTATTCTTGAGAAAGAAAAATGCAATCATTCTTGTATAATCATCAACTAATAACATAAAGTGTTTCTTAGCTTTTAAACCCTTTGTTGTAGTTGGTCTAACTAGACCAGTATGCACAATTTCCAGTGGTCTTGTCGTTGAATATTATTTTGATTTAAACCTATTCTTTGTTTTCTTTCCTTGTTGACAATGCTTGCATAAAGTGTTGGTTGGTTTCGTAATCTGGGGAATTTCTCTATTTTCTTCCTTTTTTTTGACTTTGAAAAGGTTATAAAAGTGTATGTGACCCATTCTTCTTTGACATAGCCAACTTTCATCCTCTTTTCCTAGACAACACTTTTCATTTCCAATTTCACTTAGTAAATATATGTTGCTTGAAGTTCTTGCAACTGTTAAAATCAATTTTCATGAACCTTATTTTATTATCTCACACTTTTTTGAATTGAAAGTAACTTTATGACCTTGGTCAAACATTTGACTCACACTTAGAATATCGTGTTTCATATCTTCTACTAGTAAAACATTTTTCCCTTGGTATTTTTGTTTCTAATTCTGACTGTTCCTTTTCCAATGATTTTAGTTGAATCATAATTTCCGAAGGAGACTAATCCATCTCTTTCCTTTCTTAATGTAAGAAACCTATCTTTATCACATGTCTGTGTTTTGAACATCCATTGTCAACATAATAACCATGTTTCTTCTTCTTATCTTGTAGAGCGAGTGTGCATTCTTCATTGCTATACTTATTTTTCTTTATTTTCCATGTTCTCTTCTGAGGTTCTTGTCTGTGACTGTTGTTGTTCTCTTGTGGTTCTCTAGGAGGAAATGTCATTCTGCAATCTTTGGCCATGTGTCCAAAGTTGTTAGACTTGTAGTATTCCACTTCAGTGCTAAATGATTCAAACATGTTGTAACTTCTTCTCCGTGTTTCACTAGGAATTCTTGGATAACCCTTTTGTGTATGATTTTCAAAGTTGTTTATGTTCCTATTGTTAGCTCTCCAATTCATATATTTATGTCTAAAATTATTACATGCATAACATAAACCAAAAAAGATAGTTTGATACCTAGGAGTTAAATATCTTCTGAAAGGAGTTTCTCTTATGAATCCTTCTTCTTCTTGAGGCCTATATGTTAGTTGTTGATTCTGAAATCTATATCTTCTCGATGGAGGAGTGTCCCTATAATCTTCCTTGTAGATATTCCTATCCCCTTTGATTGTTTTTGGATAAATTTTTGGATATGTTTCTTTTTCTGTTGTTTTGGAGCTTGATCCATTTTCTATTTGATTGTATCCAAGTCCAGACTTGTCATAATGAGGTTTTTGACTGATGATAATGTCATCCAAAACTTTTGAGTTGTTTTTCATATTTTTATTTTGAAGATCCTCTCTTAATGTGACTATCTCTGCTTCCAAATTTCCAATGATCCTATCTCTTTCTTCTAGTTGTTCATTGAGTGCTTCTTCAATTATTTTATCTTCTTCTATTTGAACCTTCAAATTTGTTAACATTTGTTCTAGTTTCTGAGTGTCTTCTTTATTTTCTAGTTCCGCTTGTAGCTTCGTTTTTGTCTTCTTCTCTATTCTTATAACTTCTATGGCACACAACAATTCTTCTCAGTAGTCAACTTTTGCGTCTTCATATTATTCTTCGACCTCTTCGTATTATTCTTTGGTGTATTCTTTGTCAGAGTCTTCTACTGCCATGAATAAAAGTCTTTCTATCTCACTTTCACTAACTTCATCTTCATTTGATGAGGAGATGTATTATTTGGTGCATAAGATTTTCTTGAAAGATTTCTTTATCGTTCTTTTTCCTTTGTATGTTTGTTTTCTATTTGAGTAATCTTCATCATTCCTCTTATTTTTCTTATGAGGGCATTTGTTAGCAAAATGACCAATACCATCACAATTAAAACAAATCAATGGAAACTTACCTTTATATCTTTTGTTGGTTCCCTTATTTAATCTTCTGACAAAGTTGGCGATTTCTTCATCATCTTTCGAGATGTCATTGTTGTTGCTATGTTCTTTTTATTTTCCCTTTCCCTTTTTCTTTGGCCTTCTGCATGCTTTGAAATATGTTTCTTTTACATATGGATTTTTCTGTTCAGTAATCATTTCATATGTTGTGAAGATTCCATGTAGTTTTTCCATGCTTATTGAGTCTAGATTTTCTCTTTATTCTAGTGCTGATATCTTAGGATCAAATCTCATAGGAAGAGATCTTAGTACCGTTTGAAAAATTACAAATTCTTTAATTTCTTATCCTAATCCTATGATTGTTGTAATAACCCCGACCATCAACCCACTTGTCGAGCAACGCTACTACACAGAAACATTCTCATACTTATATAGTATGCATTTAATTGAAGTTAAATGGATTAATAGAGTAAACATATAATTACTACTAACATATAGAATTAATGGATTCAACAGTAAATATCATAGAGTCATAGACAACCATTTTAATTGATTTTAAACACATGCATATACTTATCTTTGAAACTGTAGTAACTCCACCAAATATGTACAAAAGTTCCACGAACCTCCCAGCCTTTGACCTCACTACTCATCACGTTCAACAATGGGTCACCCCCGAGCTGGGACTAAGCTCCACCCAAGGTAAGGGAATGCTAGACTAGGCTGAGGTTACAGGAAAACTGCATAGAGCGATCGAATGGCTTCTTCCAGAAGACTTTTTACGCCCACTACTCACAGACTCTCATTCCCCACATGCATGTTCCACTCGGGACTATACACCATCACAAGAATAGTCCATCGGTCCTTCAATTCTCTTCTGGGCCTTGGCAACAGGCCGAATCAAGAATTCTCAGAGCTCCATAGCTGGTGTTGGCCTCTCTCTAGGAGAAAACCACTCCCTAGCAGAATCCCTCACCTAGAGAAAGTTTCTCATAGGCCTAACAACCTATCTCTTATACCAAGGTCCTGACAACTCGGTTCTTCCACCAGTACCCAAGTCAATTCCTGCAAGTTCAAAATAACAACAATGTCGTTAGCATTTGGTCAACTCACAGGTGATAGTAGAAACAACAACTTTTGGCTAACTCATGGGTGACGAAAACAATAGGAAAATGAGGAGTGTAAATAGGAAACGACAACAGGCCATTAAAACAAAAAACGGTTAAGGTAACACCCATTTGCAGTATGCATGACAATAAATTCACTCAGAGGTTGAACACAGAATCAACAGTTCGAATATAGTTGTATTGGTTCCTCAAGAAAATATCACAGGCTTTGGTTTTCAGAGCTGTGTGAGGCTTACAGAACTCAGACACAGAGATCGCTCGGTTCAGATAGTGGACGACAGAATGGGGAATGAACCCCCATCACAACTCAATTCTTGGGTTAAATTGCATTTGCCTGGGCCGAAACACGTCACCCATGAAGCTGCATGCGCTCCATCAGCAAGTGTTCCCTCTTGCACATGTTCCCCCTTCTAGGAACTTAGGATAAAGACATACCTTTCACATAACTTTTGGAATAATAATAAATTATTATTCCTAAGTACTTAAGCCCCTAATCTTATCCCCTAGGCTCAACACTTAGCCTCACTTTCCAACCTTTCATCACCTTTTCCCATAACCACCTTGTGGAAGCTTAGTCCCCCATCACTCTTTCTTCATGGTCAGTCTGCACGCAAGAATGTTTAATCTTTATTAATGTTATGCATATTACATATACAAAAACAGGATCCTAGCCTTTGACACTTAGGTTCTGTGGCCTAATAAACTGATCTAAAAATGAAGAAGGCTTGTATCTTGAATATTTTTCAAGTTTTTAATTAAGTGTGTTTAGGCAAAGGATCAATATGCAAACACAAATTTTAGAGAAACTTTCACATTCAAGATGCAGATAATAAACAACAAATAATAGTGAATAGTAAACACATAACACAACAAATGATAAAGGAGTTCACCCCTCTCTTGGGCTACATCTCCTGTTCCATCTCCCAATGGATCTTTTATATTATTTTCTCAAAGTGATAAAATCAGTGCTTTAAAATGATCAAAATGCCAAATAGATGGCTCCAGTGGCTTCATAATGTCCAAAAACCCCTAGCTGGGCTTTTTCGGCACCTGATTTGGCCAAAATTTGAAGAAGATAGGCTTCCTGGAAATTTCCCTTTCAAACTTGTTGTCTTTGGTTCGCCAAAATGCACCTTTGTGTGTCCAACCTAGCCTCTGTGCATTTTTCCATGCTTAAACCTAGCACCTCACACATACCCTCAAAACACATGAATTTGTAGTAGGGAACCTAACTGCCTAACCTCGAAGGTGTTGAGCACATGGGTCCATGTGGCCACGTCTCCCGTGCACCAAAGGGGATCATTCCATGGGTGCATACAAGTGTGACAAGTGGTGCATATTTTTTGTTAACCGTTTGAAAACTAAAACCCATGCCCTTTTCCATGGTCGTGGATCCCACTGCATGGTCATATGGCAATGTAAGTGCAAACGGGGGCTGGGGTTAAGCCCCAGCCCGGATGCGCCCCAAAGTATAAAGTATTCAAACATAAATAATTATGGTATGACATATATAACAAGGAATAAGTGGTGGCGCGTCGGTTGGGTTGCCTTTGACAAGTCATTTCCATATGCGGTGGGGAGGTCCGGGGTTCGAACCCCATGGACTCCATGTTATATTTTTCCAACCACAAAATGGTGCCACGTGGCAGCCCACGTCTGGGCCATGTGGCACCACTATATTGGTCAATATCCATGCAATGTGTTGAAAGGTGATTTGACCACATCGACCCTCGGCTTCCCACTCAACACTTACCACATCATCATCTTCCACGTCAGCATATGACCCTGCCACATCATCATCTTCCACTTCAGCGTATGACCCTGCCACATCATCACTCGTATGGACTGTATGGACTATACAGTTAGCAAATTTTTACTTGTTTGGAAAATCGAACAGAACACAATATCTCACTCATCTGATGTCTGTTTGACCCCGTTTGAAGTGCATTTGGGTTCGTGACGACGAGGCCTATGCACTTGTTTGATTTGAAGCGATTCTGAGCACTTTGAATTTTGAGCAAAATTTGATCCCCTGGATCACACCTTCCCATTGGGAAGATTTTGGACCTCCAAAAGACTATTTTCAGTCTATCTAAATATGAGGGTATATTTCCCTCACCTTTCCAACCTCAATCCCCTTGGCCTTGCTTGGATTTGTGTCATTAAGACCAATTCAAATATATTCCACATTTCCCTGTTTTGAAGTTCTCATCCTCCTGTCAAGGATTGTGTCTTCATGCATTTATGTAAGATATTCTGGTGAGAAATCATCTATAGAAGGAATTTGAACATGCTCTCCTTGATCATCAATCAAAGGAGGCTCATACAATTTCAAATTCTCAACATTGACAACTGCATACATTTGCATATAAGGAGGCAAATCCAAATGGAAGGCCTTGTTACCAATCTTTTCAAGAACCTTGAAAGGACCATATCTAATTGGTTTCAGTTTTTTACCTTCTCCTTTAAGCCTCTCCTTGCTAATGTAAATCCAAACTTCATCTCCAACTTGGAAATTGCGATCAACACGATGCTTTCCATGTCTTGTCTTGTACTTGGCTTGACTCTTTTCCAACTGTTCTTGTACCATTTAATGTATCAACTGAATTTGTTCAATGAACTTTTCTACCCTATCAATGTCATATTGACCATCAATAGCAATATATTTCCCAAAGATAAAATCTAAAGGAGATTTGGGAAAATAGCCAAAACATGCTTCAAATGGTGATGTTTGAGTTGAAGAGTGCTTAGTCCAGTTGTAAGCATGTTGAATGTAGTGTAAATGCTCATCCCAAAGTTTAGGATGCTTTTTGCAATAACCACAAAGAATATGCACCACTGTTCTATTAACCACTTCTGTTTGACCATCGGTTTGCAGATGAAAAGATGTTCTTTTTTTAGTTTGGTGTTCATGAGTGCCCATAAACTTGACCAAAATTTCCCAATAAATCAAGAATCTCGATCAGAAATAATGGATTTAGGAAACCCAAAATGTACCCAAACATGCTGAAAGAACATTTGTGTCATTTTCTCAGCTGTAACCTGCTTCTTACAAGGCATCAAAATACACATTTTTCTGAAATGATCAACCACAACATAAAGATAATCATGATTTTTTGTAGACATAGGTAGACCTCCTACAAAGTCCATGGAAATGCTTTCTCAAGAATGAGAAGGAACCAGAAGTGGAGTATACAAACCCAAATTTCTACTGCTAGGCTTGCTTGTAGCACATAACGAACATCCTCTAACATATCTTGAAACACTTTCATTCATTTTAGGCCAATAGAAATACCTTTGCAAATTAGCCATCGTCTTGCCTACACCAAAGTGACCAACAATAAGAGAATAATGCGCTTCTCTTATAATGTTGATTCTTTCACCCTGTGGAATACATAGCTTGCCAAGATGATACAAAATATTATCATGCACATGGTAATCCAATTCCTCAACATGGTTAGGATGACACAAAGTTGCATATACTTCTTTAAAATCAACATCTAAAGCATATTGTTCAACATAGCTCTCATGCATGGTAGGATTATGCTTAAGAATAACTGAAGCACTAATAATAGGCCTTGAAAGCATATCAACAACTTTGCTATAATTTCCCTTCTTATACCTTATGACCAAGTGGAATTGTTGTAGAAAACCCATCCATCTGAAGTGCCTTTCTTGTTGTAGCTTTGTTTGTGATTGTAAGTATTGCAACAGTTGATGATCTGTGTGAATGATAGTTTCTTTTCCCAACAAATATTGTTTCCATTTTTTCACAATTTGCACCAATGCATACAACTCCTTATCATAAGTAGGATAGTTAATCACGGCACCTAAAAGTTTTAGAATGAAAACAAATGGGCTTACCATGTTGTAACAAGACTGCTCCCATTGCGTAATTGCTTGCATCAGTTTGGATTTCAAAAGGTTGTCTCAAATTCGTAAGTGCAAGAACTGGGGCCGAACTGATTTTCTCCTTCAAAGTTTCAAAAGCCTTTTGTTGCTTGCCTCCCCATTGGAAAAATTGCTTGACGATTGTCACTCCATGTAATGGAGTTGCAATTGAAGAAAAATTAGCAATATACTTTCCCCAATATTGGGCTGCTCCCAAAAAACTTCTTACCTATGTCACATTGTTGGGCTTGGGCCACTCCAATATGACTTTGACCTTGGAGGGATCAATTTTTAGTTCTCCTCCACCAACAATATGCCCCAAGTAGATAAGTGAGGTTTTTCCAAACTCACATTTATACATCTTCAAAAACAACTTTTGTTTTCTCAAGACATCTAAAACTTGCTTTACATGCATAACATGCTCTTCATGAGATTTGCTAAAAATCAAAATGTCATCCAAGTAGACAATAACACAATCATCAAGAAAAGGCCTTAAGACATCATTCATAACTCTCATGAAAATAGCAGGAGCATTGCAAAGTCCAAAAGGCATTACCATCCACTCAAACAAACCTTGCTTTGTTTTGAAAGCTGTCTTCCATGTGTCTCCTTCAACAATCCTAATATGATGATATCCTCTTCTCAAATCCAACTTGGTAAAATACTTAGCATCTTTCAATTGATCAACTGTTAAGCCCTAATATTGGCTCATTACGACTTAATTGGGGCATATTAGATTAGTAATGTTATTTTATTTATGTTTTCTTTAGGCCATTATTTGTTATTTAGATTAGTAATGTTATTTTATTTATGTCAGCTTTAGGCCATTAAAACCTCCTAGTCTCCTATATATACCAAGGAGACATTTTCATTTTGAATCATCTTGTACTTGAACATTTAAGTGGGGTAAAAGGAGGTTTCCCCCT
>ML779316.1:67927-123259 GCA_009831015.1 Picea engelmannii
TAGAGATCAGTTACAAATGAGAAATGATTTATAATAATTGTTACCCTATTTTAGAGGGGCCATTAGGAACAAGTTCCTCGTATCTAGGTGCCATTTGTCCAAAACTTGCTGGGATGTACTCGTCTTCAATTGAGAGTTTATTTTAGCTTAGAGATCTCCTCCTTTAGAGTATCCAACCAGGTTAGTTGATTCTCTCCAATACTTTCAGCTATTTCAGCTATGATTTCTTTCTTCTGTCATTTGTTTCGTTTCTTTTTTACAGCTCACCTATTGATAATTAGATCCCTCATGATGGGATTTAGCCTGACTTCCAATCCTAATTCTGTAACAGGTTCTGTGTGGAATTTAGTTTCCAATATATGCGTAATTTCCCTTTCCTTCCTGCTCGTAGGTAAATCTTCTATGTTGCCTGAATGACTGGTTTCACTGGATATATCTTGGTCCATGTATCCCAATTTCGTAGACACCGAAACGTTCTTTTAGAAATCAGATATTTGGGAGAATTGGATATTACTTTGCTTATGGATAAAATGATGCCTTCATATTTGAGTAATTATAGAGTTCTAATCATGAATCACTGAAAGATTCACTGAAAGGTACATTGATTTACCATGCTTCACCAATCCATTTCAAATGATTAGCTTTCGAGTTCATTATATGGTGGCATTCACCTGACATTATAGAGTTGTGAAGTACCAAATGAGTGAGATGGGGTGATTTCGATCAGCCACCACCGGTACCCCACGAGTGTCTGATTTGACGTATAGGAACATGTGACATCAGGGCTTTGGCAAAAGTGGTTTCAGGAAACCTGCCTTTCACCTCGACGTATTTCTGGAGTCGACGCGCATCCATATTAAAAAACACAATGGTTTCCCTAGTCCGCCTTTATATGGTTAAGTCTCGTGCAAGTTTTTCACCTGGTGTGGGCTGTAGTCGTTGATCTGGGTCGTTTTATAATGAACGGTTTGTCAAGTTGTACCTTTTGTGCCTCCACTATATTTGTCCATACGTAGCCAGACATGTCTCCATACTCTAAATTATCAATTCTCCAAACTATCAAGCTTTTCTGCGACAATGTAGCTTTGCAAAATTCCTGAGGCTTGGATGTTGTCCGAAAATTGTTACGGTGATAACATAGGCTCCAATTGGGGATTTTAACCTCCCTGTGAGGTAGCAAAGAACTTGTATACCCAATTCCTGAACCATTGGACAGATCCCAAAACATGTGCGTGTACCCTACTCCTACCATATCACTAGTGTTTGCTGAAGTCTAAACTCTGCATGCTTCTCTCAACTGGATACTAAATATACTGTTGAAACTAACTATACACAATACTGGAAATATAAACTGAAAAATTCTTATCCAACAATCTTATTCATACGTTCCTACCTACCCTAAACCATTGAAATGAATATTCAATCAAGTGAAATCAAAATGCCAATGCAAACAGGCAAGAATTTTATCCATTGTGTGTCTGCTTTGCACAAGCTTACTCCATATCCATCTTACTGCTAATTCATTCAACAATTCATCCATAAATCCAAATCTCAATAAATTAAAGACATTTGTATTGTTTATTTCTTCCAACAAGATTGCAAATAGATCTTCTAAAATATGTGTAAAACAACCATCATGTTTTACTCCTTCCATTGTATTTTTTTTTTAGGTGATTCAACTCGTTGAATTCTAAAAAACTGACAGAGTTGTTGAGAAGTCTGGTAGTAGGGATTTCTTGAGTCATAAAGTGACCATGGTTGAAGAACATCATATGACATGAAAATATTTGGTGCAGACATTGATTCATTATAATCCACTGTTGTTGGTAGATTTTGATCATAAAAATTTCCGATATAATGTGCCTTGAGATCTCGAATGATATGAAAGAATGACTCCTTTTCAAGAATCAAGATAGAAGGGAAAGATTCTTCCACTAGGGTTTCCCCTTGCTTAAAGTTTTCACATGCGAAATTTCAAAATCTTCATCCATATCTAGGTTGTTCAGAAATACGATCACTATGTCATTTTCAGGGGAAGAAAGACAACCTTGAAATACCTTGTCTTGTGGGTAATATTGTTGAACATTTGCATTAGTTCTAGGAGAAAGGAAAAGACCTTCAATAAAAAATTATTGATCGAATTCCTCTTTAATATAATGGTTAAGCTCTGATTGAAATTCTGAATCGGAATACCCTTCCAAGTAATGAACGTGCAATGCATGTGAGTGTAGTTGGTGTTCTTTAATGATGACAACCTTTTCACGTAAAACATTCCTAGTGTGAATATAGTGAGACGTCCTTATTTTTTCTGAAATTTCATAATTTTATCTTAACCATTCAAAGGAAGAAAAACATAAGGGGAGAGAGTTTTTATCTGTAAGCCCGATGCTTTCTTCGCTTTCAACTTCATGCTTGGATATTTTATGATTTGAAACACCATCTTGTTTCAACAGTTCGAATGAGGAAAAACACAATGGAAAGGTTTTGTTACTTGACTCATAGCCTTGTTCATTCTTCCCAGCATCATCATAGGTACATTTTTCCATGTCTTTGGGTTTTTGGACATCCTCACTTTCATCTTTTTCTTCAACCAATGACTGTATTTATGAATCTAGAAGGTCTTCCTCAGAACAATGAATAGGGTCATCAAGCGTCTGAGAAGAGTGTTCCAATATCTCATCAATCTGTTTTGTTGGTTTGGTGTGACTTTTCATCAACAAAAATTTGCTTGCCTCAACAATGATCTGAGAATTATCTTTCAACAATTTGAACGTAGTGAAGCATAGGGGTAGATAATTTTCTTCTGTTGATTTCATATTTTTCTCCTCACGGTACTACTAGAGAAGAGAGTCTTCAATATCATGATCATCCTTGTATTTTTCATATATAGGAAAATCAACATCATATGCAACGTCGTCTAATAAGAACAAACTTGGAACATTAATATGTTCTTCAACAAACTGGTTTGCAAACTCATCCTCTTGACTGTCTACAAAATGACCAACTCCCTGCTTATCATGAAATGTCTTAGAAGATAGAACAACACCTTTTCTTTTATCAAGTGGAATATAATTTTTATCACGATCATAAGCATTTGAGACTTCAAGAGGGACCATGATATTGTTAATTCTATGATTAAGATTCCAATGAACTATTTCCTGTTCATATTCACTTTCATGTTTTTGAGCATCCGACTCCTCCTTTTGGATTTGTTCACATGCCTGGATGTTGTGCTGAATATCCTGGGCATCATCAAACATTTTTTGTAGGGAATTAGGTCTTCTTTCCATCAGGAGGAAAGACAAATCGAGATGAAGAGTTGTTGTATAATGGAACATGGCCACTGCTTCAGTGGGTTGAATCTCTTTCAACAATTTGTAGTAAATACTCGAAAATATTCTACTGAATATAGAGATAGCTTCATTGCTCTGCCATTTCAAGGCATAGAACTATGCAATTTGTAGCTCGAAATATTTCTTCTTGCCCCAAAACTTCAAGAAAACATTCTTCAATTCCTCCCATGAGCTAATTGTATCTCACTGCAAATGTCTAAACCAGTCTTTGGTGTTCCCTTTCAAGGATTGAGAGAAGGATCTCATACAAACATCATCATGGTTAATATCAAATAAATCTATGAAATGTTCAAAACCTTGATATGCTTTTTAGATGCAATGACAATAGTTTCTCTATCAAACACAGGTAGATATTCATGGTGATTTGGAGGGAAATTGTGGAGGATTTCGAGTAGTTTCAGGGGTAGGTATCTACATTGGGATCTAGAGGATGTTGGAATAGGAACAGGGGGAGAGACATCGGCCTTGGCTTTATGTGGTTTATTGACTTGGTCATGGTCATCACATGGCCCAACTGTAAAAATCTTATCGAAATCATCGATACGGTGGGGGTATGCATGTGCAACTTTAAGAGGAGGATGAATGATTGCAATTCTTTCATGATCATCATTAGAATGCAACAGGTAAAGAAAAAATTGTTTGGCATGTTCAAGGAAAAAGAAGGGGCAACCTATAACAAACAATAAAATGCCTTGGAAAAAATCCAATTTTAAGTACCTATTTTCTTCCATAATGTCTTTTCATGACTCTGTCAAGGGATCTCATTTCTTAGTGGATTATTTGAGTTACATTTGAAACTTGAGTGGAGTCACCAATAATATTTTGGAAGATGGATTTTGCATTGAGAGTGGAGTCACCATTGAAAATTTAAATTTCTGGATTCTTCTACTAGTGGAATCACCTTCAAATTGATTTTTTGATGTGTGGATTCGCCAGAGTAGGAATACAACCAATATGTGCCTAAGTTTCTTCTACTCTCAGACCTTGGAAATCAACCATGTTGTTCTTCCTAGGGAAAATTTTTAATTTCGTCCCCGACAACGACGCTAGAACGTTAGCACTCCGTAAATTTTGTTCGGCTAAATAAACAAATGACATAGGTAATTGTTTCAAAATAATTTACAGTTGAGGAACTATCCTTGATCTAGGTGGATATCGGTGGCCACCCACCTTTTTCGACTCGCTCAAAATAGTTTTCTGGCAATTTTGGCATTTTACTATTTTTAGTAGTTTTTAACTTCCGTAGCCATTTTGAGGGCCCAAATGAAGGTTTTTAAAGATCAAGGTCGTCAATGATCGACAAATGAATAATTTATCCCCAAAAATTAATCTCCTCGAAAATACCTTTCGAACGAGCTATCACACGCCTAAAATGAAGATCGAATGCAAAAGTTACGACCCCGAGAAGTTGATGTACTCACTTACCCAAACGGGGCCCACATGACTTTTGGCACTTCATCTCCTAGTGTTAGGTTTTTGGATGTCTAGGGGTTTTGGCATTCCTGTTTATTGTAAAAAGGCCTTCAGAGCCTCATTGTAATCATCTTCTTGCGAATGTGAGTAGCTGTCACATCTCTTCTCAGAGAAAAGTTGCCACCATTCTAGGGAGTCTTTCACTCTGTATTTTTACAGTCTCTATACATTTCTTTCATTAACAGAAATTGTATATTATTGTATCTCTATGTTTATTGTTGCATATATGATATATTTATATTATATTATTGGATATAAACAATATCTCTGTGCATTTCTTTATTATATCTCCATTCTCATTTTGTGTCGAAAATAATCTAGATCAGTGGTATTAGAGCAGGCTGCTCTTGATCGTTTTTTTCAGTGCATGTCCCCGACGACGTCCGAGTATAGCAATTTAGGTCTCAATCTTGTCTCTCTTGAAGACAATCTCTCTCTCACACCCAATCAATGGTCAATGGTGGAAGAAAAAAAAAATCACGGAGCAAACGATCCTATCAATCTGTTGCTTGCGCAAGCTCTCACGCGATAGAGGGACGAAATGATGGAGAATTTTTCCCACATCCTTCAACACCTACCAATAACAACAGGTGTATATTCATCAAGTGACCACTTTGGAGGCACCTCTCCTTTCAAGGTACAAGTTAATTTCAATATTCCTGTATTTGAAGGACAAATAGATGCAGAAGCCCTAGAAAAATGGTTAACTCTGCTAGAAGGTTATTTCTATGTTCACAATTTTTTCGACAAAGAAAATATCACCTTCAAACTCCTTAAATCTCTCACTCATGTCAAACATTGGTGGGAAAATTATTGGGAGAAAAGTTCCACAGAGGAGTCTGGAATATATGGGGCCGATCCCACTTGGAATTTTTTTGTGGATGCGGTAAAGGAACAATATTACCCTGTTGGCAACTATGAGGACCAGTACATGAGGTGGGCCACACTACTGCAAGAGAGGGGCAAGGTAGTTCCAGAGTTCACCAATACCTTCCATACCTTGCGCACCAAGTTGGGTATCAAAGACTCCGAGTGACATTTGGTTCTGAAATACCATAGGGCTCTACATAGATACATCAAAACTGAAATGGATTTTCTGGACATCTCATCACTAGGTGTTGCTTATCGATATGCTGTTAAAATCGAGAAGAAATTTAAGCACCAGAAAAAATGAGAGTTTGGTTTTGCAAATAACCAACAACCAAAGTATGACAAAGACGGGCCTAACAAACAGTCTCCCAAAAACTAGTCCAAGCAACATGAAAAGAAGGGTCACGGGAAGATAAAGAAGGACACCAGAAAATGGTGTGATTTCCACAAAATCCCCTGGCACAACAATGATGAATGTCACTCAAAACAGTCATTGGTGTCCGAGATCAAAGACAAGGAGCCAAACCCTGATTCAGAATCTAAATCTGAAAATAATGGTAAAGGGCAAATCATTGAAGCAGACCCCACTGCTATTGTCGCGACTACAACAATTCAACCAAAAGAACCAACAAATCCTGAAGAGGGGGAGCACCTTTTTCATTCATAGATGTGGGTGAAGGGGACCCCGCTGCATTTTATTGTTGATAGCAGAAGCCAGAACAACCTCATCTCCGCAGAGGTCGTCAAACTGTTGGGATTGTTGAAAACACCACACCCGCAGCCATACAACATCAGGTGGCTTCACCAAGGACGATATCTCCGTGTCAACCAAAAATGTTGATTGTCATATGACATCCAACCCTTCAAAGATGAGGTACTATGTGATGTTTCCCCACTGGATGTCTGTGATGTTCTCTTGGGCCAACCATATATGTGGAAGTGCCATGCTATTTATGAGTCTCGACCCCGCAGTGTCATTGTTTCTCTGGGAGGTCATCTCTACAAAATACCATAGGTAGTTCCAACTACTATCCCCCCTAAAAAGTGTCGCAAGTTAGTATCTCATACTGCAAAATTTAGCTTCTTCACAATCTGTTCAAAAGGAGAACAAAAGGACACTACAACCACTACAACCTCTCCACAAGAACCTTCTATCAAACAGAAGCAAGTCGATAAGGTTGCAACAAAGCACAAATATTTCTTCTACACATCGTCCTCTCATGTAGCCCAACTTGTTGAACGGCCTCAACCTCAACAGGTTTGTGACAAACTTCCACAAACTGAGCAGCGCAACATCTCCAGCAAGGCAAGCAACTCACCAAGATACAGATTAAGCAAATGCTTTTACCTCTCCCTCCAGAACTCAACACAATGGAGACCATTGCTTCCTAAGGAGGGAGAATTGATCTAGGTGGATATCGGTGGCCACCCACCTTTTCTGACTCACTCAAAACAATTTTCTGGCAATTTTGGCAATTTACTATTTTTAGTAGTTTTTAACTTCCGGGGCCATTTTGATGGCCCGAATGAAGGTTTTTTGAGGTTGATGTTCTCAATGTAATTCAAATTCATGATTAATCCCCAAAAATGAATCTCCTCAACAATACCTTTCCAACGAGCTATCACACGCCTAAAACGAAGATCGGATGCAAAAGTTACGACCCCAGGAAGTTGATGTACTCACTTAGCCAAACGGGGCCCACATGACTTTTGGCGCTTCATCTCCTAGGGTTAGGTTTTCGGATGTCTAGGGTTTTTTGAATTCTTGTTTATTGTTAAAAGGCCTTCAGATCCTCATTGTAATCATCTTCTTACGAATGTGAGTAGCTATGACATCTCTTCTCGGAAATAAGCTGCCACTATTCTAGCGAGTCTTTCACTCTGTATTTTTACAGTCTTTGTACATTTCTTTCATTAATAGAAGTCATGTATTACTGTATATTTTTGTTTATGGTTGCATATCTGATACATTTATGTTATCTTATTGAATATCTATGATATCTCTATGCATTTCTTTATTATATCTCTGTTTCATTTCATGCCGAAAATAATCCGGATCAAGCTTGCTCAACTCAGAGAGGGATATCTCGTGTCACTGGGTATCCTTTGATAATCAGGTGGCTTGAGTTGGTTTTTTTTGGGGGGTTTGTTTTATAAAATGATTGGATGAATGAAGATGAAATTTGGGCTATGGAGTCTAGAATAAACAATGCATCATCAAACTTCTGAACTATTAAGACGAAAAGGCTAAATCAGGTAGTGAGTATGAGTTTATATATGAAAAATTTGCATGGCCACAGAAGAGGAGGGACACATAACTACATCAAAGAATTATATGAATGAATTCTGAGTTAGTTTCAGAAGAGATAAACATATTCAAGATTAATAAACCAAGAGCATCAAATGATGAATTCTAGGCCTTTAATTTTCCAATTTATACAGAAGAAAAATATATATAGAATAAAGGATCACATGAAACACATACTTTGAAAGGAAAGAAAGATCCATATCACCACCAGTTAGAATATGTTTTATAAACAATCCAAAATCTGTTTCTGTATTTATATGTTCATTCTAGCCCTAAAAGTTTACAAAGGTCTTCCTGCACAAAGGGAAGGTTCCTCTTTTCTCCACACCTCTCTATATCCTCTAGATAATATATATATATATATATATATATAGAAGGTTTCTTCATGGAATACAAAACGTTTAGACTTCTCACCGTTATAAGATTAAAGATCATTTACAAATGAGAAATGATTTATAATAATTGTTACCCTATTTTAGAGGGACCATTAGGAGCAGGCTCCTCGTATCTAGGTTCCATTTGTCCAAAAATTGTTGGGATGTACTCGTCCTCACCCGAGAGTTTATTTCAGCTTAGCGATGTCATCCTTTAGAGTATCGAACCAGGTCTGTTGATTCTCTCCAACACTTTTATCCGTTTCAACTACGGTTTCTTTCTTCTGTCATGTGCTCTGTTTCTTTTTTACAACTCGCCTGTTGATAATTAGATCCCTCATGATGGGATTTAACTTGACTTCCAATCTTGAGCCTGTAGAAGGCTCTGTGTGGAATTAGTTTCCAATATACATGCAATTTCCCTTTCCTTCCCGCTTGTAGGTAAATCTTCCATGTTTCCTGAATGAACGGTTTCACCGGATATAACTTGGTCTATGTATCCCAATTTCATAGACACCGAAACATTCTTTCAGAAATCAGAGAGTTGAGCGAATTGGAGATTACTTCACTTATGGATAAAATGATGGCTTCATATTTGAGTAATTATAGAGTTCCAATCATGAATTGCTGACAGATTCACTGATAAGTATGTTGATTTACCAAGCATGGCCAATCCATTTCAAATGATTAGCTTTCGAGTTCGTTATATGGTGGCATTCACCTGACATTATACAGTTTTGAGGTACTGAATGATTGAGATGGGGTGATTTCAACCAACCGCCACTGTTACCCCACGAGTGTCTGATTTGACGTATAGGAACATGTGACATCAGGGCTTTGGTGAAAGTGGTTTCAGGCAACCCACCTTTTTACCTGACGTATCTCTGGAGGTGATGCATGTCCATCTTAAAAACCACAATGGTTTCCTCGGTTTTCCTTTATATGGTTAAGTCTTGTGCAAGTTTTCCACTCGATATGGGCTCTAACCGTTGATATGGGTCATTTTAGAATTGACAGTCTGTCGAGTTGTACATTTTGTGCCTCCTCTACATTTGTCCATTTCCTGCCAGACATGTCCCAATCCTCTAAATTATCAATTATCCAAACTATCAAGATTTTTCGTGACGATGTAGCTTTGCTAAATTACCGAGACTTAGATCTTGTCTGAAAATTGTTACGGTGATAACAAGACCGAGGCTCCCCAAGGTGACACACTTGGGCGTATGGACCCCTTCTTTAGAAGATCTTCAAGTTGCAATTGCAACTCTTTCATCTCTGGCATACTCATTCTGTAAGTAGATTTCGACACTGGAGCTGCTCTAAGCATCAAGTTTATAGAGAAATCAATATCTCTCTCGGGAGGAAGTCCGGGTACTTCTTGAAATACATCTTCAAACTCTTTTAGTACAACATGCTCTCCAATATTTGAGACTTCCTCCCTGGTTGCTTCCTCCACATGGGCTGCAAATAATTGACAGCCTTTTCTGTAGAACTTCTTCAACTACATTGTTGAGATTTCTCTGATAGCAACAACTCTAGGAATTCCTTCGACTATTTTCTAATTCCCTTCCTCTTTCAGGCAAGTGAATGCCTTGTTACGACAATCCAAGATTGCATGGTGCTGGTCCAACCAATCCATCCCAATTAGATAGTCATAATACCCTAAATGCAGAATATTCAGTTCAGCCTTTGTGCTCAATCCCTTCATATCCACTGGATAGGACTTATCAAACTCAGTGACTTTTCTCTTGGTTCCTGTAGCTAGCTTCACTAACCAAGATTTTTCATGTTTCCTTTTTGAAAAATGAAAAATTTCCACCACTCTAGGATATACATAACTATGGCTAGCCCCTGAATCAATTAAAATAGTAAATGGTGGGTTGTTAATCATACCTTCTACTTCCGTCATATGCGATTGAAATTCAACTTGCTTGTTGTCCAGGGATGCATAGATCCTTGGCATTCTACTTCCCATGTCCTCCACTATTTCGCTTGCTGAACATTATGGACAACTCTCACTTTTCCATTTTTGTGGGGAAAATCTATGTACTTATGGTTTCCTTGACAGCCCAAACACAAGATGGGAATCTGTCTTGGCCTTTGTTCCCCTACCTCAGCCATTCTCGGCTCTCTAAATTATGGTTGTTCTTGAGGACTATTTCTGAAAAAGGGAGGTTTGTTTCCCTTCTTCCTATGTTCTTTCTTTAACTTTATCTGGTCGTCCCAAGCCTTCCAAAAGGTAGGATTTTCTCTTTGTTTCTCATATAAGCATTTCTCTCTTCTTATCGTTTCTCCCATGGTTTTTGGGTCATCATACTGGATCTTGTCACCAATGGAAGGTGGCAATCCACTTAGATACCTTTGGATCTTGACAATTTCTTCTTTGATGAACAGAACATACTTCAACAATTCCAAAAACCTACGTTCATACTCATCAATGGTCATGCTGCCTAGCTTGAGTTCAAAGAACTCCTTCATCTTTCCGTCATAATATCTCTTAGACAAATACTTCTTCTCAAAATAACTCTTGAATTCTTTCCAAGTGATATCTTTCTCTCTAATGTGCTACACATGCACAAGTTGATCCCACCACATGGATTCTTTTCCTTTCAGTTGATACATCACAATTCTTCCTTCCACATGAGAGGAATAATTCTATAGTTGGAAGTATTTCCTCATACAAAGAAACCATATTTCAGCATCTTCCTCCTTCTGATGTTCTCCATCAAATGTAGGAGGCTTAATATTGTTCATCTCTCCCTTCAATTCATCCACCGCATATCTCCTATGCTTTTTGGTAGGAGATGGGCTTGAACTATTGTGTGTCCTTCTCTTGGAGAAACCTTGGGAGTGATGATGGTGTCTACCCACACTGCTTGACCTTTTTCCCTCAGAATTCTAGTTAATCCCTGTTCTTCTCGATTCACTCTCCTTATCCAACTTCTTTTCTATTCTCTCCAAACTCTTTAACAATTTTATGTTGAATTATCCTTGTTTTTTCCTCAGCTTTTCTAAGATTTCTGCTATCTTCTCGGTAAGTTTGAGCATATTTTTTCAATCCTTCAATGATATTCCTTATGCTTCATTCCTTATCTATCTCTTCTCCATGTCCATTGGAGTTCAATACTTCAACCCCTAAATGAACAACCCATCCTTTTTCTTTGTCCTCAGAACTGGAAGTAGTCTGTGACCTTTCCATTTTGTTTGCACTCAATGGAAATTCTATTCAACTCAGGTGCTTATTTAACTTCAGCATCACAACATGTAGACAACTGGAATTTGTCAGGTCATTATTCCTTAACAAATCCCACAACATTCATACACAACTTGATTCAAGAAAATGTTCAGTTTCCATGAATTTTCCGAGCTCTTCTCAGCTCTGTAGTGCACTCAGGCCTTATCCCTTTTCTCTTAGTTTCCCAACCCACATGACCATGGTTCATGACCAAGCGCTAGATATCAATGTTCTCTAGTTGGAACTTCAGGGTTTTGGGTTTTAGGGTTTCAGGATTTTGGCCCTAGAGGCTCTAACACTTGCTTCCCTCTCCAACTCTCGACTTCCGAAATTCTGACCTTTCTAGCCACCGGGCCCAAAACAAAGTTGTCACCAACCACGGTGGTGACATGTGGTGTACTTAAGAAGGTTAACATTACCTCAGGTGATGCCATCTGGCCCCACTGCATCTACTTTTCCTTCGAGGCCCACTGGCACGTGGCACACATCCCATGGGTCCACACCCATCCACGTGATCTCAACCCAACCCACTACTTCAACTCTTTGGGATTTCACGATTGTAGGCTTCAGGAGTTTGCACATCAACACATCCCACTTCTCCTGACAGCCAAACTCCTGAAATTACCCTCTTCTCTTCTGATCCATCCAATGGATGAAATATTTTTCCCAGATCTATGGTGTAGATCTTCTCGGGACTTCAAATTTTTGGGTTTCGGGGGTTTGTGCCTCAGCGCACCCCAATTTTCCTGAAAATCGAACTCCCAAAAGGATTCTCGGATATCCTCCCGACACCTTCTCCTAATCTAATGGTCGTAAAGGTTTTTCCTTTCTTTCCGAATAGGTCCTACAGCTCCAACACCCCAAGTGTTGAGTGCCCTCTCTCTCTATGGTCAAATTCCACGTCGACTGCGGTTTTATTTCACCGCTACTCTCCTAATATTCATACATGACCAAGCAGCCCGTTGGCACTCAAAACCCTTATAATTTTCTAAATTAGTTCTCCAGACATAATTTCCTCTCGAAACCTTGGGTCCAAAGACCACTTATCCATTCCATATAGGCTTAGTGTTGAAACCTTGGGCTTTGCTACCATATTGTAATGACCCCGACCATCAACCCACTTGCCAGAAAATGCTACTATGTGAAAACATTCTCATACTTATATAGTATGTATTTAATTGAAGTTAAATGGATTAACAGAGTAAACATATAATTACTGCTAACATACAAAATTAATGGAATCAACATTAAATATTATCGCAGTGGAATGCATGATAATATTGAAAGCATCACAGACAAGCATTTTAATTTATTTTAAACACACACATATACTTATCTTTGAAATTGTAGTAACTCCACCAACTATGTGCATACTTTCCACAAACCTCCCATCCTTAGACCTCACTTCTCATCATGTTCAACAGTGGGTCACCCCCGAGTTGGGACTAAGCTCCACCCAAGGTAAGGGAATGATATACTAGGTTGAGGTTATAGGAAAACAGCACAGACCGATCAGATGGATTCTCCCAGAAGCCTTATTACGTCCACTACTCAAAGAATCTCATTCCCTACATGCCTGTTCTGCCTGGGAGTATACATCTTCAAAATCACATTCCATCATTGCTTCACCTCCCTTATGGGACTCAGTAACAGGCTGGATCAGGAATTCTCAGGGCACAATAGTTGGTTCTAGACTCTCTCTAGGAGAAAACCACTCCCCAATAGACTGCCTCTCTTGGAGAGAGTTTCTCATAGGCCTGACAACCTGTCTCTTCCACCACGGGCCTGAAAACCCGATTCTTCCACTAGTACCCAATTCAATTCCCGCACGTTTAAGATAAAAACAACTCCTTCAACGTTTGGTCAACTCACAGGTGATAGCAGTAACAACAACTTTCGACCGACTCATGGGTGACAACAACAACAGGAAAATGGGGAGTGTAAACGGGAAACGAAAATAGGCCACTAAAACATAGCATGGTTCAGGTAACACCCATTTGTAGGATGCGTGACAAAAAATTCACGTAGAGGTCAAACATAGACTCAACGATTCGGATATAGGTGTATTGGTTCCTCAAGAGAAAATCACAAGCTTTGATTTTCAGAGTTGCGTGAGGCTTACAAAACTTAGATGCAAAGATCTCTCATTTCATACTGTGGACGACAGAAAGGGGAATGAACCCCCATCACAAATCAATTATTGGGTTAAATTGCATGTGCCTAGTCTGACACATGTCGCCCATGAGGTTTCATGCGCTCCATCAGCATGCGTTCCCTCTCGTGCATGTTCCCCCTTCCAGGACCTTAGGATAAAGACATACCTTTCACATAAATTTTGGAATAATAATAAATTATTATTCCTAAGGACTTAAGGCCCTAATATTATCCCCAAGGTTGAACACTTAGCCTCTCTTTCCAACCTTTTAGCCCCTTTTCCCTTACCCACCTTGTGGAAACTTAGTCTCCCATCACTCTTTCTTCATGGTTGGTCTACATGCAGTGATGTTTAATCTTTATTAATGTTCTGTATATTACATATATAAAAACAGGCTCTTGGCCTTTGACACTTAGGCTCTCTGGCCTAATAAACACATAATCCCACCATCTTATCAATACTTGGCTCACCAACCTACAAAACATGATTTACAATTCATAAACATGATTACAACAGGGCTTGTCCTTAGGGATGTTACAATTGCATTTACTGTTTCATCGACTCGTAAGAAGTAAGCTACAATATTCTCATCTTTCTTCATATTTAGTTGTTCGAACTCACCTCTGTAAGTTTGAAGCTTTGCTTCTTTGGCTTTTGAATATCCTTTATAAATATTTTGGAGCTTCTACTGATCCAGATTATTTTCGGCACAAAATGAGAGAAGAGATAAAGAATAGAAATATACAGAGATATTGAAAGAGTGGAAATAATATAACAAATATATATCATGAATATAACAAGAGGCACATATATACAGTGATATGAAATTTCTATTAATGTGTGAAATGCACATAACTATAAAAACATAGAGTGAAAGACTTGCTAGAATGGTGGAAACTTATCTCTGAGAAGAGATGTGACGGCTACTCACATTCACAAGAAGATGATTACAACGAGGCTTTGAAGGAATTTTTACAATAAACATGAATGTCAAAAACCCTAGACATCCAAAAAGCTAACCCTAGGAGATCAAGCGCCAAAAGTCATGTGGGACCCATTTGAGTAAGCCAATACATCGACTTCCCGGGGTTGTAACTTTTGCATACGATCTCCATTTTTGGCACACGATATCCCGTTGGAAAGGTATCATCGAGGAGATTCATTTTAGGGGATCATTCATGACTTCTTATATCATTGAGAAAATTGATCTCGAAAAACCTTCATTTAGGCCCTCAAAATGGCCCTGAATGTTAAAACTGCTAAAAATAGTAAATTTCCAAAGTTGCCAGAAAACAGTTTTGAGTGATTTGGAAAAGGTAGGTGGCCACCGATATCCACCTAGATCAATCCTCCCTCATTATGAAGAAATGATATCCATTTCATTGAGTTACGAGTGGAGAGGGAAAATCGTTTGTTGAATTTGCATCTTGATGAGTTGCTTGCCTTGTTGGAGAAGTTGCGATGCTTAGCTTGTTGAAGGTTGTCACAAACATGTGGTTGGAAGGGTTGGAAATGTTTAAATAGCATGGTTACATGAGATTCCTATGTGCAGAAGGAATCTTTACACTTTGCTGCAATCTTGTTGACATGCTTTTGTTGGATAAAAGGTTCTTGGGCTGAGGCTGTAGTGGTTGTTGTATGCTTTTGTTCACCTTTTGAACAGATTGTGAAGAAGTTGAATTTTGTAGTATGTGATACTACATTTCGATACTTTTTAGGTGGAACAATAGTCAGAACTACCTCTAGTATTCTGTAGAGATGTCCCCCTAGAGAAACAATGACACTGTGGGGTCGAGACTCATAAATAGAATGGAACTTCCACATATATGGTTGGCCCAAGAGAA
Organism: Picea engelmannii; assembly: GCA_009831015.1. Classification (NCBI taxonomy): domain Eukaryota; kingdom Viridiplantae; phylum Streptophyta; class Pinopsida; order Pinales; family Pinaceae; genus Picea; species Picea engelmannii. The sequence goes on from ML779316.1 coordinate 83,540, forward strand.
CATCACATACATCTAGTGGGGAAGCATCACATAGTACCTCATCCTTGAAGGGATGGATGTTGTATGAAATTCAACACTATTGGCTGACACAGAGATCTCATCCCTAGCGAAGCCACCCGATGTTGTATGGTTGCGGGTGTGGTGTTGTCGACAATCCCAACTATTTGATGACCTCTGCTAAGATGAGGTTCTTCTGGATTTTTCTATCAACAATAAAATGCAGCAGGGTCCCCTTCACACACATCTGTGAATGAAAAAGGTTCCCCCCCTCTTCAATATCTGTTGTTTCTTCTATTTGAATTATTGTGGTTGTGACAATAGAAGTGGGGTCTGCGTTGATGATCTGTCTTTTACCAGTATTTTCAGAATCAGATTATGAATCAGGGTTTAGCTCCTTGTCTTTGATCTCGGCCACCAATGACTATTTTGAGTGACATTTCTCAATGTTGTGTGAGGGGATTTTGTGGAAATCGTACCATTTTTCAGTGTCCTTTGTCTTTCCATGACCCTTCTTTTGTTGTGGCTTGGAATGGTTTTCGGGAGACTGTTTGTTAGGGCCATATTTATCATACTTTGGTTGTTGCATATTTGCAGACCCAAACTCTCATTTGTTCTGGTGCTTAAATTTATGCTCGATTTCAAACATATCGATAAGAAACACTGAGTGATGAGATGTCCAGAAAATCCATTTCAGTTTGGATGTATCTATGTAGAGCCCCACGGTATTTCAGAACCAAATGTCATTTAGAGTCTTTGATACCCAACTTGGTGTGCAAGGTATCGAAGGTATTGGTGAAATCTGGAACTGCTTGGCCCCTCTCTTGCCACAGTGTGGTCCATCTCATGTACTGGTCCTCATAGTTTCCAACAGGGTAATATTGCTCCTTTACCGCATCCACAAAAAAATCCCAAGTGGGATTGGCCCCATATATTTCATACTCCTATGTGGAAATTTTCTCCCAGTAAGTTTCCCACCAATGTTTGACATGGGGGAGAGATTTAAGGAGTGCGAAGGTGATATTTTCCCTATCGGAAAAATTATGAACAAATAAATAGCCTTCTAACATATTTAACCATTTCTCCAGGGCATCCATGTCTATATGACCTTCAAATACGGGAATATAAAAATTAACTTATACCTTGAAAGGAGAGGTTCTTCCAAAGTGATTGTTTGATGAATATGTGCCTATTGCTATTGGTAGGCATTGAAGGATGTGGTAAAAATTCTCCATCATTTCGTCCCTCTGTCATGTGAGAGATTTCTCAAGCAATAGATTGATATAATTGTCTGCTCCATCATTTTTATTTTATTCCACCATGGAGGGTTTCTTGGGCGTGAGAGAGAGATTGTCATCAATAGAGACAATCTTGAGACCCAACTTTCTATACTAGGACCTCGTCAAGGACATGCACTGAAAAAAATGATGAAGAGAAACCTGCTCTAATACCACTAATCCATATTATTTTCGTCACAAAATGAGAGCGGAGATAAAGCACAAAAATATACAGAGATATTGAAAGATAAAAAATAATATAACAAATATATATCATAAATATAGAAAGAGGCACAAATATACATTAATACACAATTTCTATTAATGTGCAAAATGCACAGAACTATAAAAATACAGAGTGAAAGACTCACTATAATGGTGGTAGCTTATCTCTGAGAAGAGATGTGATGACTACTTGCATTCACAAGAAGATGATTATAATGAGGCTTTGAAGGCATTTTTACAATAAACAGGAATGTAAAAAACAATAGACATCCAAAAACCTAACCCTAGGAGATGAAGCGCAAAAACCCATGTAGGTCCCGTTTGGGTAAGTCAGTACATCAACTTCCCGGGGTCGTAAATTTTGCATACGATATCCATTTTAGGTGCATGATAACCCATTGGAAAGGTATCTTCGAGGAGATTCATTTTTGGGGCTCAATCATGCCTTTGTATATAATTGACAATATCAATCCCAAAAAACCTTCATTTAGGTCCTCAAAATGGCCATGGAAGTTAAAACTGCTAAAAATAGTAAATTGCCAAAATTGTCAGAAAACATTTTTGAGTGAGTTGGAAAAGGTGGGTGGCCACTGATATCCACTTGGATCATGTAAAAAATCTCTTTATAGGATTTACAATGTATAAATTTGGTGTATACCGATTCACAAAGACCACTCAAAAGTGCATTTGTAGCTTTGGAATTATTTTTCCCGAGTTTCATTGCTTTTTCATTTGTCGACAAAACTACTGGTTCTTTGTATCCATCTACAACTAATTGCCAAATTTCAAATCCCTATTCCTGTATATATATTTTCATCCTTCTTCTCCAAAATGCATACTTTTTTCCATCAAATTTTGGCACTCCATTTTTATACATGTTGTTTCTCTCCATGATCTACCTTTTAGTAGTTAAACTGATTTCTGAAGGAACTTGCTCTCATATCAATTGTTGGATTACTGAGAGGGGGGTGAATCAGTAATAGATAAATTTAAACCTTTTCAACCATATAATGCAAGTGTTATATCAATGTAGCATTATCATCCAATAATTGCAGAGTAAATGAACAAATGAGAAATCATACTCAGACACAATACACCAATGTTTTTACATGGAAACCCAAAGCAGGAGAAAACCACATAATGCTTTTTCTTGTGTTTCTTGAAGAATTACATTCATTGGAAGCACCAAATTCCTTTGTTTTCCAGCTGCAAGTCCAAGGAGGCTCCAACCCCCTAATTTTTTAGGCTACAACCTGAGGGAATCTCCAACTCCCCAAATCTCTCGCTACAACCAGAAGGAGGCTACAACCCCCTATGTTCTCCGACTACAACCGGAAGGTGGCTACAACCACCTGTCCTTGCCCCATCCAACTTCCCTGAAATAAAAATGCCAAATTTAGAAAATCTGTCACTGTCACTGAATCAACCAATGCCACTGTCAACCTATCACTGTCAACCTATCACTGTCAACCTGTACCAATCAATCTGCATCAAATAACCTATATGAATAACTTGAACCAACATGTACCATGCATCAACGATGCATAAACTGCAAATCAACTATGACTCATTAAGATGTACCAACATCATAACTATAAACCTCATGTATGTGCCAACTCATCAACTACTTGTCTCAACCATGTACCCAACATGTACCTCAACCATATACAAAAGATATACACCAATATACCCATAAAAAATTCATCACTCTATCCATAAACCAAATACCATAAACCCCTACATCAAAACATGTGCCACAATATCACTGTTATGTAGCCTCAAGCTAAACCAACTACTTCAACAACACATCACAACCAAAATACCAATACCCATATGCCAAATACCAACAACAAAATACCAACTGGATCCCTCAAAAAATTTGATATATGAAGCAATACTGAACATCCAATACCATCTCAAGAGCTAAACCCTATCTCACAAAACATACCTCAAACAAGATGTGTCATATCTCTCATAAAAATACCCCAACCATGTTGTTGCTGTGATTTTTTTTCCGCACTTTTTCTGCTGCGATTTTTCTGCCGCATTTTTTCTATCGCACTTTTTCTGCTGCGATTTTTCTGCTGCATTTTTTCTATCGCACTTTTTCTTCCACACTTTTTCTGTTGCGATTTTTCTGTTACAGGTTTTTTGCCACAATTTTTTTACTACACTTTTTTTGCCGCGATTTTATGCCGCAATTTTTCTGCTGCATTTTTTCTACTGCACATTTTCTGCCGCACTTTTCCTGCCACACTTTTCCTACTACACTTTTCTCTATCAATAATTCCTACCCAAATAATCTTTCACAAAATAGATATTCAATGATATTCAATAGGTTCAAGTGTGATTAAATGAGAGAGCCTTGCCTCTTATTTATACTTTCATGTTGCATCCCACTTTCCTTATTTTAGGGAGTTCTCCATTCACTTTATTATTTAAATAATTTCTTTTGCAAACACTTTGACTACTTTGACCTTTTGGGGCTTCTAGATGACTCATGGGGGTTCTCCAACTTCACATGGCCATAACTCTCTAACCGTGAGGAGTTATGTGACGTTCCACATACCACCGAAAATGGCATGAAATGTACAATCCATATAGAATAGTATTACTTGCAAATATATCAAAACTCATACATTTATACATAAAACAAACTTGGGTGCATTACCCAAAGGTTTGTGCTACCATAATTCACTACCGAACGTTCTTCAAGGGTTGACATCAATGAATACCAACCCAATTAATCAACATGCATAAGAATAATTCAATAGGAAGATCAATAAACCAAGACATGGATGATTCCCAAGGAACTTACAATTATGAAGATGAATGAAAAATATTTGGTATGGGCGTGGATGTTGCAGTAACAAAATCCAATGGGAATGGAGAATACAGAAAGGAAGAGAGAACATACTTGGTGGATACCATAAAGAGTTTTCAAAAGGATGTCCAAAGTTATAAATTTGATAACAAGAAGCTTATGAAATACAAGGAGAAGCAAGAAGGATTTAACATTAAGTTAATGTAGAACTTGGACATAATAGAGAAGAAGATGGATAAGGAGATTGAGTCAAGCAAATCAGGGAGTCACGGGTCTCATGATGAGAGGAGAAGAACCATAAGTGTTGGTAGGAATCATCACTCCCCAAGGAATTCAACTAGGAGAGCACATAATAGTTCAATTCCATTCCCTGTTAGGAAGAATAATAAGAGGTTTGGGCTGGATGAGCTATAGGGGATAATGAATAAAATGAAACCACCTATATTTGATGGTGAACACGAGATGAATCAGGATACAAAGACCTGGTTATTGGGCATGAGAAAGTGTTTTCAGTTGCATAATTACTCTTCAGGTATGAGGAACAAGGTAGGGTTAGTTATTCAAATGTGGAATGATTATTTGATAAATATACGAGCTGAAGACATCCAAACTTGGTGTGCAATGTATAAGACTCTCAATGGAATTATCACTGCAAAAATAATTCAAGATGACAAATATACATACCAATTTGGGATGATGAGTATGAAAGATATCATACATGTTTCATGATAAAGGATAAGTAATGAGTATGCATGAAACTAAGACCATGTAAGTGTGGAGATATGGTTTTCCTAATAGATGAGAAGGTTGAAATTTGGTTAAAAAAGAATAGTGATACTCAAGGAAAGAGTGTTATGAGTGCTCAGTAAAATCAAGATGAAAAATCATATCATTGAGTGGATAAAATAGTGAAATTCCATTCACCATAAAGGGTCTCATTGTACTAATAAAGTAGTACATTGTGGGCAAGACTTTTCTAAAAGGATTGAAATGTTAATATGCCAGGATTTTAATAAAGGAAGACATAGTGTATCCATAGAAATAAGATGTAACATCTCCAAGGATTGGTCCTACAGTTTTGTAAATAGCACCTCCATGATTGGATGATATAAATTCAAGGGTGAAGTAATGTAGGTGTGTGCATACTAAAAAAGTGCCAACATATGCATATTAGTTCTGGAGGTATATAAGCATACATTTGGGAAATGCACCACTAGGTGGATGACAACTTATTTTGAGTCTCTTGCAACACTCTGAGAGCTATAACAACAATAAATAGAAAATGGTTGATACAGTGAGATAATGTTGAGTGCACTCCCAAGGTGTTTAGTACATACCCAAGGTGGATTGGGATAGCAAGTCAAAATAATTCAAGAATGGAAATGATTATCCGAGGGGAAATCAATAAAGAACCATAACAAATAAAATGGTTCTATGTGACTTGGTATGCATAAGAGAGGGTAACTGAAATAACTCATGTCAAATTGAAAAGAGTTTTTGGTGATAATCTAGGAGGTTGGAAGTATCACTAGAATGTATGATAGAAAACATAAGCAATGTCAACTACTTTCATATAATATCTATGAAACTAGAAAATAAAAAATTGTGTAGCATCCCAATATGGTAGAAATTGACTAAGGAAGTCAAGTTGAAAACCAAATGGGTCAGGAAAGGAGAAAAAATTCTTCAAGCAACTACAAGGGATTATGTGTTTAGTCGAGAAAATGGATGAATTAGTTTTTCCCAGAAAGTAAATGGAGGTTGAATATATAAGGTCAATAAGATAGCATAGATGGGAATGTAATTTGGTCATGTCTGTGCTTGGTTAGAAGGATTAAAAAAAAAAATGTTGAAATTTAATATCAACATAGTATTTGGGTAGAAAAGCAAAGGTAGTCAAGAGTGGAATTGGATAGAAAAGTGATAAGGGAGGAAATAATCATATGTAGTGATTATAGTGAGAAATGAGGAAAACCAGTAACAACAAAGAAGGTTGTACATGAGAAAAGAGATTGTTGCAATTATATAGAAGCAAATATAATATGGCCTGTCGGAAAACCATACTTAGCATAGGAACTGGAATGCATATGAATTTATGAGCATGATAATGATGCATTATTAGTGAATATAGATATGAATTAATGAATGTATATTTGTTAATATATATAACATATTGAAGACTAGACATAGTTTAATTTTATATAAATGATTATGAAAATTGCTACTGACAGTTTTTGTGCTAGGAAATAAATAATCATTGCATTGTTGCAAGTGTTGTTGATGATTTTGTTTCATATGGAAGGCATTCATATGAAGGAAGCTCCTATTAATACCAACTCTCTAGGTAACATTAAATGTATATAAGGGTAGCTATGCATGTATAAATTTTATTTATTTATATTGCATAATTGTTGAAGAGGAATTTATTATATCCCCCCCGCAAGAGTTTATTATATAAATTACCTTATTGCATAATTTCAATGCATTAATGGAAAAAAATATACCACTAGGTGTGGTAAAGTCTAGAGGCCTGCAATAATTATAAAAACTACTTGTATTTTGAATGCATACATGTGATGTAATAACATATTATGGATTTGTTAGTTATGAGATAATAATCAAAGCAATAAAAGCGTATGATCCTATTATATGAATGAATAGCAGTAATGATAGTCGTGTATGAGGCCATGACATGGATGAATATGGAAAGGATTTAGTTCCACACAAATATCTAAGAAAAAATTCCTAATTTAGATAAGGTTTGGAATGCAACCTTTTTTCTAACACTAAATATCACCATAGAATTCTATTATTGGTGTAGTGTTCAGGTTGAAAAGGAAGGCATCCAAATACTTGAACAAGCAATGGAAGTGTATGGAGAATTTGTTGAAGCATTGGCCAGACTTTCCCATTACCAAAGGTGAGATACATGACTTAGATATAGATAATTATGAAGCCAGTATAAGAGTGCATTGAAAATTGGGCATGAATAAATGATGAAAGTGTGTAAGTGGTAGAGTTTCACTTATACATGATAAAATTGTTATGCTTGAATGCATTTGTGAAATTCATTTTTTGTGAATGCATGTATATACGATATTAATGGGAAATGATTGTGATAACAACTAAAATGATGTAATTATTACCAACTCATGAGGTTGAGAACAATTTAGGAGATGTTAGATGATGCAACAAGGGAGTTGCAAGTTAAAGTAGCCACATTAACGCTTTGTCAAAGGAACAAAGTAAAACCTTGGATGTTGATAATATATACAAAGAATGATATTTTCATTCTAGTTAATAAATATATTGTTAGTGGTGATTGAATTGTTAAATATAAACAATTCTAAGATCACTTTGTAAACTTTGAAATTGTTACAATGCAAGTATATAGTATATTATGCAAGAAGAACTAATAATATATTGGCTGAATGTAAGATGGAAACATTGTAGGAAAAGTAGTCTTAAGTATGGTGTTGTAGAAGGAAATAATAAAGACTGATGCCTGTTGTTGCAACAACCAAAAAAATTATGAGACAAAATTTCATATTTTAGGAAAAAGTTGATTTTCCTTATGAAATAAATTTGAATTTCTAAATGAAGTTTTATAATGTTGTCTCATAATGAATGTATGTGATTTATACAAATTAAATAATATTTTTTGAATATGGAATGCTTGGGAAGAAAGGCTATTATTGTGACATTGAAGTCCTATGATTACCAATAATAGATATCCTTAGTGGGGACCTGGAGATGAATCAACGCTCTCCTTGTGTATGAAAGCATTGGAAAGATGGATTGTTGAAGGAATGTACATCAATGAAAGGATGCTTGAGCCTAGAAGGGTGAGTGAAGCAAGGAAGAGGAAGCTCAAGAATGGTACAATGGATGAATTCTTTCCTGAAGAAGCTCTGTAGAATAGATAAAAGGAATTCCATTTGAAGTATGAAGACATGAATATGATGCTCGACAAGAAGAGCAATAGAAGGATAACAAGATTCCATAATAAAGGCATGGACCATTTTGAAGAATTTTGAATGTACATGTCTATAATGCACTGAGGACAGTGCATAAATAGGGGGGAGGGGAATGTAATAGCCCAGGTTAATCCCTAGTGTAATTGTACATATGTTTTATAATTTGGTGAGTCAAGATATTATAGGAAAGAGTTCCTATATTATTATTAGGATGGAGATCTTGGATTTCTAAAAGGCCAGTGTGCCTATTATTGTAATTTGTAAACAATCATACTATTAATAAAATACATCATCGTTGCAAACTGACCCAACACGAGAGATGGGGGGAAAAAATACACTAGAAAGGGAAAGGGGGGATAAGAGTCTAGGAAAGGGATAAGCTAAGGGGGCTCAAGCCCAATGAAATATTGTACTAATATTCCTTAAAACTAAAGTTATGGATATGGATATATCCTAAGTTTCTTAAGTGGAGACAAGTGCATTTCCTTGAGTGCCATGTGTCATAAAAGGAACATGCATATATAAGAGGGAGATTTAGTGTATTTAGCATCATTCTTGGAGGAGGATTCGATCATTCTCTCCAATCATCCCTAGTACACTATGGCTTCTATTCCTGTACCTGTAACTGATATGGTTGTTATTGAAGAGGTCGGTTGTTAGGCCCATGTTGTTTCTAAAGAGGCGGGTTGTTAGGATTATGGTCAAAGAGGTAGGTTGTCAGGACCATGGTCGAAGATGCGGGTTTTCAGGCCCATGGTCAAAGAAGTGGTTTGTTTGGTGCATGAGCATTCTCTCCAGGAGAGAGAAATGTTGGGAATTAATTTCCAAGGTGTCGAGATACTACTACAGGGCTCTAAGACTCCCTGTCTATCTTGTTGTTGAATCCCCAGAAGAAAAGTGGGACAACCAAAGGATTGATGAGAAAACAAGGGGCACACTTCCTGGGGTGGGACAAACATGTGGGGGATGAGGGATTTAGGCTGGTTGATAGATTTTCCACTTGAAACTAATAATGTTTGTTGATTGAAAAAACTTAGACTGGCTTAGAACTTCATTTTCTCGAGTAGAGTTTAGCCCCATCTTGAGGAAGGAACGTGGAAGATGTTCTTAATATCAGGGATGATTTTAAGAATGGAAATTTGTTTTAAAATGTAGAAACCTTGGAAAATCTTACTAATCCTTCATATTCCAACTATAAATGTTTGGCGATATTTTTGTAAAAATATTCAAATTTATAAGGATTTTATATAGTTTTTATAAAATTTTGGCGATTTTTAAGGTAAAATAATCTTTTTTTTTTTTACAAGAATGATTATGGGATTATATTAGAAACTTGGCATGAATGCCTCAATTCAAATTACAAAATTTGGGAGAAGAGCCCAGAGTACCTCTCCTATTAGCAGGATCATGGCACTTATGCTAATATTCCAGGTCTTCTTACAAGCAACAATGGAATCCATTTCCGTGATTTTCCCAAGCTTATGAATACAAACAAATTGCTTCAAAAGGATGCAATAGAACATGGAAGGTAGGGGGTTAAGGGATTGGATCCCAAGATTCATCTCTGTCTCTCAGAATGGACCCAAAAGAAAGGAGGACTGCTTTATTTGCTTCCAAATACGCTTCCTTATTGTTTGTTCTCATCACATGGAAAAAGTTCAAGTTCTGGAAGGATTTTGCCAGGACTTTGATTCTAAATATCAGTCTTGCAAAGCACAAATATGATGGGGAAGAATTGGTCACTATGGATTTAATGATGGCCTGCGAGTCCCCAAAAACATTTACCTCACTGATGCCCAAGTCTTTGAGATACTTGAGTCCTTGGAAGAGAGCCATCGCTTCAACTTGAATACTAGAAGTATGGCCCAAGCCCCAGGTGAAGCTGTGGATCATTCTGCCTTGTAAATTCTTGATAACTCCCCTTGCGCCAGCTTTTCCTGGGTTTCCTTTGGCTGCCCTGTCAAAAAACAGGGAGTGTCTTGATAGCTTGGAGATCCAGTCATAGAAATATTTCTCTTTTTCTCTTATTTGACACTTTTTGGGAGGGATGTTGATGCTTACTTCTTTTTGGAAATGAATATCAAGTGAGGAACCCTGATCAAGATCTTGCTGGCATAAATTTGAGTCATCCAATTGATCTACCTGGAATTCTTTCAGCTAACATTTTATCTTGATCACCACAAACTTAACATCCTACGCTTTATTTATGAAGATCCTTTTATTCCTCTCTAGCCAAATTTGCCAACTGGTGATTTTTGGAAGGGAGGTCCAGGTGGCTTTGATTATTTTTCTTTTTGGAAAGGGGCCAGGATATCTGTGCAACCGGTTTGTGAATAGATCTGAAATGGAGCTAGGGAGCGTAAAATTGGATCTCCAAGTTCCTAAAAGATCATGCCAGATTTGTGTTGCGAAGTTTCACTCCAATACCATATGGCGGGCACATTCAATGTTTTCTCTGCACAAGATACACCTAGAAGGACCATATATTCCCCTTTTCTGTAGTCTATCACATGTTAAGATTTTTCTATGACATAGTAGCCAACAAAATAATTTGACTTTTGGAATGGAGGAATGATTCCAGATCCCCTTCCAGGGAGTTGGATCTGAAGAAACATGAGCCCACTCCAACAGCTTGGCATAGCCCTGCGCCACCGAAAATCCACCAGCCATCGCCCCCCAGCCATGAGTGTCCTTTCTCCTTGTGTGAGTGGGAGCAATGCCATGCAAAAGGGAAAAAAACTCAGTTCTATCGGCCTGGAGTTCCAGGGGCACTAGGATTTTCTTCTAGCTCACCCAGGTTGTACCATTCCATAAGGAGAGGTCCCACAACATTTGATATCTAGTGTCATCCAACCACAGGTGCAACGTTTGCAGGGAACTGTACTCTGCCAGTGGAGGATTGTTCATGATTCAGTCATTCCACATGTTGATGCTTTTTCCATTTCCAAGGATCCATAATGCGTATGAATTGATCAGAGGGACATCCTTGGTGTAGAGGTTGAGGAGGTTCGGCTTGAATTGAGGGAGTGGATTGTCCAGGCATCGGGTTCTCTTTCCATTGAAATATTTCTTCCACAGTGCCAGTTGTGCCCAGTCAGGATTGGGAGCAATGATTCTCCAAATAGTTTTCTCTCCCATAGATATGTTTTGAGAGCAAAGGTTTTTAAATTTTAGACCCCCCTCTATCAATGGCTTGGAGCCTATTTCCCATCCGACGAGAAGGATTTTTTTCTCATTATGCATTCCTCCCTTCCAAAATAATTGACGAGTGCAATCCTCCATCTTCCTAAGGATGCCTACAGGAGAAAGGAGGACAAAGAATTGAAATAGAGGAAGGCTTTGGAGTATAGATTTGATGAGCACCATCTTTCCTGCAATATTGAGCTAGGAGGAACCCCAAGCCTGCATTTTAATTTTTAATTTCTCTATTTGGGGAAGCCAATCATGGTTGGAGGATTTCTTGAGAAAGATAGGAAGTCCAAGATACTTGAATGAAGACCAGGATGAGAAGACAATAAATCCAAATCATATGGCTATTGCATTGAGAGAGGAGGTTGAAATGTTCCAGCCATAAATGTGACATTTCCCTTTGTTTAGCTTACTGCTAGATTCCTCACAGAATTCGTCCAACACTTCTTTGAACCTAGCAGCCAAAATCCTGGTGGCAACACCCAACAACAAAGTATCATCGGCAAAGAGGGCATGATTGATTTTTTTAATTCCTCTTTCTATACTTAGTCCAATGATCTCATGATCCTGCTGCTTCTTGTCAAGGTAAAAGCTGAGGATAGAGGCTTGTAGAACAAAGAGAAGGGGTGAAAGAGGACACCCCTACCTAAGTCCTCCTGAGGTTTTGAAGAAGTCAGAATCCCTACCATTCACCAGGGGGGCGATACAAGGCTACAAGATACAAGCCCAAATCCAATTTATGAATTTCGATCCAAACCCAAGCTTATGCAAAACATCCAATAGGAAGATGTGTCTAATTTGGTCAAAAGCATTTTCTAGATCAAGATTGACAACCATATCTTTTTATTTTTGATGAAGACTTGAGTGGATCGCCTCTTGAACTAAGGTGAAGTTGTCCACAATTTTTCTTCCATGGATGAAGCCTCCTTGATTCTTCGAAATAATTTTGGGGAGAATGTTCTTAAGTCTGTTGGCTATCACTTTGGTGATCAATTTGTATCCTATGTTACAAAGGGATATTAGATAGAATTTGTTGAATGTTTTGGCTCCTTTCTCCTTAGGGATGAGGGCAAGGAATGCAGAGTTAGTGCTACCTCCGATTTTCTGACAGTTTTGGAATTTTAAAATCATTTTCTACAATCTGCCAATAGGCCTGGAGGAAAATGGTTGTGAATCTGTCCGGGCCTGGGGCTTTGTCGGGGTCCATAGCATAGAGGGAATCCTTTACTTCATTTTTGGTGACTTTGGCTTCTAGCAGTTGATTCATCTTCTCTTTTATCAAGAGGGGGACCACTTCCAGAAGTTTAGAATTTTTACCCATCTCCTCTTCCTCATTATACAGATTTTTAAAATGGAGGAAGGCTGCCCTTTGATTCTAGTATTATCATTGTGGGTGATATTTTATTCCTTAATTTATGAGATGTAATTTGACCATTTCCTTGCTTGGGCTTGCTTGTGGAAAAAGGAGGAGTTCCTATCCCCCACTTTGAGCCATAGGCTTCATGATTTTTGCCTCTAGTATTCTTCCTCAGCCAAGCAAGCCTTGGAAAATTCTGCTGAATATGTACCTCTTTGTCTAAAGCCTCTTTTATTATTTCAGCATCTTCCGAATGTAAATGGTGGAGATCTAAGGCGCTTTGAATTTTTTTCCTTTCGATGGCAGGATTGGGAAAACGTTTGGCCCAAATTTTTAGAACAACTTTCATTCTTCTAAGTTTTTCCTCCCAAATAAAAAAAGGGGAGCCCTTGACTAGCTGCTTCCAACTTTCCTTGACCATGTCCATGAAATCCGGTTCCTTGACCCAAAAAGGGCTAAATCTGAATGGTATTGGGCCAAGATCAAGATTCACTAGTAGCTCAAGTTTGATGGGTTTGTGATCAGAAACACTGTAAGGAAGAATATTCATTCTAGCCTCTAACCCTAGAAGGAGGAAGGAACTTTGAACAAAAAATATATCTAATCTTGCTGCAATATGTCCAGGACTAACTCTTTTATTTGACCAAGTGAACTTACCAGTAGAGGGATTCATGTCTAGCAAGTCCTAGTCCTACATAAGGTCTTCCTCCCATTCCCTTACCGGATCCCTTACGATGTTGTCTCCTCTCTTTTCTAGCGAGAGTAAAGTGAGATTGCGATCTCTAGCAATGATGACATTTTCCAAATTGACTAGATCTGCCAGGTTTCTTATGGAATCCCAACAGGCCTTTTTCTCCCCAGCATTAACTGGGATGTACACATTAAAAAGGATTATGATCTCCTTTGTGACAAGATGTTGCAGCTTTAAAAACAACCAGTGAGTGTTTAGTGTCTCAGAGACTAGTGAGAACTTAATAGTATTCCAGAGAGTTCCCAGCCCACATGATGCTCCACGAGCAAAGACTGCATGTGCTCCACCTTTATTCCAAATTTCTTACTTGTTTGAAGGAAGACTGAGTCTTCCATTTTTGTCTCCTGAAAGAGGAGTATGTCTAGGGTTTCTATTCTTATTAAACTTCTTGTGGCTTCCTCTTTAGCTCTACTCCCCATACCCCTGCAGTTCCAGGAGATGACCTTCATCATTTACTTTTATTATGTTGGGCTCCCTTGGAGCCCTGAGTCTAGTGTCTCGTCATCTTTAGAGTTTTTGCCAATAGTTTCTCAAGGGTTGGTTGGGATCCCTGAAGCTTTTCTTTATATGTTTATTGTTCTATTTTTTCCCGTGTTGACTTGCAGCCTCTTATGGATCTTCTGACAGAGGTTTGAGAATCTCCTAGTTCTCCTTCCTCCTTTGAGTTCTCTAATTCTTGAATTTCCTCCTCATCTTCTAAGAATTTTCCTTTAGAGATCTCTACTGCACTTCCACCTTTGATTGAGCTGGAGGGGGTCTCTTTAGCTGGGGAGTTTACCTTTTGGGTCTCACCCTCTTAAAATTCCTCTCTTTTCGAGCTTAGAGGCCCAAAATTATTCTCTTTCCCCATCAGTGGAGGATTTTGTTGAATATGGGCCGACTGAGGGCCTTAGCCAGATTGGACACTGGACTTGTGGGGTTTATGGGAAGACTTGATGCGCTTGATCTGATGCCAACCCTCCTCCTTCCCTTTCTCTGCCTCATCATTGGTTGGACAACCTCTGGCAAAGTGGCCGTAAACATGGCATTTTCGGCACTTGAAGGGAAACTGATCGTAATCTAGCTTTTGCACATGGGTCCAGCTACCGGCATTGATTTTTATGGCCTTTGGAAGACCCACCTCTAGATCTACCTCCACACATATTTTGGCATAGTCATATTGATCCTTGTTGTTTGCCCGATCTATAAATTTACCCAGGGCATTGCCTATGTGCTTCAGTGAGTCCCGGTTCCAAAAGTGGACTAGGAGTTTTGGGACCCTGACCCTTACCGGGACCACAGAGGGGCCATCAACTACAGGGTAAAAGTCCAACATTCATTTTTTAAGATACAGACCCTAAGGGCCCATAAAGTAGGGTCCATTCCAGAATATCATATCCTTTTCCTCTTTCGAAGTGAACTCGAACATGATGTAACCTCTCCCAAAGAAGTAGGAGGTTACACTGTTTTTTATTAATGGAGCCCAGTTTTTGCAGACCCAATTCTATGTGGATTTTGAAGAGGGCCAGAGCCCCGTGAACTGGCCTATGAGAGAACGATCTACTAGGGATAGCGCAACCTGGATCGGTCCCTCTGGAGGAAGAGTGATCTTAGGGATCTCACCTAGTTTCTTCACAAACTTTGCCACTTCATGTTTCTTCTTCTTTGGCAAGGATTCCAATAGCTTATTGAATGTGTCTACAACAGAGGGTGGAGATGGAGGAGGGGGAGGCCCCTGGGGTGTGCCCAAATCCTCCATGGAGGTGAGAGAACCCTAGCTCCAAGAACAACACAGCTTAGTCGAGCCTCACGCAGTCGCAGCTTAAGCACCAATAGTGAAATTATGGGTTTATTTTATATCAAGGTAAAATAATTTTATCCTATAGAATTTGGGCGAATCATTTTTAAAATAATGAATCTCATTTTTGGAAAAACCATGGAAAATTAGCCCATGAGCGAAATTTAGCCTCTAAAATCATCCATGGTTCTTATCCACATTAATCTATCAAATTGCATAATTATGTTGGGTACTTAGATGGTATCAAAGTTCATAAATTATTCATGTGGCATTGCCAAACTATGAGTCTGGGGATGCTACAATGTGCTATCAGAGTTGTAATTGACAAAAGAGGTTTTTTGTGGCATGGCCCAACCTAGGTGGATGGGAACGTTACAATTGTGGTAGTGACATTTTTTTCTACACTTATATTTCAAGGCGGCAGGATTGGGCAAGGAAAGGGGGTTGTAGCCTCCTTCTAATTGGTGTCGGAGAACTAACGAAGTTGGAGCCTGAGAATCAGGGGGTTGTAGCCTAATTCTAGTTGGATCCATAGAATTCAAGGAGTTGTAGCTTCCTTCAGGTTGGAGCCTGTAAATAGGGGGTTGTAGACTCCTTCCAGATGTAGCTGGAGAATTGGGAAGTTGGTGCTACGAATGGATATATTTTTGACAATATATAAGAAAACATTCTATGGGTTTCTCCCATTTGAGTTTCCATGTAAATTTTGGTGTATTGTGTATTTGATGTGATGTGATGATTTTTATGTTTATATGTTTTAGAAAAAAAAGTATTACATAACAATAAAATAAAAAAATGCGGGAATAAAACATAAAAGATACATAATACAATAGATACATAGATATATGTGGTTCACCCAGTGTGGGCTACGTCCACTAGAGAAATTTCCAGGTCCTTCCTTTTTATTATCCAGCAAAATGAAGGGATATAACCTACAACATACAAACTGCAACTTCCTCTTCTTTCTTTCATAGTCTCCTCTCTCATAATACAATATTCACAATGATACACAGCCGCAATACAATTCCCTCATAAAAGAGGATTTCCTTCTAGGGAAAAAAAACCTTAACATAAATTCTATAGTCAGATCTGCGACATTATATTGAATGGGTCAGATTTACTATGAAACTACAATATACATTTAGAAAGAAAATTTTCCTTCAAGAGCTTCGCCCCCGAATCCCTACTTGCCCCTGGACCCCATAGGGGGGGAAAGCCCCCCTTGTGGAGGGGTGTACAATATTCATGGGGTATAAACATCGTTGAAAAATAAATACCTATGAATCAAGAAGATAATCAAGCTCCACAACCAACAATATGCTCATGATATATTGAATGCAATCATAGATGATACATTGCTGATATATTTCTAATAATGTTGAAGTTTATATATTGTGGTTAAAAGTGGTAAAAGTGTTCATATTTATTCACCGCCCCCTCTCATTATTCCAATAATTGTTCAATATCTCAATAGAAAGTCACCCCCAAGCTTGGGGTAGGAATCCATAAGAGAAGGGTGCCTCTCACAACCACTCATAGCTCGATACCTCACAACCCATTGGTATTCTCCTACAACTATCTTGGATTTCAAGCATCTCTCTTCCTCTTGACCTTCCCAAGACAAGGAATGTACCTTTTCACTGCTCTCGTTCCATCGAGAATCCCATTTGTTTATCAACTTCTCTCTGGCATAGGTAACTAAGAATCTCTCCGCTGGGAATTCAAGGGAACTCACTGTTAGTAAAAATCAACCAGTAGATAACAACAAAACAATTGTTGTTATAGTGCAACTCACACATGAGTTCACTATTCATGCTTGACAACCTGACTCTTTGATTTCATCTCCAATATGCTCCAAAAGTGCTCCAACATGCTCTAGAATTTGCCTAGCCTGCTTGCTCTCGATATGGTTCCCTTTTCCCCTACTCTCTCCTTGTTGTTCATACCAAAGATGGATGTGAAAATATTCCTCATCCCTAATGTGATTTTTCTCTATCTTCCCAAGAAAATTTAATGCTCACTCTATCCAATGTTGATTATACTTCATCCCCAAGATTCCAATAACTATGGGAACAAAGTTACCAACTTAATGAGAACTATCGAGATTTCTTGTTTTTTCAGAGTGGATATTTTTACCTCTAAATCAAAAAGTGGTGCTATCGGTAACAACCTTTTTTTACGATGGTTAAAATTAAGACTTATCCCATTTATAACTGATGTCATTATGGACAAAGAATTTAAAATTCACCCTCGAATAAAAAGACAATGAAACCATGCCCTCGACAACTGTACCATCGTCAATAAACAATTCAAAATCAGCTCGTAAATCATTGCTTAGATTTTTTTTTCATTTTTTTTTAATTTACATTAAAAAATAAATAAATTGGAGAAAAAACTTTGCAAGTTAGTTTTTAAAAAATTAAAAAAACACCCATTTTAAAAATAAAAACTCTAACCCATTTTTTATTTTATTTTTATAAATATTAAAAACTAAAAAACCTAAGAAAAAGAAAACATTTTTTTTAATTATATATAAAAAAAAGATTAAAGAAAAAATTTAAAAACTAAAAAGGGAAAAAAAACCCAAAAAATAAAAAAATATATAAAAACTAAGAAAAAATATGGGAAAAAACAAAAAACAAATAAGGTAAATAAATAAATGTATGGAAAAAACTTTAAAAAGGTTAAAAAAAACTAAAAATCTTAAAATAATAAATTTAATACAATTTTTTTTTAAAATTAAAGAAATACTTAAAAAAAATTAAAATTATAAACAAAACAAATTAAGAAATTATAGTAAAAAACTTAAAAAAAATTGAAATATCAATTTTCATATAAAATAAAAAAAATAAAAATAAAAACTAGTGGACATTCATGATGGAAATATTGGGCATCGTGTCAGCTCTCTTTTGGTCGGGGGGTCATGAGGGAAATGTTGGGCATCGCCCCAACCCTCCCATAGGCTAGGTTGTGGTCAGAGTTCACTTGTAACATTTGATATTTGTAACGTTCCCAACCATCGAGGCCAGGCCATGCCACACAAAACCTCTTCTCTCAATTATAACTATGATACCACATTGTAGCATCCTTAGACTCATTGTTGGAAAATGCCACATGAATAATTTCCAAACTTTGATACCATTTAAGTACCTGATATACTTTTGCAATTGCTCAGATTAATGTGGATAACAACATCTTCCACATTCCTCCCAGCCATAGACCACACTTCTCATAATCTCACCACCGAACTTGGGCTAAAATCTACCCAAGAAAAGGAAGTTCTAAGCCAGTCTAAGGTCTGTCAATCAACAACAATTCTCAGATTTAGGTGAAAAATCTAGCAACCAGCTTACAGTCCCTCATCCCTCACATGCCTATCCCACCCTAAGAAGTGTGCCCCTTCTCCAATCAACAATCCTTTGGTTGCCCCACTTCTCTTTAGAGGCTTCAACAACAGGCCAGGCATGGAGTCTTAGAGCCGTGTAGCTGCATCTTGACACCTTGGAAATTAATTCCCATTAGTTCTCTCGCTTGGAGAAAATGCTCATACTCATGACAACCTGCTTCTTTGACCACGACTGACAACCCGCCTCTTCGACCATGGGCCTAACAACCCACCTCTTCAACAACAACAACATGAGCCTGACAACCCACCTCTTAAACAACAACCATATTAGGTACATGTATAAGAATGAAAACCATAGTGTACCAGGGATGATAGGAGAGAATGATCAAATCCTCCTCCAAGAATGATGGGAAATATAGTAAATATCCCTCTTATATATACATCCGCCTTTTTTGACACATGACACTCAAGGAAATGCACTTGTCCCCACTTAAGAAACTTAGGATATGTTCATATCCATAACTTTATCTTTAAGGAATATTAATACAATATTCCATTGGGCTTGAGCCCCCTTAGCTTATCCCTTATTTCAATGATATGATATGTTGTAATATAGATTTATCATATGCTTTTAAATCATCGTAAGTCCATGTAAAGACATATAAAAATTCTTTGAACATGGAGGTATATTGATCAATTTCATTTTTTGTGCAACCAGTGCCAAGATTCATGTGTTTTGGATTTTCTTTAGTCCCAATATTTACCTTTTGAGATTCTTTCCCTTTTCTGATGTATGCATCTTCCTTTAATTTTGATTCTTTTATTTGATCATCTCTCGTGAAGATAGATTCTAAATCGGATATATTTTTTGAGAGAAGTGTATGACTCTGATCTTTAGAATTTTTCTCAGCATCACTTGCATCAAAAAAACAATCATCTAACTCTTCATCATTTTAAAAAACTTGGAGGTACTTTTGATTATCAGGAACCGATGGTTTGAAAAATCTTCTGACTTGGAAAGTGTTTTGGCTCTATAAATCATCATGACTAAAAAACGATGCAACATCTTCCAACAAGTCTATTTTTTTATTTCTTTCCTTAGGAATAAATGATATATTGAATCCGCTGAAAGAATTCATTAACTCATTCACTCTCTTTTCATAGCATATCAATCACTCCTTATTTATCTTATATTTTTTCCAAATGTGATTTATTACTAGTTTAGAGTCGCCAGTTATGACTAATTGTTTGATATTCATTTGGAGTGCAATATTCATTCCTTGCATTGGTGCTTCATATTCAGCCGCATTGTTCGTACAAGGAAACTCAAGTCTAGTAGCATGAGTATGTATACCTACTTTAGGTATTTTGAAAATAATTCCAAATCCACTCCTTGAACTACAACATGCACCATCAAAAGAAATCCTCTAGAATCCTTCGAATGAATTTTCTTATTTTTGTTTTGGAATATCTCGCTGTTCTAAGTCCAACAAAACATAATTTCCTATACCAACATCGACATAACCTTGCATCAATTCATTATCCCTTTTCTTGAAATATAATGGTTTCCTTGGTTCCCGTTGAACCCTTATCATTGTTCCATATTTATTAGGTAACATCATGCAACTCCCGTCATTCATGATGTACCCTTCAATCAATGAAGATAAATATCTTCCGAGAACTATCCCATAAGCTGGAGGAAGATCAACTACTGTAATTGTGAATATAGTTGTGATATGTGGGGAGGTAGTTATCCAAGTATAAAAATATTTTATTTCTCCATGTGACAAGAATTTTCTTGAATCAATGGCATATATACTCTCCCCGGTTTCATAGTACTTGGTATAGCCCATCCCAAGTTCTTCCATCACTGATAATGGAATGATATTGTTTGCAGCTCCAATATCAATCATGAAATTATGAAGGACCACATCATGATTCTCTATTATGATATAGAAATGTGGGACTTTACTTTTTGGTTTGATTGTTGAAATATTATGATGTTTCTTTGGATTTGATGCAACAACGTCAATTCTATGACCTAGCTCATCTAGAATTGTAAGGATAGTTGCCCTATGTTGTGGGATTTTGACAAATTCCATAAATGGAAAAGTGTTTCTTAATTTGGTCAGATCATCAATCACATTATATGTCATTGCTAGAGGATTCCTTGATTGATTTGGTATTGGTTGTTGCTTATTCACCTCTGCTCCATTATGTCTTATCTTTTCCTTTTTTTTTATTTTTTCCCTTTTCCAAATTTTCTCTGATTTTGGATTTATTTGGTTGTGATCTTATTTTCACAATGGTGTCTTGTGAGCTATCAGCTTCTTCATGTTCATTAAATATATACATGGATTACTTGCCTTCATCCGTTTGTACAGATTCAAGAATTTATTCTTAAATGAAATCAACCTCATGACTGTCAATTATCTCAACTTCAAAAATTTCTTCTAAAACTGTTGCATTTGGATTTGGCACTCTAGGATCCCTCTATATAAAATCCTCATTTGTACCATCATTTCCTATTCTTTGTCCCCGAACACGGTTTCTCCTTTGTTCATGAATATGAATTCTTGGATTAGGAGAAAAATGCTCATTTCTTCTTAATCTCATCAATTTGTTTTGCATATGTCTAATAGTTCGGTTCATCTGTGCTATTTTCATTCTTTTACCGGTCCCTTGCATCATTGTTGGATCATTTGTCACATTAGGAATTAATCCTTTGAGTATTCCCCCACCAATTCCTCAATCTCCAATATTTCAAGCTATTTGATCTTCAACTCTTCTTGAAGTTGATGCTCCTTGATCTAAAATGGTAAGATTATCCATTTGTCTTTGAACCTTTCCAAGAATAATATTTGGATCAACATCTGTCTCTAACATAATTTCTTCCATTTTTGTTGCTTTATTCATTGCATCATTTAGAGTATCAATTTATGAAACCATGATGGAAAATTTTACATTTTAAGGAATTTCTTTTTCGTAACACCCAAGTATGACTGCAGTATTTGGCCTTTGATTTTATTGGATATTATTAAGCGTTATTAAAAATTGAAACTTGAAGTATAGAATCCTTTCTGCTTTTTGAAAATGGATTTTAGTGAATTGAGTGACCAAAGTATGGTATGTTATTGGAGGAACATACATGGTCAAAAACATATCTTATAAGTCATCAAAGGTTGAAATTGAATTCACTGGAAGGGACATATACCATTCGTAGGATTTCCCCTTCAATGTATGAAGAAATAATCAAACCATTACATCATCATGTTCCATCAAATGAATTTCTCACAAGCTCATAAATGTTTCCATATTTTTCTTTGGATAAATTGATCCATCTCCTGGAAATGTTGGAAATAATCCTTGTGGGAGAGTTGGCAATTGATGTTATTCACCGTAAATATTTGAATGGATGCTTCTAACCCTTCTCCAAGGAATGATTTGTATTATTTCGTCATGATTCTTAGGAGGGTATTCGTTTATTTCTTCTCTATCAGCCATGATTTTATCTTTTTCTTCTTTAGTATTATAACTTTCTCCAACTTCTTTGAGTTTTTTTATTTTTCTCCTTGTTATTGGTCCTTTGCATGATTCGAACTTCAATTTCTCTCATGTCTTCCTTTCCTTCTTTCAATTTCTCTCTCCTCCTCTTGGGAAAGAGTCTTTTAGGATATCTCAAGTTCTTCATGACTTCGAGCTTTTTTCAACACTAGATCATATAATTGGTGCAAAACACTTGTCTAGTTTCCTAATACAACTTGCAAATGGGGTTGGTTAGGTTGAGGCTCAGTCATAAATAATTCTCGTCTAAAACCAACTTTT
This sequence comes from Picea engelmannii, assembly GCA_009831015.1. NCBI lineage: Eukaryota > Viridiplantae > Streptophyta > Pinopsida > Pinales > Pinaceae > Picea > Picea engelmannii. The sequence continues at coordinate 106,085 of ML779316.1, forward strand.
TTTTCTTGGTCCACAGTATGGTCACCAATTTTTTTTATTTAAGCCATAAGATCAAAACAACAACCCCCCTTCATTTCCATAGAGGTGGTAGTCCTCTTTAATTTCTTTAAAGATCCATCTTTGAAAATATTGGGAAAGAAATTTTGAAATGAGAGAATTCTGAAGAGAAAATCTAAAAATATTTATCATTCAAATAAAACAAAATATTGAATAAAATATAGATACATCAAGAGTTCCTAAGAAATGGATCGAGAATATTCACTCATAAAATAAATAAATTTGCATAAATAAAAGAAAAATAATTATAAAAAATAAAATATGAATCTCACATCCATCATAGTTTCAAATAATTTTGATCACATTCATAGGAAGAGGAATGTAGGGCACACATATTGGAGAAATTTAAATGAGTCTTTTCATTAAAATCAAAACAATATTTTGATAGGTTAATGATCTAGAAATTTGGTGAGAATCTTCTTACATCCAAATTTTCAAAATAAGATCTTTTAATGACGAAATTGCACGTGAATAAGAACAATTTGATTAATTAACCATGCTTCATTAAGGAAGTAATCACATAAAATTGTCAAACTTTTGTGTATGTTTATAAATAAAAGCTCTACTTATCCAAGGAAGAATGCATCCATACACACACATACAACTTAAACAACAATGTGATAACGGAGTTCACTAGACCCGCTGGCTACGTTCATGAATCCCATGAACCTTATTTATTGATTCTTCTTCAAAAGGGATACATAAACAAGCCTACAACCTGTTTCTCCTTTACAAAGACATCCTCTGAATCAATAAGCTCTCAATAATATTTCCACAAGATCCTCCCCTCTTGACCCCCAAGAAGGGTTGATATATCATCTCCATCTAAACCACCTCAATATTTTCATGGAGATAATATCTCTCAAGATCCCCTAAATTAGGATCTTGGAATATCTCAAGGGATTTGGTTGGAGCATATCTCTCAACCATCCTTGAGCATATCAACTCCCCATAAGACTCTCCTTGAGACTAGGGACTAAAATCCAACATGACTTTTGCACCAAGTAATCCCTTTTAAAATAATGAAAAGCACATAATTATGAGAACCCTATCTCATGTATTAATCATTTTACAATGCCATTTTTCCCACAACATCAACAAGAATAAATCCCTAACATATAAAGCCCAGTGAACCTCATTTCAACTGCATCGGAAATCTCCTTGCAAGATCTTTGTTGGCTGGATAATATTGGAAGTATTTGAAGCCGAATGAAAATCCGTTGTCTGTGAAGATATTCTTGGATCACACCTCCCCACAGAGAACCTTTTGGTCCACCAAAATTATAAAACTGGCTCCCTTTTTCTGACTTGGAGGCTAATTTACTAGATCACATTGTCAACACATCTTGTGCGACTAAACATCCATGCCGACTGAAGAAATACCATACTTATCATGAGTTTATAAAACACTCATGAATAGGTTTTACATGATGGACCATTATGGTCTTAAAAACACACTATCTCAATGTGCACATAACAACTTCCCCAAAATGGAAAACAAACCATGTAACAATGGTTTTTCCATACAATGAAATGGTCATAAGAATCCCTTGAGATGTCTAAGGCCTACACACCCCATCTAGCCTTATTACAAATCATGACAAAATGTGACTTATACTCACTTTGCATGTGTGAGTGTCACAAAAGATGAATATAGTGATCTTCCAATAAAGGATTAGTGCACTTGTATATTTTTCGACCAGAAAATTGCGCCATTTTGGTTGTTTTTCATAAAAATATAAATGTTAATGGAGAACGAAAACTCCACTTTATCTAATATCATTGCATGCACTGATTTAATGCACAACAAAATATAATATGCAAAGGCTATTAAAACAATGCCTAAAGGATATTTTTCCTTGATAAATTCCCCAAGGTAGATGGCATGAATAGTTGCAGTAACTAGAAAACTAGAAGAGTGCCACTCAGATCAAAGCACAATATATAAAGAGAAATTTTGTGAGCAATGACTGCTTCAATTACCATTCTTGCAAAGCGCTAAACTTCTCAGACTTGAGCAACTCGACCGACATTCACTTTTCCGATTTTACTGTAATTTATGTACTCTATCGCCAAAATTTGTCCCAATTAATATCTCCCTTCAACATAGAGGATTATATAGTTACAATAAAGAGCCAAGATCTACAATTAGCGGTTGTTGTTGTGCTCAGTTTTTTTCGTTGGAATCGATTCCGTTAAGAAGAGCAATGAGGTTAATGTTCCACATGACCTTCACCGCGACTTTCAAAATGTAGATTTAGTGTATCAATCATTAGATCGTTCAATCAACATTATTGTTCTCCTGCCCCAGTGGCTTGCACAGTCGAATAACTGGTTCAGAGAAAGGCCACATATATGTAACTTAATTCTCCCCATATTTTGAGAGGTAATTTCTAACAACATCGTTTCTTCCTCCTTTTGTACTTGGCACGCTCAACGCGATGCCTGTGGAGTCGTCTGCATGATTAAACTGCGAATAACTTTTGAGTTTTCACGACATGCATTCTCAAAATATCGACTACCAGGCTTGAAAATCCATTGCCTATGCTGGACTAATTATCATGACACTCCACCCACAAATGCTTGAGAAGCACGATACACAAAACTCGTAGATCCACAGAATTTACAAGGATTTTGTCCATGAGTATTGCAACAGTGATGAAAATATGAGATTTGTAGCACTAACGATAGGTATTCCACCAGGTATCGAATTTCACACCACATCGAGTAGGAAGAAGTGGACACATGTCGCACCGTTTCCCAATGGCCACTAATTTTGCATAACTACAAAAATTCCTTCTCTTTCCATTCAACTGTGAATTCTTGACTGGAGGACTTGGAAGGTGTGGTTTATTCTTTTTCTTACTTCCATTGGACACATCAATCTTCTTAACCCAAAATTTATTCATATGGTTCTTAGCTACATCATGGTTAGAAGATCTAAAACATAAATTATTTTTCTTATATGCAAGAAAAGAATTGAAATGACCTTTACACTTTCTTGACTGGTTCTTGTTCTTGTTCTTGTTCTTGTTCTTGTTCTGGGAAGGAATAGCTAACTTGATTCCTTTCTTGGAATCTGATGGTGAAGAGATGGTTTTTTCTTCAACAACCATTAAGCATTCCCCATTCTCTTCCTTACCATAACCCAAACCTTCAAATGGTGTTCTTGGTACTACCTCCAACGGATGAGTGACTCCTTGGCCATTAGTGTCAAGTCCACCTCCTCGGTATCCCATCTTCATGAGGAGCTTCATGCCAAAATTATTAGCATACTGTGATGAAAGAGAACATGATGAAACACTTTCACTGCATACTTCAGTTTGATTTTGTACATCTACGGTGGATGTCAGTCTCCTTTGCATTGTGGACTCTTCTTTTTCCTCCATTCTTTCACCATTCTGGATTTTGGCCAAGAGGTCATCCTTGGTTTGCATCCTATCTTGAAGCTCTTGCTTCTCCTCTTCTGCAACTTGAAGAAGTCTTTTGAGTTCCGCATTCTCTGCTTGAATGATTTGATTTATCTCCTCCAATTCTTGAATCCATGCTTTCTTCAATCCTTTTCCCATGATGATACTCTCAATCTACAAAAGTGTCAGACCTACTCTCATACCACTTGATCTAGAAATTTGGTGAGAATCTTCTTACATCCAAATTTTTAAAATAAGATCTTTTACTGAAAAAATTGCATGTGAATAAGAGAAATTTGATTAATTAACCACGCTTCATTATGGAAATAATCACATAAAATTGTCAAATTGTTGTGTATGTTTATAAATAAAAACTCTACTTATCCAAGGAAGAATGCATCCATACACACACATACAACATAGACAACAATGTGATAACGAAGTTCACCAAACCCCCTCACTATGTCTCTGGATTCATGAATCCCATGAACCTGCTTTGTTGATTTTACTTCAAAAGGGATACATAAACAAGCCTACAACATGTTTCTCCTTTACAAATACATCCTCTGAATCAATAATCTTTCAATAAGATTTCCACAAGCTCCTCCCCTCTTGACTCCCAAGAAGGGTTTATATAACATCTCCATTTAAACCACCTCAATATTTTCATGGAGATAATATCTCTCAAAATCCCCTAAATTAGGATCTTGGCATATCTCAAAGGATTTGGTAGGATCATATCTCTCAACCATCCTTGAGGATTTCAACTCCCCATAGGACTCTCCTTGAGACTAGGGACTAAAATCCAACATGGATTTTGCACCAAATAATCCCTTTTAAAATAATGAAAAATACATAATTATGAGAACCCTATCTCATGTATTAATCATTTTTCAATGCCATTTTTCCCACAACATCAACAAGAATAAATCCCTAGCATCTGAAGCCTAGTGAACCTCATTTCAACTGCATTAGAAATATCCTTACAAGATCTTTGTTGGATGGATAATATTGGCAATATTTGAAGCCGACTGAAAATCCGTTGACTGTGAAGATCCTCTTGCATCAGTTAATTTCAAATATATTATACTCAAATGCTCAAAGTTCAAAGATACAATTAAAATTAACCCCAAAATAGTTCTCTGGATTTTTCTAAAAAATGAAATAGTCTTAAGAAAATAAAGGCATTCGTCCAAAAGTGGATTGGGATATGGCTCCCTTGGACCATAAAAAAAAAAAAAAAGATGAAAATAGTAGGAACATAACTTGCAATAAGGTGGAAATAATGCAAGACCCGAAAAAAGAACAAAATAGCGAAATAAAAAATCAATTATATTCTCCTAAGATATATAGGATATAACTGCATGAAGTATGAAAGTAGAAAGGAGAAGGTTGTGATCAATTTACACTTACGATGATGGAATCTCTTTCCATTAATTTGCTTGTTGATGTACCATTTGTATCATCTCTTACCATGGTTACATGACTGGTTCCAACTTCCTCCAACTATTCTTCTTCGGTTATTTTAATCAATTTTTGTTTAAACCTATCTTCTATATAATATTTTATTGGGGGATACATTTATCTTGTGTATAATTTTTATATCAAATAATGTCCCTTCCAATTCTCTCAATTCATATGAAAGTTGATGAAGCGTATCTTCTATGTCATCATTTTTATTTGCATAACTCACTAACCAAATTTCGACTTTATTTTCATTATATTCAATTATGCTATTAAACTTCTCAACAAACAATCCCTTTAGTATTTCCATGTGTTCTTCAAATTGTTGTGTTGTCATAAATATAGAATTCAAGAATAAATTTGGGTCCTATACTTCTCCTATGGTTCCTTCCAGGTCTATCTCAATCAACCTACAATATAATGCTTCTTTTTTTATGACTACAACATCACATTCATCCAATATTTTTTTCAATACTTGTATCTTTTTGATCCAACAAGCTTTTATCTATTTGATTCTCACTCGAGAAGGTAAATCATTTTCTTTCCTTTTCAGCTCAATCATACCAGAAAATTTCAAAGTAAATGTGATGACAACATGTTTATAAAATCCTTCTTCATTATTCAAATCAACTTGGACATATTCTCTTAAAATATTTATCTTTGAAACAAAAGAAATGATATTTCTCCTTGTATCCCATGCTTCCATAATAAGATACATTCTCATTCTAATATTTTCACAAACAAATTTTCTAACTACAATTCACAAGCTTGACATTCCTTTCAATTTTCATCTCGACTCAAGTGTCCTATCGGGATTTCTCCTAGTTTGAATAACTATTAGAAAACTTACAAAGATAAGTGGAGGCATCAAAGAGCATTCCAATTCTCTGACTCTTTGTTTTAATCTCACATTCTTAGCTTCCATTTTTCCAACTGAAACCTCTAAAGAATCACTGATAACTTTTTGAATTTGGGTGATTTTTTATGGTAGGAATTTATTCAAATCCATCTCTACATGTTTGATTTTCTTTCCCTTTGAATTCACACATTAAAAAAAACCATTTTCTTCAAGTCTTTATCAAATAGTGCATTGTGGAGGCTCAAATATTCTTCCTCATAAAATATAGGTTCTCGAATTACCAATTCCTCATCAGGTTGAACCCTCTTCTCATCATATGGAAATTCTATGTCTTCAATGTTTGCATCGATCTCCATATTTTCAAGATGAACATATTCACTAGGTATGACCTCCTCCACTTCTTATGGATTATTCTAGATTTTCCTCTTGCTAGTTATTGGTAATTTATGGGGTTTTTAAATATCCATTTTGGGGTGGTGAGGATCATCAGCATCACCTGAATTTTCAACCAAAGATTTATGTTTTTCTTGAGTAACAGTTTGGGGATTATGTCTGGGTGGGCCACTTTTTGGGAAGAAATATGAGACTTTCAAATTCTTTCATTTGTGATCCTTCCATGTTTTCTATGTGCTTCATCCATGCTAACAATTGTCTCAATGTATCAAATAAATACTTCTTCAAAATTGTTTTCCTTGGTTTATTCTCCATATATGTATGTGTTTATATATGATACATTGAACCCAAATGAAACCATGTGGTTCATGAAAAATTCTTGAGGGTCAAACACTTTTACTAAATCTTCCAAATTCAAATTATATTGGTCAAATTGAATTCCAAATTCATCAATTTTGGGAGCATTTCTTAAAGTAATTTCATCAAATTTCCATGGAAATACAATAAACTGTTTTTTCTTTCTTTGAAGAAAGAAATTTTCCTAGAATCTATACTTTCTACAGACTTCTATCACGAATATTTTATGAGAGACATAAAATGGTAGAAAAATTGGGACCTCATGGGAGAATTAAACTCAGATTATACTGTATTTTTCATTTGACTCCAAGTTCCCCCTTTTGTCTAAAAATATCGTTGCCTCCAACGAGATCCTTGAGGTACTATTCCCAAACATAAGTTTTTTGAAATCCAAAAGGAAAGAATCATAAACTTCATAAAAGTGATGGATGATTTTTTGTTTCTAGAGAGCATGATACCAGGTATGTACCAAATCTACTTTGGGATCAAATTGTCTTTCCAAATTCATTCCTTGGAATACATGACATATTAAAATGGTGAAAACCACATACAAATTCATGTAAAAGTTCTTACCTTTATTGAAATTTGAGAGATGGAATAAAATATTAGAGGATATAATTTTAGACCAATCACAAATCGTTTTCCCTTGAACAAAATAAATAGAATATATAAAGAGCTAGATGTGGAATAGTGGCAGTTGATTCTTGTCCCAATACCCTAGCATGTAACCAAGCCATTTCTTTGCAAGGTGTCTTGAATAAACTAAATTGAATAATAGATAAATCCTTCATGAATGTGGTCGGGTCTTTGAGACATTGAGGCAAAGAGTCTCTGCCACCTTTTTTAGCTTTTATGGAATATTTGGCTTTCTTGACCTTGAAAGTTGTTGTAGGTTTTGGTAATTTGAGAATTTTGGTAAAAGTTGGCAATAATGAAATTGGTGACCATCCATTCATTTTAATAATTCTTTGATCCTTTTCGAAGTTTTTCTTAGAACATATTACCAATTCTTTTGCATCAAAGACTTCTGGGACACATCCTGCCTTAGCAATTCCAAACACCTAGACATCATGACCATTCCTTTCTTCAGGTGGTAATAAAGAATAATATCTATAAACCCTTAACCAATGGTTTTTTGGGTATTCTCATGCAAATGTATTCATTGTGTCACCACAAAAGATTTCTTGTCTTCTCACCATATTTCTCGGGAGTGGATGAAGGATGAAAAATCTCTATGTATTTGAAATCGATATGTTTTCCCGGTCATTTGAGAGATTTCAAAATATGACTAAGTGTTAGTTGGCGGGTGGACGGAAAAACATGAAAATATTGGGGTGGTGAAGAAAACTCCATTTCCATGGTCAATCTTAAAAGATTAAGTATTGAAGCATTGAAAAGATGCATACAATCTCGAGAAATAAATTAAGTATCAAAAAGAGGATGGACAGAGAAATGGAAAGAGAATTTTTGAGATATGATATGAACTTCGCTTGCACGATTGGAGATTGCTTAAAAGTGGATGAACAAAATTGTAGATACGAGTGAAAGAAAATGTTACACATTTGTGATTTTTTCGGTCTGCGAGAATCAATAAGGAAAAGCTAAGTGTGGGTACAATTTGTAGGAAGTGGACTATGGCAATGCAATTTGGGGGAGGCGAAAATTAAGATAACATTTGTAACTCTGTTGCAGATAAAAAAAAATCAAAGTATAGAAGTATAATAGAATATAGAGAGAGATTAACTTAAAAAAATTTAGGTTCAACAATCCCTCATCTCCCATGGACTTCAGCTAGTGGTGGGGAGGGGCGATGTCGACCATCGCCCCCCAACCCCCATCTCCCACAGATTGCATCAGTCTAGGGGAGATGGGGACTAGGGGGCCATGCTTGACATTTCCACTCCCCCCCACCAACTCCCACATGGATGTGTATGCATCCACATGGGAGCTGGAGGGGTGGAGGGATATTGCCCTTCCCAACCTCTATTTAAAAAAATTTATTTATTTTTTCTTTTTGTTTAAAATTTTCAGTTTTTTGTTGTTTAATTTAATTTTTGTTTAATTTTAATTTTTAGTGTTTTTAATTTTTAGATTTTGGTTATTTTATATTTTGTTTTTAATTTTTTTGTTTATTTTTCGAAAGTTATTTTTGTTGTTGTTGTTGTTGTTTTTTTTTGTCTTTTTAATTTGTATTTTGGCTAGTGATATTAGGCTTTTTTCTCTTTTCTTTTTTTAAATTAAAATTTTGTTTTTGATTTTTCTTTATTTTTTTTCAAAAGTAAATTCTATTATTGTGAAAATATTGGTTATTTTTTAATTTTTTTATGGAAAAATGTTTTTTTTTTACAATTTTGATGAAAAAATGTTTTTTTTGGCTCAAAAAATGAATTATTTTTCATTTGTTAATTTTTCGATTTATTTTTCTTAATGCAATAATTTTCCCTAAAACAAATTTGTAACTTCTATTTCACTAAAGAAAGATTTACATTACATAGGCACCCAAGGTGCATATAACTTGTTTTCTAATGTGAATTTATTAAAAAAAAATTATTAATTAATTTTTAGCTAACACCACTTTTGATGTAGGAGTTGATTTCAAAGTCTTTTTTTGCAATGGTATCTGTTGTCAAGGCCATAGTTCCAATCAAGTCATAGTTTTAACTCCAAAAAACATAGTTGGTGCTACTGATAGCATCACTTTTTGATTTGAGGGTCAATTTAAAGGTTTTGTCATCTTGTAAAGTCTATGAATTTGAACAAATCACAATTTTGGCCACCTCCCTAAAAAAGGGTGCAATTAGTAGCACCACTTTTTGATTCAAAGGTAAAAATAATATCTCTAAAAAAATGAGAACTTTTTTCTTTTAGTTTTTTTTTTTAGATTTTGTTCTATGTTTTTAATTTGTATTTTGGTTAGTGATTTTAGGTTTTTTTTTTTCTAAAATTTCTTCTTCTTTTTTACATTTTTGATGAAAAATGTTTTTTTTTTTTTGCTGAAAAAATGGATTATTTTTCATTTGTCAATTTATTTTTTAGGGTATTTATTTTTATCTAAAAAAAATCGTAACTTTTATTTCACTAAAGAAAGAATTACATTCCATAGGCACCCAGGGCATAGAGAATTGGCTTTTTAATGTAAATTTATTAAAAAATTAATTAATTAATTTTTAGCTAACACCACTTTTGATTTAGGAGTCGATTTCAAGGTTTTTTTTGGCAATGGTATTTGTTGTCAAGGACACAATTCCAATCAATTCATAGTTTTAACTCCAAAAATAAAGTTGGTGCTACTAATAACATCACTTTTCGATTTGAGGGTCAATTTTAAGGTTTTCTCATCTTGTAAAGCCCGTGATTTCAAACAAGTTGCAATTTTGGCCAAACAAGTCACAATTTTGGCCACCTCCCAAAAAACAGGTGCTACCGGTAGCACCACGTTTTGATTCTAGGGTTCATTTTGGTGGTTTTAAAGAAACAATATGGGTTTTGGGGGATGTATTTTTTGTTTTGAGGTCATAGTTCTCGTTAAGTTGGTAACTTTGTTGGTTATTATTATGACACACGTATCTATATTTTTTATATATTTCATAACACCCTTGTGCAAGAATGCTCAATTATATTGGTGCCAAAATCATCTAGAGACTTTATTCATAGCATCTTGAGTACAAGGCTAGATGGTTTTCCATTCTATCAAAAATATTTCTTATATGGGACATACCCCAAGTGTGGTGGAATGACATTACTGATTAAGTGTATCGATGTGAGTGATGAGTATGAATTGGGGAGAAGGAGGTTGACTTGCAAAGCCTCAAATACATTACATATGATATTGAGTTGTTGTGAGTACAACAACCTCCTATTGAATTTATCTGTCTTAGAGAAATTAAATGCCCCCCCCCCACTAAATTTTGAGATAAGTAAAGCTTGGGTAACCTCTCTCTTCTAAGTAATATGGGTATTTACAGAGGAACCCTAATTGTCCTTGTGCAGTCCCAACTTCTCGATGGTTTGTTGCTCATAATAACATGTAAATAGATTGACTCTGACTTTTAATTTGTCTTTCTTCCAGAGATATAAAATTCTTAAGTTCCTTTGATGAATAATCCTCTATCGATAATTTATTTTCCTATGTAAACATTTAATTCAAAAGCTATCGAGACATACTAATTGGATTTTCTCAGTTGGGGAGACAAATGTAGTTGTAATAAAGTATTCGTCGAAGTCCAAAGACTAATTGACATATCAAGTTACCTCTTTCAGATATATGTCATCAAAATAATGGTTATGCGAGGTGTGATATCTTTTTTAAACCAGAATACTGATGGTTTATTGATATTCTCCCTTTTCATCTTTTAGCCCCATCGAAAAATCAAAGTGTAATGTTCAACGTTTCTTCCGAACGGTTTCTACCGATAGGGTTTTTAATGTATGTAAGAGTTGTCTAATCTCCCGTTGGGTCCCTTATCAGAGGATGATTGGTTAAAAAGTAGTGATTAAGGAGTGTGTTAATGTTTAACGTGTGGTTTAAGATTATCTATTATATCATCTTTCTTCAATATTATAATCATTTTCTCCACCATCCATTGGTTTATTTAATTGAATAAGTTCTTAACCTGCCCTAATACTTAATGGTGCTTTTAAAAGTGTTATTATCAAGGCCCAAAATATTCATTTGGGGAATATCCATCGACGAAACAACTGGTGGTCATTCATGCCATGTCTTTCCGAAAAGGCATTTTCCCAAACATGTTTTTTACCAAAGCCCTCTCTTTTTTGAGTGAGGTATCCCGATGATTGTTTTTCGAAGACTCCATGTCCCAGAGTCTTATCCTTCCAAAAATATTTTTGGAAAATATCTTTTCTAAAAATAAATTCCCAACAACAGGATCTTGCAAAAGCTTGTGTCTCTAAACATGTTGTCCTGATAAAGTTTATACGAAGAACATTAATGATCTTTTATTATTTCATGTCAGTTAGGGGATAAAAACCATGCATAACATTGAATACAATAGTATGGGGTAAATAAACAAGTAAAACCTAGTTTTGACGTAGTAATCTTATTGTTTTTCACTTTCAAAGAACACTATGAGGAACAATTTAGATGCTAATTGAATTTTTTATAGTTGAACTTTCCAACATATAGGTAATTCTTCAACGAAATAGACAATGTGATTTGTATTTATCTATAAATTATATGTAATTACATCATCCCTAATTATAGAGGATGTCCAAAGCTAACATGACAAAGGATTATGGGTTAAAAGGAAGAGGAACCGTAGAGAACCATCCCACACAAGGGAATACTTCATAGGCCCTACTGTTAAGCGACACTAGTTATCATGATGATTTAGCTGGATGTCTCACATGGAACCATATGTATGAAAATATTTTGATTGTGTATTTCTCACTAGAAGATGATGACCTGAATGTATATCAAAATATCATGAAAGGTGGGTTATACACCATAGAAACTAGACCTACCCTTATGCCACACAACAATGCTAAAATATGGGTATTCTCACATTTGGATAAAGGGATAAATTCCATATTGAATGAGATCAATAAATTAATATCTTCCTTAAGAATAGAAGACATCCATGTACGGTACAAGTTTCCCAAACCATATTCACCCTTGAATGAAAAATTTATGGATGCATTCAAAAAATAGCATGAATACATGTTTGAAGCAATTCAGGATTGGTGGTAGTAAGGTGTGTCGTTCACTCCAAAAGGAAACAATTTTTTTTTTCCATCATGATGCATGAGAATCAACAACGCATCAACAACCAAGACAACTATGCACTAGGAGGGATCAGATCCCGATGAAAGAGAAGTGTCAGCCTTCTCATTTTGTTTAAAATTTTTCAATTTAGTGTAATAAAAGTTTGTAAGGCTCGGGGAAGAGAGATCCATTGTAATGTGTAAGGATAAGTGTAAGTCTCCTTTAATGTCTGAAAGGAATATGGATCTAGATCCGATTTGGACTAGATGTAAATTAACTGTAATTTAACGCAAGTAGGCAAGGAAGGCTCAAGAAGCCCCTGTTTTGTAAAAATCTCAATGTATTGAGATTATAAGGAATTAGAAAGAATTAGAATGTAGAGAGAATCTCATGAGAAGAGAAAGAGAAGAGAGGAGAGGAGAGAAAGAAGTGAGACTCTGTGCTAGTCCAGTCCTGTAACCTATTGTAAAAATCATTCAGATTTAATACAAAATAAAATTTCCCTGCATATGAGTCTGTGTGTGTGTGTGTTCTATGTGAATGAGAATGTGTTTATTGAGTGTTTTCTAAATGTTTACTATGCATTTTTATGAATGTTATGAGTGTATAATTGTTCCCTCTACAAGAATAGATATACTTCTCTATCTATGTGAATTTCTGGGTTGTTATGGGCTCTCAAGGATAGTGCAAGGAGTGCACTCCAGAGTTATTGGAAATCTCTGAGAAGCCAGTGCAAGGTGTGCGAAAGAACTCAGTTTCTATTTCAGGAAGAGTGTTCCAGGTGGGCACACCAGAATAGGTCATAATCTTAGAAGGGATAGTGCAAAGAGTGTATAGAGAAAGCGCAAGGAGTGCACTTACACTCATAGTAGTGTAAAATCTCAAGGGAAGGCCAATTGTTATATCCCTAAAATTCCCTACTTATGCATGCATGTTATTGGCCTTTCTACTTGCACAATTTTCCAAATTATTGCTGAGGAACTACATTTAAAAAATCATTTTTTGGAGCATGTATATTCCCTATTGCACTACTTCCCATGTACATACGCTTGATGCATGCTATAAAGACGATGTAAATACACCAGGTGCATACTAAACAACCCTTGTTTACCTCCCAAAGTTGCAAAAAATAAAAAATTGGAAGGAATTCGATGGAGTTTATAGGCTATAGAGGGTTTCCCAACCAATTCACCTACTGTAGCCTGACCCCAAACTGAATAACTATCATTTTTTCATATAAAATGAGGACTTGGGGTATCATTCCAAAATAAAGAATTAGAACACTTAAACTCTACCCAAATCCATTTTCCCTCCTTACCCAAGTATTTGCAACCCTCCCGAGTTCTTGTCTCAGCATTCCCTCTTTATCCTTTTCTCCTATACAATCCCTTCCCTTCCCCTGAAGTGATCATATGATTGTGAGAGAAAGAATTGGGATAAGTGCACTTGGATAAATATCAAGAGGAGCTTGGACCAGGTTCACATGAGCGTCAACCTACAAATGTTGTAATTTCCAATCTTTGAATATTAAATAAAATAATCTTTTTCTTATTCCAAATGATGTCTTTATGTCTTTCATTTGATTTATGCATAATGATTTTTATCTAACACTAATTGATGTGTAGAAATAGAATATTTTTAGCGTTTTTTTCCTAAGTACTCTTGAAGAGGGAATCTTTTGGGAAAAAGAGTCCCACACTCATTGACCCCCCCTCTAAGTGTGGTAGGTGTGTCCAACACTGGAAAGAGCCCATTCCAAACATTGTATGGAATGCAACCCAGGAGAGTATCCGAGTTGAGAGACTTGGGACAATGTTAAGCCCTAAATAGTGGCTCATTACCCCTTAATTGGGGCATATTACATTAGTAATGTTATTTTATTTATGTCAGCTTTATTCCATTAGTTGTAATTATACCTTCTATTATACTATATACCAAGGAGACATTTTCATTTTGAGTCATCTTGGAATTGAAAATTTATGTGCGCATAAGGAGGTTGCCCCCTCGAAGAGGCTTATTATCTGAATTTCTCTCTTTTTCAAGGCATTGACTACTTGATCTGAGGTTTTTATATACTATATTGATATTTGGTTCCTAGCATATGGTATCAAAGCTCAAGGTCTTGGGGTTTTTCTGATACATCTGAGACACCTTGGAATTTTCGCTATAACTATTTTTCTACAACATTTCAGAAGGAATGGCTTGGAGGATATTTAGTAGACAGATCAAGGTACGTTGGGTTAAAGTTTCAAGTCCTGAGGCCTTATACTTTCGGAGATATAGCCTGTGCAAGATAGGGTTCTGGAATCATCCTCAACTAAGTCATTACGCAATTTGTGCTATAAAAGAGTTTATGTAATTCTTCAGACCCTGAAATATGGAGGATATTCATAGAAATTAGTAAGGTATCTGTGGTAAAACTTTCAGCTTCTGGGTCATATTTTTTTTATAAATACACCCTATGGAAGAGAGGGTACGTAACTAGTCCTATTGACTAGTATCAAGAAGGTGTTCTAGGTAAAACAATCATAACTACTTCCTAGAGTATCCAAATTGAGTGAGACTAGTTGCATTGGATAGTGGACAATCTTTAGTATTTCTGGTACGAGTTTCAGAATTTTATATCTATTATTTTGTGTGGGGAACGCTATACAAGTGAGATCTCCGAGAAAGGCCAAAAATCAACAAGTTGTGGGGAAGTTACCATAAATTCCACTTGGCACATCCAATTTTGATCAGACCTATGGCATTGGAGAGAAGAAATATCAAAGAGCTACAAAAAAGAAAATTTAATACTCAGAAGGGCCCAAATTTTTGAGATACAATAAAATAAAGATTGTCTAGCAGAACCACGTCAAAATCAAGGTTTAAAGTGATACCTGGCCAACATGCGACCAAAAAAGGTAACTTCTACACCAAATAAGCCTCCAGACAGTCCTGCTTGGACTTTTGATGAAGGAGAAGAAATGCGTAGGGACATAAATGATTTAAAAAAGAAGATAGTAACAAAAGATGAACTACAAGAGATGGAAGCTAAGTTGGAGGCAAAGATGGATGGTTTAAAAGAGGAGATCTTGGAAGTATTGAAAAATCGCGTAATAGAGAGGACACCTGAAAGTGAAAATGTATCCCATGAAATTCATGATGAGGACACAAGGAAGGTGAATCAAGAATGGAGAAACTCCAACTTTGGGTTGAAGAGCAACCATGTTCCTAAGATCGATATGAGGAAGTTTGATGGCAAGAACCCTATAACATGGTTACTTTAGATGGATCAATTCTTTGATCTACATAATGTTCCACATAGTACACAAAAGGTACGGATTGCTTCTTTATATTTAGAACCCAATTTGTATGGTATAGATGGCTTTGTTCTCGCAAATCACTCGCCACTTGGACAATTTTCACGTAAGAAATGATAGGAAACTTTGAGGATACAAGGAGAAACACCTTCTTTATCCAATTGATAAATCTCAAGCAAAAGGGTTCAATTACATAGCACATTGAGAAATTCCAAAGATTGAATATAAAGGTAACATATATTCTAGATGAGCACTTGATTGATGTATTCATAGGAACCTTAAGAGATAACATTCAACATGAGGTTCACCTTTGGGAACCCAAATCATTGGAGAATGTATTTAGGGTGACAAGAAATGTTGAAAGTAAAAATATGGCTATGGCTACAAGAAGGACCAATCCTAACATCTATGGAGAGAATAATGCTCCTTATTCTAAAACAGCTCAACCTACAAGGTTGAAACCTCAACAATTGGAGGAAAGAAAAGAAAAAGGTTTATGCTTTAATTGTGACAACAAGTACAATAAGGGTCATAAGTGTGGTGAGAAGAAATTATTCTACATAGATTGTGAAGAGGAAGAACAACAACAACAACAACAAGAACTATCTCAAGATGAAAACCTAGAATCAATTTCGTCTGAAGAGTTGACTCCCACGATATCTTGTAATGCATTGGTTGGAATTAACACTCCTCAAACCCTCAATATCGAAGGATATATCAAAAAGAAAATGGTAATAGTCCTAATTGATTCTGGCATTACTCATAACTTCATTCACTATAAATTAGCCAAAGATCTCAATTTCTTTGTATATCCAACACCAGAGTTTCAAGTAATGATTGCAGATCGAGGAACTATCAATTTCTCAGGAAAATGCAATAAGATCAATCTTACTATGGGTGAATATGTAATGAATAGTCCAATGATTGCTATACCCATGGGTGGTGTTGATGTTGTACTAGGAATCCAATGGTTACAATCATTAGGAACAATGGATTTTAATTTTCAAGAACTTTTCATGAAATTTTCATTGGAAGGAAAATAAATTGAGTTAAGAGGTATCATAGGTAAACCCGGTAAGGTGATAAGCTTTAATGGCATGAAAACATTATTGAAAAAGGGGCATCAAGGTGTTATTGCACAACTATGCTCACTAGATGTTCAAACATCTAAGCCGTCTATTCCTCTAGATCTCCAAGGGATCATTGATAAGAATTCCAAAGTATTTGAAGATATTCCCAAAGGTCTTCCACCCACTCCAAATCATGATCATGATATTCACCTAATTCTTGGGAGTGTTCTTCGTAATATCATGCCATACATATACCCTTATGCCCAGAAGAGTGAAATTGAGCACATGATTGAAGAAATGTTAGAGGTTGGCATTATTAGACCTAGCCAAATTTCTTACTCTGCACCGGTCATAATGGTATTCAAGAAAGATGGTTCATGGCATATGTGTCAAGATTGTAGAGAGCTCAACAAGATCACTATTAAAGATAAGTTTCCCATTCCTGTCATTGATGAATTGTTAGATGAACTACATGGAGCAATCTATTTCACAAAGTTGGATCTTCGTTTAGGGTATCATCAGATTAGAATGAAGGAAGAAG